>BLBF01000050.1:2858502-2928302 GCA_015471245.1 Laticauda colubrina
TGTTTAGCTTGTCTACCTAACCCTGGTTGGGGAACCCAGGCTTAACAAATACTCATTGTAATGGAATGGAATATTTAATAAATAAATGAAATAAAGAGAATGAGAGAATGAAATAAGGAAAGGTGGGGGAATTTCCGTTTCTGGAGGGCGGAGCTGGTGTCGCTATGATACGGCAAGCGATCTTGGAGGTGTGAGATCACTGCCGATATCTTTGTTCCTGGATGATCCAATTGGATCTAAACCGTCCTGAAGAGACGGTGAAAGTGAAGAGTGCATCCTGTCGATCCCAGGGATATCGCAAAGTCTCTGGTAGATCCAGGAGAGGCTCTTCTTGCCAGCAGCAGAGGGGCAGCCATTAAAGCTGCTGAAGTTGGGACAGCTCCAAAATGGAGGAGAACAGAAAGAGAGAGTGTGCCAGTTTGGTAAGAACTTTTTCTTTATTTTAAGATTTGAAAGGACACCCTAACGAAAAGAAGGAACCTGTAAAAGTTTTGACAGAAATGATTAAGTGGCGATTTTAAACAGGAATGTCAAAGTAATGTTTTTTCTCATTGCTGGATTTTATAAATGATCTTAAGGCCCTGTCACACTGCCCAACGGATGCAAAACGTTAGTAAAAAGGACACAGCAGACGAAAAAAATGTTCCATCCATTTTATCCGCTCTCAAAAGGGGCAAAAATTTGCGGAACCAGAGCGGTTAACACGGAAAGGAACGGACACGGGGAGGACGCAGAGTGGATGGAAAGCGGATGCGGAATGGAAGCCCAGCGGATGGAAGCGGATGAAAGCAGATGGCACATCCGCTAGGCTTCCGGGGGACCTCAGCAAAGCGGATGCAAAACGGATGAAGTGGATGCAGAGCGGACACAGAATGGATGAAGCGGATGCACAGCGGATGCGCAGCGGATGAAGCGGATGCACAGCGGAAGCCTAGCAGATGCATAGCGGAAGCCTAACGGATGCCGAGCGTTAATTGCGCATGCGGGGGGGATGCATTGCATAAGCCCCGCGGATATAAAGGGAAGCAGCTCGGAAGCAGGTCACCATTCGGAGGAAAGACCTGCTGCCGGACACATTGACTGCCTTGCCTGCCCTGCCTGCATGCCTGCCTGCAAGCCTTGCTGCAAGCCTTGCTGCCAGCCTGCCTCTCAGCCTGCCTCCCAGCCTGCCTCCCAGCCTCCTGGCCAGCCTCCCTGCCAGTCTTGCTGTCTGCCTGCCTTCCAGCCTCCCTGGCAGCCAGTCTGCCTGCCAGCCTTGGTGCCTGCCTGCTGCCAGCCTGCCTGCCAGCCTTGGTGCCTAGCTGCCTGCCAGCCTTCCTGCCAGCCTTGGTGCCTGCCAGCCTCCCTGCCAGCCTCCCTGCCAGCCTCCCTGCCAGCCTCCCTGCCAGCCAGCAACCCCACAACCATGGGGAAGAAGAGAAAGCCTCAGCAACCTGCCACCATCCCTGGCAAGAGGGACAGGGCCACCCTCCCGCCCCCTGTCCCTGACTCTGCTTCTGCTGGGGCTTCTGCTGCTTCTGCTTCTGGAGGAGCTGATGATGATGCTTCTGGCGGTGGTGCTTCTGCTCGTGCTTACTCTGCTGAGGCTGCTCCTGGCTGTGGTGCTTCTGCTCGTGCTTACTCTGCTGAAGCTGCTCCTGGCGGTGGTGCTTCTGCTGGTGCGTACCCTGCTGAATCTGCTCCTCGTCCTGCTGGTCCTGCTAGTCCTGCTCATACTCCTGGACTTGCTCATCCTGCTCGTGCTCCTGGTCTTGCGCATGCTCCTGGTCTTGCTGGTGCTGCTGGTGCTTACTCTGCTGCTGCTGATCCTAGTCCTGCTGGTCCTGCTGCTGCTGCTTCTGCTGCTGCTGATGATGATGATCCTGCTGGTGCTGCTGCTGCTGATGATGATGATGATGATTATGATCCTGCTGGTGGTGATGATGATGATGATGATCATGATCATGATGATCCTGCTGGTGCTGCTGCTGGTGGTGTGGAAGAGCAGCCCCTACTACCTGGGATCCCCTCTGATGAGGGCCCATCTGGTCCTGCCAAAGGGAGGAAGAGGCATATGCGGGGATGGGAGAGGAGGCAATACTCCATTGAGGAGGAACACGAGGATGAGGTGCTGGAGTGGCTGAGAGAGAATGACTATCTGTGGCAGAAGGGACACAGGCTCTACAGGGACACCAAGCAGAAGCATGCTGCTTGGAGAGAGAAGGCGGAGAGTCTGGGCTACACTTCGGAGGTGCTCCTCGGCTGGTGGAAGCACATGCACACCTGGTACGGGAAGCTGCACCTGAAGAAATCTGGCCAGGACACAGTTAAGCTGACGGGCAGAGAGACCGATGTCATGGCCAGGTGCAGCTTCCTGGAGGGTGAAATCCACCACCGAGGAGCACCAGCAGCCCCTCTCACTACCCTCTCTCTCCGGCAGCCAGTCCTCTTCCGGGCGAGAGTCAGCTCCTGTCTCCAGGCAGGTTTTTGTGGAGCGTGCCACGGCGGAGAACCCCCCCACAGCTGTACTAACTGTGGTGGAGTGCGTGGAGGACTCCCTGGTGTGGTGGGAGAAAGGAGATGGCACATCCACCACAGCCCAACCCGCATCCACCCACCTCCACCTCCACAGAAAGGAGGGGCAGAGCCACACTGTCCTGCTGGAGATCAGGGACACCATCCGGAGCAGCATAGATCTCCTCCCTCAGCTGGTCCACACCGACTCCTCATTCTCCAACCGCAAGCCCTTCCTCACCTATGTGAACCAAACCCTCACGGACATGGCGGAACCCCAGTACCAGGTGGTGAAGGACCGGATCACCGAGCTGCTTCACAACCCTCCAGGCCCAGCTGAACCTGCTCCCACCCAGTCCAGGTCTGCTCCTCCACCCCAGGTGATGTCCTTCCCATTCCAAGGCTTTCCACAGGCCCTCACCTACCAGGGCTATGGCTACCAGGAGGTCCAGCAGCACAGGCAGCAGCCCTTCCCAGTCCAGGCACAGAGTCATCGGATGACACCGGTGCCACCGGTGCCACCCACGCCACTGATGCCACCCACGCCAGTCCTCACCCAACTGCAGACCAGACAGCCCCACTACACTGTTCCTTCCTCCACCCCACAGCCAAGCCCGGCCTCAGTATATCTGTCATCGGTACTGGAGCTGACACCCCATGGCATGGAGGAAGGAGCTCTCAACATCATGGGTCTGAGCCAGCTGTCTGAGAGCTTTCTCAACACACCGTCACCTGTTGTCCTCTCGAGGCCAGGCATCCCAATGGCTCTCCAGCACCAGCCACCTCCACAGCACCTGGACCCTTCACCCCTGAGACTGGGCACACCTCCGAGTGACCAAGAGGAGTGCCAGAGACTGGTTGGCTGGCTTCCTGTGGACTTTATTTGGACACTTGACTTGGGTCATTTTTCTTTTACAGCTTGTTGTTAATAAAGTCTATCTTTGATTCACACACTTGCTTCATTTCTTTTTTTTAATAAAGTCTTGGTGGAAACTTTTAGAAATGGTTTAAGCCTTTGCATGCTTGTGGGATGGGTTAAGATAGCAGTGGGGTGGGCAGGGATACCTTTGGGATGGGTAATAGCGATGGGATGGGCAGGGATACCTGTGGGATGGGTTAAGATAGCAGTGGGATGGGCAGGGATACCTGTTGAATGAGCAGGGATACCTTTGGGATGGGTAATAGCTGTGGGATAGATAAACCTCCAGTGCAAGCATAGTGGGACTGTATGGTCCACCCTCCCAGCTGCCACACCTATGGCCCTTTATTATCAATAATAATGTAATAATCATCCAAACATGTCAACATAAACACAACTCTTTATTAAATGCCCTGTTCATTGTAGGCCCACCCAACATACATGGCCCAATCTCATCAGTGTGATGAGACAGGCTGAAGGAAGCATCCATGAAGCATCTATCATCCTGTCTTGCCACTCCACCACTCCAGCTGGGGAGTTGCACCAGTGTTTCAGGAGGTTGCGTTGCTTCTTCCCTTCACGTGAGGCTCTGTTGGGGCCTTGCACATCCACAGTGTCTATCAGGTTTTGCCCTTGCCTCCATTCCCCAGGCTCCATGTCCCCATTGCCTTGTTGGAGGTCCACGAGCCTGTTCTGCAAGACTGGGTAGCGGGTGTGCATGAGATTGTGCAGGATGCAGCAAGCTTCCACAATCCTCCTCACGGTCTGTAGGCGATGCTGCATGGTGGTGAGAAGTACCTGGAACCTGTTGGCCAGGATTCCAAAGGCATTCTCCACCACCCACCTTGCCCTGGACAGCCTGTAGTTGAAGATCCTCTCTTCACGGGTGAGGAGTCTGGAACTGTAGGGCTTCATGAGGTAGGTTTTAAGGGAGAAGGCGTCATCCCCCACGATGAAGTAGGGCACACCTTGCGTGTTGTTGGGCAGTGGGTCTGGATCTGAGAAACCCACGATGAGGTTGCATTCCAGCCCCTCCTTGAGGTCACTGGCGTTGTATACCTCGGCATCTGAAGATGAGCCGTTGCCTGAAGCATCGATGTACATGAACTCGTAGTCAGCACCGACCATGGCAAAGAGGACGATGCTGAACAAGCCCTTGTAGTTGAAATAAGTGGACCCCGACTTGGCTGGCGCTTTGCAGGTCACGTGCTTCCCATCTATGGCTCCAACAGTGTGGGGGAAGTTCCACCTCTGATACCACTGCTCTGCAACTTTCTTCCATCCTTCTTCAGTGGTGGGGCACTGAAGGAGCTCCTCCATGTATTCTTCGATGATGGCCTGCACCACTTCTCTGACCACAATGCTGATGGTGTTGTGTGGCACCCTCCAGCCATACTGCATTCTCCTGTAGGTGGTTCCTGAGGCCAGGTGGCGCAGAGTCAGTGCCACCTTGAGCCCAGGTTCCAGGCTGGGCCAGAAGTTGGTGTTTGCCTTGGTCAACCTGGGTGTCAGCCGCTGCCCAACTTCGTCAAACATGGCTGGAGGCATCTTCATGAAGTTTTGGAATGCACGAGTGTCTTCGTTCCTGAGCTCCACCATCAGCTTGTTGTACAATCTGTACTCTGCTCTTCTCCCGATCCATCTTCGGACCCAGACGCTTCTTTGCTGCCTCTTTTTCTTCCTGTAGTAGAGTTCACAGAGCCTGTAGATGGCTTTGCACTGTTGCAGAAAGATGGTGGCTGCCAAAAGGACTTTGTTACGATCCATGGTGGACATGACTGGATGCTGTGGCAGAGGAAGAGTCAGATGAAGGCTGCAGAGGTCTGCACAGCTGGGCTGCTGGTCTGAAAGTGAGATCCAGATGAGTTGCTCCCCCTTTTTATAGGCAGTATAGGTTTTCCACTATGTGTCCCTTTGCATCCTCTAGGCATCCTCTAGACATCCTTAATATCTGTGATAGGTCCCCTCTGCGAATGTTTTTTCCGTATTCAATGCTTTCTTTGCAAGCTGCATCCGCTTTCATCCTTTCTCCATCCGTTCTGCATCCGTTGTGCATCCATTCCGCATCCGTTCCACTTCCTCTCTGCGTCCGTTTACCGCTGGAGTGGATCGAGTTGCGCGGATGCGTAGCGGATGCCTCGCGGATATAGCGGATATGTAACGGATGCAGAACGGATGCCTAGCGGATGCCTAGTGGATGCAGAACGGATGCATTGGATACATTTTCCGCTCAAAAGTTTTGAGCAGTTCAAAACTTTCTGAGTGGATGAAACGTCAATACACGGATGCTGGACGGATAGAGAGGAAGCAAAACGGAGGCAGTGAGTACAGAAGGGAAGCATTGCGTTAACCAATGGATGGTAAGTGTTTTTCTCCGTTTTACATCCTCTTTCCATCCATTGGTGCAGTGTGACGGGGCTTTATATTCTGAAACTGGACTGGGGTTTTTTTTTCCATTAATTTGCTTTCTCCTTTTTGATTTTGCAACATCTCAGGTTAGAGACTCCCTTTAGCTATTTCTCTTTTTAAATCTCTTTTTTTTTCTTATTAATTCTTAATATATTTTGTTGGGAAAGGAGGGGGAAAGTGAAAGCAAAGAAACTTTGTAACACTGCCAACTAGAGGCTTGGAAATATTCTATTCCTCTTGTGACCAGACAAAGCTTAAAAAGAAATAACTGAGACTCTTTTTTTTTTCTCAAGGACATTGCTATTTAATAAGATCGAGGGAAGAGCACGGGAGAGTATTATTGCAGGTGCTCTTCTGGGTTTCTATCAACAGCTGGAGCCTGGTGTTGAAGTTTATAGGAAAAGAAAGATGAGAAGTCTGTGGAGAAGAGTGCTATAATAAGAGCCTTGGATAATTAAACAAAGTGCAGCGTGTTTTTTATTTTTCCTAAGCTATGCTACTCCTCCTCAACAGTTTATTTTTTGAAATAAGTTACATTTTTATGTTTGCTTTTTATTTCATAACAAAATAATTATTTTTTAAGGGAGTAGCCTTTTTTTCCTCTTTTTCTCTTTCTGCCTTGCTGGTATTTTTGTTTTTCCATCTAACTCCCATACTGATTTTTTCCTTTTTTTATCTTCTTGGCCTTTTTTCTCTTCCTCTTCTCTTATGCAGCCTTTTATATTTGAGACCTTTTAATTTGGATTAAGGTGTTGAAGAACCCGAAGAATTCTTCCTTTTTAAAACAAAAAAACTTTTTTTTCCTCACTTTTCTGTCTTCTTTGAGATTTTACAACTTTTTCTCTTTTGTTTATGGTCTTTTTCTCCATTTTTGAATTTTTACTGTTGTCTACTCAACCGATTGGATTAAGGTATACAAGAACCTGAATAAATTTTTCTCTTTTTTAAAAATCATTATTACTATTGGGCTTTTTTCCCCCTAGTATTTTTATTTGGAATTGCAATTGGTTATTTCATAATTTGATTAAGGTCTAGAAGATTTTGAATTGTTTGAAATGAGTAGGAAACTAACAGCTCCTGGTTCTTCAACTTCCACTTCCTCCTCTCCACCATCTGGAGGACAACATTCAATACAGACAATGTTAAGGTAAGAGAAAGAACAAGAAAAAGAAAAATCGACCCTGCAGATGATTTTACAAGGAATTCAAAACATTCAAACAAGATCTGAGAATATTGAAAAGAGAATTAAGAACATCAAACAAAGAACAGAAAACACTGAACGAAGAACAAGGAAAACCGATGAAAAAGTGGAGAACATCCAACAAATGATGATGAAGTATGATGAGAGACTATTGAAAATTGAAGAAGATAAACAAAGAGATAAGAAGATTGGAGACATTGATAGCAGATTAATGGTGGTTGAACAAGATAAAAGTGGTATGTTGCCATGGGAGATGGATAGATCAGAATTCTACCTTAGATTTCAAAACATAGAGGAAGAAAAAGGACAAAATCTAGCTGAGATAATGATAGAAATATTGGCTGAAGCTTTGGAAATATCTGAGAAGATGATGGATGGAATAGATGAGGTCTATCGAATTTTCACAAGATACGCAATGAGAAATAGCTTACCAAGAGAAGTTCACATCAGCTTTACAAAGAAAGCCATTAAAACGCAAACATTGCAAGTAGCAAGAGAGAAAACATTGAAATATAAAGAAGATTATGGTTTTGAAACAAGAACCCAGAAGAGTGAGAGAGATGAGAAGAGAATATTGATTTTCGACCAAATTGCTACTTAAGAAAGAGGTGAATAATAGATGGCTGATTCCAGATTTGATATTCACATGGCAAGAACAGAGATACAGAATTGACTCAATTGAGAAAGCTGAATCATTCTGCACAGAATTTTTCAGAGGGAAAGAGGAAGAGGCAGAAAAAGAAATTTCACTAATTGAATTCCAAGAGGACTGCCAAATGATGACTGATAAAGAAGGTGCAGTTGGTAGAAAGGAGGAAGCCAAAGAACAATGTGAACCAAGATCCACGAGAGCTGCCAAACCTAATTATAAAATATAATCATGGAAGAGAAAAAATTGATTACAATTAATATAAATGGACATAATTCAGCTGTTAAAAGAAGGAAAACTTTCCATAAATTAAAGAAATTAAAATTTGATAAAATCTTCCTACAAGAAGTACATATTAAAAAGCAATATGAACAATTGTTGATAAAGCCAAAATTAGAGAAAATATTTACCTCCTTGACACAACGCAAGAAAAGAGGAGTGGTTTATATATTAAAGAAACCATTCCAGCGAAATTGATTTATACTGATGGCAGAAGAATCCTAATGGTGGAAATAATGGACAACAATATGAAAACACTCCTGATTGCAATTTATGCCCCAAATGACAAACAAGAAGAATTTTATAAAAAAAAATACATATGAAAATAATTGAACTGGACTATGCTAATATAATTATGATGGGAGATTTTAATGGAATTGTAGAGAACAAATTGGACTATACAGCATAGAAAACAATACAGCAAAACAGAAAGACTCTCCCTAAATCTTTCTTTAAAATGGTAGATAAAATAAATTTAAAAGATACATGGAGAGAAAGAAATGCCAAAACTAAACAATACACTTTTTATTCAAATAGACATTTATCATGGTCCAGAATAGATATGATATGGATGTCAACAGGATTGTTAACTAATATTCAAGAAATAAATATTGAATCAAGTACTTGGGCAGATCATAATCCACTGATGATTAAATGGAAAGGACAAAGAAGAAGATCTAGATGGACGTTAAATAATACTATTTTAAAGGAAAAAGATTTCACACAGTGGATGGAGAAAGAATTGCCTTTTTTTTTCAGAGAAAACAAAAAAGAAGATACATCAATTCAGAATGTATGGAATACAATGAAGGCATATACCAGAGGCTTGGTAATAGACTATACAAGGAAAAGAAATATTATGAAAAGATTAGCCTCTAAGGCATGAGAGGATGAATATAAAGTACTTGGAAAAGAACTACAGAAAACACCACAGAAAAAGCACATTAAGCTAAAAATTGATATAATTAAACATAAAATAGGTTTAATAGAAAAAGAAGAACTAGCACGGAAAATTAGAGGTGCTAAGCAGAACTACTTTGAAGATGCAAATAAACCAGGTAGATGGTTAGCATACAGACTGAAAAAGGAGAAAGAATCAGGGAAAATATTGCAATTAATAGATGATCAAGTCAAGTTTGCTATGGTAGTAAAGAGAAGAAGGAAATCATTCAAGACTATTATGGGAAACTATATACACAAGAGAATATTGATGAGGAAAGAGTTAAACCGTATTTACAGAATGCTAATCTACCCCAAATACCTAAAAAGATTGAAACAATGTTAGAGAGCAATATAACAATGATGGAGTTAACTGAAGCACTTAAGAAGCAAAATAATGGAAAGGCACCAGGCCCAGATGGACTTCCTGCAGAATTTTACAAAACATTACAAGAATCGTTGAATCTTCCATTGTTAGAAATTATGAATGAAGTTATGTTAAAGAAGAGGATACCCATATCATGGTCAGAAGTTTATATCACACTTGTTCCAAAAGAGGAGACCGATCCATAACAAATCAAGAACTATAGACCTATTTCCCTACTAAACGCAGACTATAAAATTTTTGCTTCAATATTGGCAGAAAGACTTTAAAAATACTTAAATAACTTTTTTCATCCTGATCAAAATGGATTTCTGCCAAAGAAACAAATTAAAGACAATATGAGAGTAATTTTGAACACTTTGGAATACTATGAGGCACAACATGAAAAACAAATGGCTTTGATATTTCTAGATGCACAGAAGGCATTTGATAATGTGAATTGGTGATTCATGTTATTATTGTTGGAACAGATGGGCTTTACCAGAAAATTTATCCAAGAAATAGAAGCTATATATTATGAGCAAACGGCAAAAGTAATGATAGAGGGAGACCTGACAGACTCTATTGACAAAGGAAAAGGAACAAGGCAAGAGTGCCCACTGTCACCTTTGTTGTTTGTGTTAACTTTGGAAGTGCTAAATAGAAATATTAGAGATGAAAAGAACATGAAAGGGATGAAAATTAAAAAAGAAGAATTTAAGTTGCAAGCATTTGCAGATGACCTGGTTTTTATCCTAGAAACAGCACCAAAATTGATAGAAAAGAAAGAGACATATGGTAAGGTGGCTGGTTTGAAAATAAATAAAGATAAGTCAAAGATCTTGATAAAGAACATGTTTTCTAGACAAAAGAAAGAACTGGCAAACTTATTGAAAATTCAGGTCACCAGTAAGATCAAGTACTTGGGGATATATTTGACATCAAGATGAAGTACATTAAAAGAGAATAATTATATCAAACTGAAATAGCAGATAGCACTAGATTTGGCGAAATGGGAAAATTTACAACTAACATTAATAGGGAGAATATCAACAATCAAGATGAATATATTACCCAGAATTTTATATTTGTTCCAAACAATTCCAATTAGGCTTGGAAAAGATTACTTTGAAGATTTAAATAAAATTGTGTTGAAATATTTTTGGCAAGGTAAGAGAGCGAGAATAAAGTTAAAACTTTTGCAAGATGCCAAAATAAGAGGTGGATTTGGTTTGCCTAATTGGGAGTTGTATTATGAAGCTACAAATTTGATGTGGGTTTAGGAATGGATAACATAAAGAAATACTAGATTGTTGACATTAGAAGGACATGATCTGTTGTTGGAGTGGCATGCTTTTTTTATGGTACAAAGGTACTAAAGCCCCTGTCACACTGAACCAACGGATGCAAAGAGGATGTAAAATGGACAAAAAAGCTTGCCATCTGTTGGAAAACACGATGCATCCGTTGTGTACTCACTGCATACATGTTTCATTCGCTCTATCCGTCAAGCATCCGTCTACTGCTATTTCATCCGCTCAAAACATTTTGAGCTGCACAAAACTTTTTGAGCGGATGAACTTTCCGTCGCATACAATCTACATCCATGACACATACGGGCAACAAACATTCTACGTCCGTTGTCATACGTTACACGTCCGATGTATCCTCTCGACATCATCTGGCCATCCGCGCAATTCACATCTGCTCCAGCGGAAAGCAGAAAGAGGGAGGAAGCGAAAGGTATGCGGAACGTCCACACAGCGTTAGTAGCATGGACATAGAAAGGATGAAAGCAGATGCAGCTCGGATATAAAACATTAAAACAGACAAAACGTTTGTATATGGGACGTATCTTGGATATTTAGGATATCTGGAGGATGCCTAGAGTATGTGGCAGGACACCTAGTGGAAAACCAACATTTCCTATAAAAAGGGGGAGGAAATCACCTGGATCTCACTTTCAGTCCAGCAGACCTGCTGTGCAGACCTCTTCAGCCTTGCTCTTGCTCTTCCCCATCATCCATTGATCTCCACCATGGATCATCGCACACTCCTTTTGGTAGCCACCATCATTCAACACCAGAACCAAGCCCTCTTCAGACTGTTTCACCTTTTCTATGCAAAGAGAACGAGACGTCCAAGAACTGTCTGGGTCCGATGATGGATTGGGAGAAGAGTGGAGTTTGGACTCTATGACAAGCTGATGGTGGAGCTGAGGAATGAAGACACTCGTGCATTCCAGCACTTTATGAGGATGCCACCAGCCATGTTTGATGAAGTTGTGGAGTGCCTGAGACCCAGGTTGACCAAGCCTAGCACCAACTTCTGTCCCAGCCTGGACCCTGGACTGAACGTGGCACTGACTCTGCGCCACCTGTCCTCTGGGATCACGTACAGAAACATGCAGTATGCCTGGAGAGTGCCACACAACACCATCGGCATTGTGGTCAGAGAAGTGGTGCAGGCCATCATCAAAGAATACGTGGAGGAGCTCCTCCAGTGTCCCACCACTGAAGAAGGATGGAGGAAAGTTGCAGAGCAGTGGTATCAGAGGTGGAACTTTCCCCACACCGTTGGAGCCATAGATGGAAAGCACGTGGCCTGCAAAGCTCCAGCCAACTCGGGGTCCAATTATTTCAACTACAAGGGCTTCTTCAGCATCTTCCTCTTTGCCATGGTTGATGCTGATTACAAGTTTATCTACATCAATGCTTCAGGCAACTGGTCAGCTTCAGATGCCCAGGTATAGAATGCAAGTGACCTCAAGGATGGGCTGGAACGCAACCTCATCATGGGTTTTCCAGATCCAGACCCACTACCCAATGACACACAAGATGTGCCCTACTTCATCATTGGTGATGACGCCTTCTCCCTCAGAACCTACTTCATGAAGCCATACAGTTCAAGATACCTCACCTGTGAAGAGAGGATCTTCAACTACAGGCTGTCCAGGGCAAGACGGGTGGTGGAGAACGCCTTTGGCATCCTGGCCAACAGGTTCCAGGTACTTCTCACCACCATGCAGCATCGCCCACAGACTGTGAGGAGCATCGTGAAAGCTTGCTGCATCCTGCACAATCTCATGCGCATCTGCTACCCAGTGTTGCAGAACAGACTTGTGGACCGTCAACAAGGGAATGGGGACATGGAGCCTGATGAATGGAGGCAAGAACAAAACCTGATAGACACTGTGGATGTACAAGGCTCCAACAGAGCTTCACGTGAAGGGAAGTAGCAGTGCAACCTCCTGAAACACTGGTGCAACTCCCCAGCTGTTGCAGGGGAGTGGCAAGACAGGATGATAGATGATTAATGGATGCTTCCTTGAGCCTGTCGCATAAAACTGATGAGATTGTGCCATGTATGTTGACTGTTCCTACAATGAATAGGGCATTAATAAAGAGCTTTGTTTATTTTAAAATGTGTTGATGAATGAATAAATTGTTATTGATAATAAAAGTCCATATGTGTGGCAGCTGGGATGGTGGACCATACAGTCCCACTATGCTTGCACTGGGGGTTTATCTATCCCACAACTATCCTTATCTATCCCACAAGCATGCAAAGGCTTAACCATTTGTTAAAAGTTTTCACCAACACTTTATAAAGTAAAAAAAATGAACCAAGTGTTTTAAGCAAAGATAACCTGTGTCAACTTTCTTAGGTAAACTTTATGAGTTTATTAAAAAAGCAAAATGAACCAAGTGTCTTAAGCAAAGATAAACTTAATAAGTAAACTACTCAGTCTCTGACACTATTCTCAGTCACTCTGTCATGTCCATGGTCTCAGCTTTTAAGCGGGCAGGGACTGTGGAGGTGGCTGTGGCTTAAGTGCTGGTCTGAGGCGCCATTGGGGTGCTTGGCCCTGAGGGTACAACAGGGGATGGTGTGTTCAGGAAACTATCTGAGAGCTGACTCAGTCCATGGCGGTTGAGGTTGAGAGGCCCCTCATCAAGGACCTGAGATGTGAGGCCCAAGACTGATGACAGATTGTCCATTGACGGGCTTGGCTGTGGGGTGGAGGAAGGAGGAGTGTAGTGGGGCTGTCTGGTCTGCAGCTGGGTGAGGACTGGCATCTGTGACATGCGATGAACCT
Source organism: Laticauda colubrina (assembly GCA_015471245.1). Lineage (NCBI taxonomy): Eukaryota > Metazoa > Chordata > Lepidosauria > Squamata > Elapidae > Laticauda > Laticauda colubrina. Next base: position 2,871,855 of record BLBF01000050.1, read on the forward strand.
GGGCCTGAACTGGGAAGGTCTGTTTTTGCTGTGGGAAGTCCTGGTAGTCATAGCCTTGGTGGAGAGGGGCTGTTGAAAGCCGTGGAAGGGCTGTGACATCACCTGGGGTAGGAGGAGCAGACCTGGACTGGGTAGGAGCAGCTTCAGCTGGGCCTTGAGGGTTGTGCAGAAGTGCTGTGATCTTCTCCTTCATCACCTGGTACTGGGTCTTGGGCAGGTCCCTCAGGGTGTGGCTCACGTAGGTGATGAAGGGCTTCTGGTCCGAAGATGGTATGTCACTGTGGACCAGCTAATAGAGAAGTTCTGTGCTGGTCTTCATTGTGTCCCTGATCTCAAACAGCACACTGTAGTTCTGCCCCTCCAATCTGCCTCTCTGCCTGCATCCTCTGGAGCTGGGGGTGGGGGTGGGTTGGCCTCTGGTGGCTGCTGCTTCTTCCTCCATTTGTGACAGGGGATCCTCCAAGTCCGCCGGTATGGGGAGTGCAGCTGTCGGGGGGGTCTCTGTCATGGGGCCCTCCAAAGACACCTGCCTGGACACAGTAGCTGTCTCCTGGCTGGAAGAGGAGTGGCTCCCTGTGGGCTGTCTGAGGGAGAGGGTTGACAGAGGGGCTGCTCCTCGGTGGTGGATCTCACCCTCCAGGAAGCTGCACCTGGCCATGACATAGGTCTCCCGGTCAGTGAGCTTGACAGCGGCCTGCCCAGATTTCTTCAGGTGCAGCTTGCCATACCAGGTGTGCATATGCTTCCACCACCCCAGGAAGACATCTGAAGTGTAGCCCAGGCTCTCCGCCTTCTCTCTCCATGCTGCCTGCTTCCGCTTGATGTCGCGATAGAGTCTGTGGCCCTTCCTCCACAGGTATTTGTTCTCCCTCAGCCATTCCAGCACCTTATCCTCATGGTGCTCGGAAATGGAGTACTGTTTCCTCTCCCCCTTCTCCTCGCCTTGCCTCTTCCTCCCTCTTGCAGGGGCTTCGGGGCCTTCAGCAGCAGGGCTTTGAGGAGAAGCAGGAGAAGCAGCAGCAGCAGCAGCAGCAGGAGAAGCACCAGCAGGAGAAGCAGCAGCAGCAGCAGGAGAAGCACCAGCAGCAGCAGCAGCAGTACCAGCACCAGCAGCAGCAGCACCAGCAACACCAGCAACAGCACCAGCAGGAGAAGCACCAGCAGCAGCAATACCAGGAGCATCAGGAGCAGCAGCAGCACCAGCAGCACCAGCAGCTTCAGAGTCAGCGCCAGGGGGTGGGGTTCTGTCCTTCTTGCCAGGGCTGACAGGTGTAGGCACAGGCTTCCTCTTCTTCCCCATGGTGTTCTCTCAAGATGTCTCTGGCAGCAGGTCTTTCCTCTGAATGGTGACCTTCTTGCGAGCTGCAATTCATCCTCCCCGCATGCGCAGTGAACGCTTTGCATCCTCTAGGCATCCGCTATGCATTCTATAGGTGTCCGTGATGTATCCGCATCATCCGCTACGCATCCGTTCCTTCCGCTATGCATCCGCTTCGCTGTTCTCCCCTGGAAGCCCTTTGGATGTGTCATCTGCTTCCATCCACTAGGCTTCCTACGAATGTCCGCTTTACATCCCCGCTACATCCTCCCCACGTCCGTTCCTTTCCGTTGTTGTCCGCTCTGTTTATGCAAATTTGGGGCACTTTTGAGAGCGGATAACAACGGATGGAAAATTTGTTCATCCGCTGTGTCCTTTTTACATACATTTTGCATCTGTTGGCCAGTGTGACCTAGCCTTAAAATACAGGGGTATTTTAGAAGACATTATATAAGGGAGACTCTGTGGTTAAACTGGGAGAAGACTAAAAGACAATATTATTTGAAAATTCCAGTCTGGCTATCGACTATTGAAGCATTTTCTCATCCTATAATATATAAAAAGGAACAAACATTTAGATATGGTGAAATATTGAATGAAAAGGTTGCAGTTAAATCTATACAAAAACTAGAGGAACAAGGTATAAAGATGAATTGGTTTTCATATGCGCAAATACATTCAAGGTATGATAAAGATTCCAAAAAAGAAGGTTGTTTTTTTTTAATGATAAACCGACTGATTTAGATAAGATTTTGACAGGTACTGATGAAAAGGTGATTAAAAAATTGTATGGATTTTTATTAGAAATTAAACTAGAACAAGAACAAGTTAAAGAAACTTTGATTGCTTGGGAGAAGAATTTTGGATATGGGATTGACCTAGAGAAATGGCAAAAATTGTGGTCTCAAAATTATAAGATGACAAACAATGTCAACAGCATATAAAAAAAATTTGTATAAGAAGTTTTACAGGTGGCATTTTCTCTCAACAAGAATAGCAAGAATGTTTAAGAATAAATCCAAAAAATGTTGGAAATGTCATCAGATACCTGACTTATATTACCATATGTGGTGGACTTGTGCAGATGCTAAAAAATATTGGACTAAAATCCACATGTGGTTGGAAAAAAATGACAAAAAAACATATAGATTTGAAACCAGAGATATTTTTATTGAGAATTTTTACCTGAAATATATAGTAAAGAATAGAAATACTTGATTGTAAATGTATTAACAGTGGCTAGGATTGTATTTGCTAAAAACTGGAAAAAAAAAACTGGAAAAACTGGAAAAATGAGAAAATACCATCACAGGAGGAAATTATTAAGAAAATATTGGAATGTGCTGAAATGAGTATATGACATTTGAAATTAAAGAGCAAGAAGATGAACAATTTTATAAAATTTGGGATTTATTCTATCAATGGTTAGATAATAAAATATAGTAACTAAATGTGTAGATTTTTAGAAAATACTAAATATATATATATACTAAATATATATATATACTAAATATATATATATATACTAAATCCCCCAGTAACTAAGACTAACCTGAGCACAACCAAGCCCCCACCTAAGCAGAATACACCCCCAGCCAATCAGAACACAGCCAACCCCCCTACCAATCAGAACACAGCCAAACCCTCACCCAATCAAGTCACACCCCCACTAGCAGTTAAAAGGAAGAAGCAGCTGCAAGCTCACATTACTCTGAGAAGCACAGAGCTGAAGAAACAAGCCTGAAGATGATGAATGAGACTTCATCGAAACGTTGCCTAGATACTTCCAATTCTACGTGGGAGAAAACCCGAATAACCAAAGATCCACATACTAAATATATATATACATATATGTATTTTTTTTCTTATTATATCTATAAAATGATTTTAGGATAGATTTGGGATAATAATATGAATTGTCACAAAACAAATTGAGTAAAATATGATTATTTCTTAAAGCATGAGTGAATAATAAGTATAGTCAAATGATTGATTAATAATGATATTACTGCATTTAATATTGGATTGAAAATACGAGATCATATATAATATAATTGTAATTGAAGACTACCAAATGGAAGCACAAAACCGACACACTGTGTACATATATGGAAGATGGCTTGATGTTTTTATATTTTGTTTGTTTATGTTTGTTTTAAAAACTAATAAAAATTCTTTTAAAAAAGGGAAGGAGGGGAACATTTTAATTATTATAAATATGTTATAAAAATTTAAGTGAAGAGGAATATGAAAGAAACATGAAAAAATTATGGAAATATTATAAGTGTTCCTAGAAGTATGATATCCTATTGAAAAGAAATGTTAAAGATGTCAAAGATTATAACTAACATTAATGATAGAGCTGAATTGGAATAGAATAAGTGTTTTATTTATTATTGTTTTATATATATATATATATATTCTCTTTAAGAACTTGTGTGTATTTTAAGAATGTACCAAGCAGAATTCAACTGGAAGTTATGTGCTATATTGAATGTTATAATTGTAAAAGCATAAACTGAAGTTTAAAAAAGAGTTGAATGGATAAAAATTAAAAGATACAAAGGTGTCATAATGCAATTAGTAACTACAGGGAAAATTTTAATGAGAAAAGAAAACATGAAATTGAAACAGGACAGACAAAAGTACCAATATGATGATTAGAGAGGTATTGAAACTTAGAAAAAGATATATATAATTGAATTTAGAAAGGAATGAGATAATTAAAAGTAAGATTGAGAAAACTAAAGGAAAGGAAAAATTATTGAGAAAATATTAAAATAGTAATAAGATATGGAATAGAACACAAAGATGAATATGAAATTGAATTTGTGTCTGTATGAAGAAGTGATAACCTGAGACCATGCTATTCTCAAAAAAAGAAATTTTACTTGCATTTTTATTAAAAAAACAAAAACAAATGGGTTACTAATTTAATAACTGCAGTGATTCATTTAACAAATGTAGCAAGAAAAATCGTAAAGTGGGGCAAAACTCACTTAACAAATTTCTTATTAAAACATTTTGGGCTCAATTGCAGTTGTAAGTCAAAAACTACTTTACTTGAGTTAAGATGCATGAAATGTTATTGCTTTTTGTTTACTGGTCCGTTAATTCAAGTTTGTCCATTCTTGGTTAGAAGCTGCTGTGATCTTTTGGCAGATTTAACAATTGCTCATCCAGCTCCTTAATGATTAAATGTTTTATCTATTCTTAGATCCTGCCTGGAATCCAGATATTTTTGTGAACCATTGACAGGATCAGAACCATCCAGGGGAAGGACAAATGCCCAAGGTCATGGATCAACCATTTGCTTGAAGCTCTCCTTGTTTTTAACAGAATAACAAAGTTTTTCTAAGGTGCTTTGGAGCAGGGGTCACCAACCTTTTGGATTCCAGGGCCCACCAAATTCACACTTTTAAATCCTGAGGACCACAAATATGAATTTTTTTAAAAAAACTAATATATTTAATATAAATTTTTATATCACGAGGGCTATCCACATTATGGATATTGCTATCCACATATCGATAGATATGGCTATCTACATATAATTTTTAAAATCTGAATTTTTTTTAAAAGAAACTAATTTATTTGATATAAATTTTTATATTATGAGGGCTATCCACAAAATAGATTACGTTTTTGTCTGTAGCAAGAAGGGGCGGAGCTAGCATGGCCATCTTTGGTCTGTGCATCCACCGCTTAGTCTGCATCTAGCCATGCTAGTGGGAGGTTCGTATCGTTGCCCGTTATTTCACAGTAAACATTTGAAATGTGTGCTGCAATTAAAAATCCCACGAGTTGTGAGGTGCGATCAGTGATAAGGTTTTTGTTGGCAAAAAAACATAAACCGATTGAAATTTTTTGGCAACTGTGTGGAGTGTATGGGGACAACATCATCACTGAAGGTGGAGTACGCCAATGGTGCATTAATTTTAAAAATGGATGAACTAACATTCATGATGAACAGCGGAGTGGACGTCCGAGCATTGTGACTGATGAACTGGTCACGAAAGTCGATGACAAAATTTGTAAAAACCACCGTTTCACAGTAACGGAACTTTCGTTTAGTTTTCCACAAATTTCACGTAGTTTGTTGCATAAAATTGTTACACAAAAGCTAGGCTACCACAAATTTTGTGCAAGATGGGTGCCAAAAATACTGACAGAAAACCACAAGAGTCAGTGTATGGCTGCATCATTGACATTTCTGTACTCTTATGACAAAGTTGGAGATTCATTTCTTGATCGAATCGTAACTGGAGACGAGACTTGGGTCAAACATGTGAACAGCAAGACCAAATTGCAGTCTATGGAGTGGGGGCACACAAATTCCCCCCAAAAAACCAAGAAAATGTTTGCAAACGTTCTCTGCATGGAGGTTTTTGGCGACTGTTTTTTGGGATAGGCAAGGTGTGCTTCTTATCGATTTTCTGGAACATGGTGCAACAATAAACTCTGTGAGGTATTGTGAAACATTGCAAAAACTAAGAAAAGCAATTCAGAACAAGCGCAGAGGAAAGTTAAGCTCAAAAATTTTGTTTTTGCATGACAATGCCTGACCACACACAGCAAATCGCACTCGAGAAATCCTGAATGCTTTCAAAGTGGGAGATTTTTCCGCATCCGCCCTACAGCCCTGATCTTGCACCAAGCGACTACCACTTGTTTCCGAGGATGAAGACCTGACTTGGAACACAGTGCATTGACAATGACGTGGAACCGTGGGCGGGCATGACTGACTGGCTCAAATCTCAGGTGGCTGAATTTTATGACAATGGAATGATAAAGCTTGTTCACCGCTATGATAAGTGCCTCAATTTGTTTGGTGAATATGTTGAAAAGTAGTATTTAAATGTCTCTTTCAAGTGCATACAATAAAAATTTTTTCCGATACTTTGTTTTTTTTCTATCGCAAAACATAATCTATTTTGTGGACAGCTCTTGTAAATATAAATTTAATTCAATAAGTGTGTGTATATAATTTTTATATTAAATATAAATTATATATGTGTGTGTATACACACAAAATAAAATAAAAAAAAAACAAAATAAAACTTTCCGGACTAGAAGCCTCCTCCCACCTGCACCTTCCAAAGAGCCTTTCAGATGCAAAGTGGAGGATTGAGAAAGCTCAGATCTGCAGCCAAGGAAAAGCTGGAGGGGAGGGAGGTGGCTCTTCCTGCCTCATCTGGAGATAGGCAAGGAAAGGTGTCCTTAGGGGCACTTTGCTTGCTTTAGCACTTCACTGCCAAACCCAGGTACAACCAGTGATTATTTGGGGGTGGGAGAAGGGAGAGAGAGAGAGAGAGAGAGAAAGCATCTCTCGCATTACCAAGGGAGGAAAGGAGGCGAAACAAAACTCACTCTTTCACTGAGACCCACAAAACACCTATCTACCACGTTCCAGGAGATCTTAAAAACTAGCAAATGCTAGTTCCTGCACTTCCCGGCTCAGGTTCTTGAGATGCAAGCTCCCATACATGGTGACAGCGGCAACAACAGTGCCCTTCCCCAGTGCCCGCTGTCAGCTCTCCCCATTAATTCTCTAGTTTTGAATTTCTCCCGGCTCTCTCTCTTTCCTCCCCCACCCCCGTGCCCATGTGCAGGCAGGAAAGGAAAGGGAGACAGAGACATGTGCAGCTCTCCACTTTTCCAGCCCTTGCTGCCTCTCCCCACATCGAAGCCTTGGAAATGCAAGCAAAGCCACCACAATGGTAGCGCCCTGAATTCCTTGCTTCTCCACTACTGCCTCCTCCTCATCATCATCATCCAGCATCTCCTTCTCTGGGTAGGGTGATTTTTAACCAACCAACCATGCTAAGGCAACTTAAGATACTACCGCTGCAGAGGCTTTGCTTGCATCTTTTAGGCTTCGATGTTGGGAGAGGCAGCCAGGGCTGGAAGAGCAGAAAGCTGTACATGGCTCTCTCTCTCTTTCCTTGCCTGCCTGCATGTGGGGGGGGGGGAGGAAAGAGAGGCAGGAGCAATTCAAAAATAGAGAACTAATGGGGAGAACTAACAATGGGCTCTGTGGGTGGGGACTGTTGTTGCCACTGCTGTCACCATGTGTGGAAGCTGGTTGACGCGTGCATCTCAGGGACCTAACTCCGGGGTCTTTTGAAGAGCCAGGAGGTGAGAGAACTGTGCGGGCCAAATTAATTGCTTTGGGGGGCCATTTCTTCTGCGGCCCACCAGAAATTTTCCTTGGCCCACCAGTGGGCCGTGGCCCACCGGTTGGTGACCGCTGCTTTGGAGAATAGCTTGACTCTATCCATTTTAAAATCTTCAGAAAAGTGACATAAAAAGTGCTGTTATCACTATTTTATTTGGCTCATTTAGGAACAACGATCTTGTTAGTTAAGAATTGTAATATATACTTAAACATATTTAGGGTTTGGTTAAATACTCAAAATTAAAGAGCATTTGGTTAAATGCTCTTTGCATATTCTTCCTCTTTTGCCATTGTCTTTGACAGGAATCTAACAAAAATGCTGTGATTGGTGGTTCCTTTTTAACAGATGACTGATTTATAGGGTTTAATTGTCTGTTAAAACCTGATACTGAGGTAATCGCTCCATGGGATAAGAATGGGATGCCTCATAAAACAGAAAATTCTGTTTTCCTTTATTGGGCAACCCACCTCCCCAATAAATCACTCCCAAACCTGGTCCTAACTCATTCCAAAGAGATCTGGTGAATGTTTCCGCACTCCCCTCTTGAAATGCTGTATAATGGCTGGTTGGAGAGACAGTAAGTCCAGCTAGAAGAATACTCCAAACTTGATGCTTAATATACTAATGGATGATAAAGACAGTGTAATTTACTAGTATCACCAAAGGGGGCAGCAAATTTTTAACCAGGTAGTTTTCTGTCATTTCAAGAATTAATGAAAAATTCCTTAAGGGACTGTCACACAGGCCGGCAGATGCAAATAGTATGTAAAAAGGACACAGCGGACGAGAAAATTTTCCATCCGTTGTTATCTGCTCTCAAAAGTGCCCCAAATTTGGATAAACAGAGCGGACAACAACGGAAAGAAACGGACGGGGGGAGAACGTAGCCAGGATGTAAAGCGGATGCTCCACGGAAGTCTAGCAGATAGAAGCGGATGGAAGCGGATGGCACATCCACAGGGCTTCCGGGGGAGCACAGCGAAGCGGATGCGTAGCTGAAGGAACGGATGCAGACCGGATGCCTAGCGGACACAGCGGATGCATCACAGACGCCTAGCGGATGCCTAGTGGATGCCTAGTGGATGCAAAGTGTTCACTGCGCATGCGGGGAGGATGCATTGCGTCAGCCCCACGGATATAAAAGGATGCAGCTCGCAAGCAGGTCACCATTCAGAGGAAAGACCTGCTGCCAGACACATCTTCATCACAGACATCTTCATCATGGGGAAGAAGAGGAAGCCTGTGCCATCTTCTGCCAGTCCTGGCAAGAAGGACAGGGCCACCATCCCACCCCCTGGCCATGACTCTGGTTCTGCTGGGGCTTCTGCTGCTCAGGCTGACTCTGCTGGTGCTGGGGCTTCTGCGGGTGCTGCTCCTGGTGCTGGGGCTTCTGCTGGGGCTTACTCTACTGGCAGTGCTCCTGGTGCTGGTGCTTCTGCTGTTCTTACTCTGCTGGTGCTGCTCCTGGTGCTGGTGCTTCTGCTGGTGCTTATTCTGCTGGTGCTGCTCCTGGTCCTGCTGGTGCTTACTCTGCTGCTGCTGATCCTGGTGCTGCTGGTGCTGCTGGTCCTGCTGGTGCTGCTGGTCCTGCTTTTGCTGCTGCTGTTGTTGTTGCTGCTGCTGGCAGTGGTGGTGTGGTGGAGCAGCCCCTAGAACCTCAAAGCCCCTCTGATGAGGGCCCAGAAGGCCCTGCCAGAGGGAGGAAGAGGCATATGCGAGATAGGGAGAGGAGGCAGTACTCCATTGAAGAGGAACATGAGGACAAGGTGCTCGAATGGCTGAGGGAGAACGAGTACCTCTGGTGGAAGGGACACAGGCTCTATCGAGACACCAAGAGGAAGCAGGCGGCTTGGAGACAGAAGGCGGAGAGCCTGGGCTACACTTCGGAGGTCCTCCTTGGGTGGTGGAAGCACATGCACACCTGGTACGGGAAGCTGCACCTGAAGAAGTCTGACCAGGCCACGGTCAAGCTCACCGACTGGGAGACCTACGTGATGGCAAAGTGCAGCATCTTGGAGGGTGAGATCCGCCACCGAGGAGCAGCCACTCTGTCTACCCTCTCTCTCAGGCAGCCCAAAGAGAGCCAGTCCTCTTCTGGCCAAGAGTCAGCTCCTGTGTCCAGGCAGGTATCTGTGGAGCATCCCACAAGAGAGACCCCCCAACAGCTGCACTCCCTGTGGTGGAGCGCGTGGAGGACCCCCTGATGCAGTGGGAGCAAGGAGAGGGCACTGCCACCAGAGACCAACTCACACACACACCCAGCTCCACCTCCACAGAAAGCAGGCAGAGAGGCAGACCACACTGTCCTGCTGGAGATCAGGGAAACCATCAAAAGTAGCGTAGATCTCCTCTCTCAGCTGGTACACACCAACATACCATCCTCAAACCGAAAGCCCTTCCTCACCTACGTCAACCAGACCCTCATGGACATTTCTGAATCACAGTACCAGGTGATAAAGGAGAGGATCACATGTCTTCTGCACAACCCTCCAGGCCCAGCTGAACCTCCTACGACCCAGTCCAGGTCTGCTCCTCCACCCTAGGTGATGTCACAGCCCTTCCAAGGCTTTCCACAGCCCCTCACCTACCAAGGCTACGGCTACCAGGAGTTCCAGCAGCACAGGCAGCCCTTCCCAGTCCAGGCACAGGTTCATCGAACGCCACCGATGCCACCGATGCCACCGACACCACAGATGCCACCCACGCCACAGATGCCACCCATGCCACAGATGCCACCCACGCCACAGATGCCACCCACGCCACAGATGCCACCCACGCCTCACCTCGCTCAGCTGCAGACCAGACAGCCCCACTACACTCCTCCTTCCTCCACCCCACAGCCAAGCCCGGCCTCAGAACATCTGTCATCGGTCTTGGGACTGACACCCCATGTCATGGAGGAAGGGGCTCTCAACATCACAGGATTGAGCCAACTCTCTGAGAGCTTCCTCCACACACTATCCTCTGTTGTCCTCTTGGGGCCAGGCACCCCAATGGCGTCTCAGATCAGCACTCCAGTAGCAGCCACCTCCACAGCACCTGGACCCTTCACCCCTGAGACTATGGGCATGCCTCAGAGTGACTGAGAAGAGTGCCAGAGACTGGGTTGCTACCTGTTGACTTTATCTTTGCTTGGGACACTTTACTTGGGTCATTTTACTTTTACAGTTTGTTATTAATAAAGTTTATCTTTGTTTCACACACTTGGTTCAGTTCTTTTAGTAAATAAAGTCTTGGTGGAAACTTTTAGAAATGGTTTAAGCCTTTGCATGCTTGTGGGATGGGTAAGGATAGCAGTGGGATGGGCAGGGATACCTATGGTATGGGTAATAGCTGTGGGATGGGTAAGGATCGCAGTGGGATGGGCAGGGATACCTATGGTATGGGTAATAGCTGTGGGATGGGTAAGGATCGCAGTGGGATAGGCAGGGATACCTTTGGGATGGGTAATAGCTGTGGGATGGGTAATAGCTATGGGATGGGTTAGGATACCTGTGGGATGGGTAATAGCTGTGGATAGATAAACCTCCAGTGCAAGCATAGTGGGACTGTATAGTCCACCCTCCCAGGTGACACACCTATGGCCCTTTATTATCAATAACAATTTAATCATTCATCAACACATTTCAACATAAACACAACTCTTTATTAAATGCCCTGTTCATTGGCCCACTCAACATACATGGCCCAATCTCATCAGTGTGATGAGACAGGCTGAAGGAAGCATCCATTAATCATCTACCATCCTGTCTTGCCACTCCACTGCAACAGCTGGGGAGTTGCACCAGTGTTTCAGGAGGTTGCGCTGCTTCTTCCCTTCACGTGAAGCTCTGTTGGGGCCTTGCACATCCACAGTATCTATCAGGTTTCACCCTTGCCTCCATTCACCAGGCTCCATGTCCCCAATGCCTTGTTGGTGGTCCACAAGCCTGTTCTGCAACACTGGGTAGCGGGTGCGCATGAGATTGTGCAGGATGCAGCAAGCTTCCACGATGTTCCTCAAGGTCTCTGGGAGATGCTGCATGGTGGTGAGAAGTACCTGGAACCTGTTGGCCAGGATGCCAAAGGCATTCTCCACCACCTGCCTTGCCCTGGACAGCCTGTAGTTGAAGATCCTCTCTTCACGGGTAAGGCATCTGGAAGTGTAGGGCTTCATGAGGTAGGTTCTGAGGGAGAAGGCGTCATCCCCCATGATGAAGTAGGGCACATCTTGTGTGTCATTGGGCAGGGGTTCTGGATCTGGGAAGCCCATGATGAGTTTGCGTTCCAGCCCCTCCTTGAGGTGACTGGCATTGTATACCTGGGCATCTGAAGCTGACCCACTGCCTGAAGCATCGATGTACATGAACTTGTAGTCAGCATCGACCATGGCGAAGAAGATGATGCTGAAGAAGCTCTTGTGGTTGTGATAAGTGGACCCTGAGTTGGCTGGCGCTTTTCAGGCCACGTGCTTCTCATCTATGGCTCCAACAGTGGGGGGGAAGTTCCACTTCTGATACCACTACTCTGCAACTTTCTTCCAGCCTTCTTCAGTGGAGGGGTTCTGGAGGAGCTCCTCCAGGTATTCTTTGATGCTGGCCTGCACCACTTCTCTGACCACAATGCTGATGGTGTTGTGTGGCATCCTTCAGGCATACTGCATGTTCCTGTAGGTGGTCCCGGAGGCCAGGTGGCGCAGAGTCAGTGCCACCTTCAGCCCAGGGTCCAGGCTGGGCTGGAAGTTGGTGTTTGCCTTGGTCAACCTGGGACTCAGCCGCTCCACAACTTCATCATGGCTGGCGGCATCCTCATGAAGTTCTGGAATGCATGAGAGTCTTCGTTCCTCAGCTCCACCATCAGCTTGTTATACAGTCCGTACTCGGCTCTTCTCACAATCCATCTTCGGACCCAGACACTTCTTGGCCGCCTCCTTTTCTTCCTGTAGAACAGGTGAAAGAGCCTGTAGAGGGCTTCACACTGTTGTAGAATGATGGCGGCTACCAAAAGGAGTGTGTGACGATCCATGGTGGAGAGCTGAAGAGGTCTGCACCACAGAGCTGCTGGACTGAAAGTGAGATCCAGGTGATTTTTCCCCTTTTTATAGGAAATAAAGGTTTTCCACTAGGTGTCCTTTTGCATCCTCTGGACATCCTGCAGACATCCTAAATATCCAAGATACGTCCCCTATATGAACGTTTTTTCCGTTTTAATGCTTTGTATGCAAGCTGCATCCGCTTTCATCCTTTCTACGTCCGTGTTCCTAACGCTGCATGTCTGTTCCGCGTCCATTTCGCTTCCTCCCTGTGTCCGTTTTCCGCTGGAGCGGATGTGAGTTGCACAGATGCACAGCAGATGCCTAGCGGATATAGCGGACGCGTAACATATGACGATGGACATATAACGGATGTTCCACTTATGCATAGTGGATGTATAATGGATGTGTTGGATACTTTATCCACTCAAAAAGTTTTGTGTAGCTCAAAATTTTTTGAGCGGATGAAATGTCAGTGGACGGATTCTGGACGGATAGAGAGTATGAAAAACGGACACAGTGAGTACAGAACGGATGCATCGCATTAACCAACGGATGGTAAGTGTTTCTCTGTTTTACATCCTCTTTCCATCCGTTGGTGCTGTGTGACATGGGCTTTAATTCAGTCATGAGGAAGACCCCTTATTCTGACCTTTATTTGATGATGTAAAAAAAAGTGTAGTGTTCATTGTAGCAACTTATGCAAAGCTGGAACTTCTCCAGATGATTTTGGTAATTCATACAGCAAGCAAGTTGTATATCCAAGCCTCTCCATTATCACCTCAAAGTTGCTCTGGGGGCTTCTGTGTGCTGATGTGAGGACAACTCTCTTGTGTAATAGATGGTGTTGTTCTTGAATAACACAGAGATAAGATTTTGGTTTGATCTATGGAGCAATTTGGATGATTGGATCAGAGGTGGCTTTAAAGGTGTTGGAAATGGTTTAAAGGAAAGTTTTCAGCTTGTAAGGTTGATTACACTTTCATTTCTTGTTCATAAAGAGCTACCATAGGTGGAAGTTTCCATTGTCTTCCCCTGTCTAATTATTAAAATAAAATGCTTGAAAGCTTAGAACAAATGTACAAAGGTGATTTGGGTTATTTTCAGTATTTATACAACTGAAAGTGGCATTTATAAAGCTCTCACCTCCTGTTTTTCCCACAACAATTCCATGAGATGGGTTGGGCTGAGAGAAAGTGACTGACCCAAAGTCACCCAGCCGGCTTTTATGTCTAAGGGAGGTTCCAGATGAATTAATCACAGTCTCCAGGTTTCTAGTTCACTAAACCAGCGGCCCCCAACCTTTTGGGCATCAGCAATTGCTTCCATGGAGAAATGCATTTCTGCAGATTGGAGGAGGCGTGGTTTTGGGTGCTCCCTGTATTCCATGAATGGGGCTTTACTTGTTTGCACAGCCTGGTTGCTGGTATGCTGAAGCCTGGGGACGGTCCACAGACTGGGGATTGAGGATTCCTGAGCTAGACACAGACTAGGTGGGTTAATAATGGTTACCATAATAAGATGAAATTTACAAGGGAATTCCAGAGGGGGAAGATGGGGGGGGGGAAGAATTTTCCACAAATATGGATGTGGAAAAATTCCAGAATCTGAAATTGAGCTACCTACAACTGAGATAGAAGTAAATTTGCTTGAAAGTTATGGGAAGACAGGATAAAAGAATAACAAAGTTGAAAGGATATTGGAGGTCTTTCTACTCCAACCCCCTTCTCAAGCAGAAAACCCTATACCAGCAGTCACCAACTGGTGGGCTACGGCCTACTGGTGGGCCGCAAGAAAATTTTGGTAGGCCACAAGAGAAATCTCACCCCCAGAGCATTACCCCCAAAGCAATTAATCCACACTGCACAGAAACATAAGGCTATGCTGTCCACATGGCCCGGAGGACCCCTCCCCACCCACTCACTTCTTACCCATAAACTTGCCTACTAAACTGCCATTTTTCTCCTTTTTCCAACCATCAGCTGGTTCTTCTGTGCCAGGAAATTTAGATTAGCTAAGAAGGAGGAAATGGTTGGATTTCTTGCTTTCTAGCTAGTCTTCAGATCTTCGGCTCTGCTTTTAAGCACAAATGAATCTCCCTTAGGATTGAAGGATCAGTGCAGACTCACAACAAACAAATATTATGTGACAGACTGAGCTAGCCAATGGCAGATAGATAGATCACTGAATGATTCTGTGAGCAACTCAATTTGCCTGCCTGCTTTGCCTGATTTTGGATAAAATTCAATATTTACATACGTGGTATGTTGTGAATTAATTTTGTGAGTTTGCTTGCAAGCAATTTTATGTGACAGACTGAGCTCGCCAATGGCAGATAGATAGATCTCTGAATAAATCTGTGATTCTGTGAGCAACTCAATCTGCCTGCTTGCTTTGCCTGATTTTGGGTAAAAGTTGCTCTTTTTTCATAAAAAAAATCAATATTTATATGTATTTATAATATTTACATACAAGCCATGCCCAGCCAGTCATATTACCACCAAGCCACACCCAAAAATTAGGCCACACTCATAGAACTGGTTAGTGATCCTTGGGATTTAAAATTATGAGTTTAATAGCCCTGAGGTCCAAAAGGTTGGTGACTCCTGCCCACAACTTCTGTAGTCAAATCTGATTAATTATTCTGTCAGGAAATTTCTCCTTACTTCTAGATTGCTCCTCTCTTTGATTAGTTTCCACCCATTGCTTCTTGTCCTGCCTTCAGATGCTTTGGAGAATAGGTTGACCCTCTCTTCTTTGTGGCAGCCCCTAAGATATTGGAACACTGCTACCATGCCCCCTCCCCCCAGTGCTTCTTTTCATTAAAGTAGACATACCCAATTCCAGCAACATTTTTTTAAACATCTTTTACATTATGGATATCACATCCTAGAATCTGTTAACCAGCATAAACATCCTAATTG
Source organism: Laticauda colubrina (assembly GCA_015471245.1). Taxonomy (NCBI): domain Eukaryota; kingdom Metazoa; phylum Chordata; class Lepidosauria; order Squamata; family Elapidae; genus Laticauda; species Laticauda colubrina. Next base: position 2,887,287 of record BLBF01000050.1, read on the forward strand.
TGAAATGTTGAGTTTTAATGCTTTCTATCTACCTTCAAATCTTCAGAATATAGAAGTGACATAAAAGGTATTATTATCACTGGCACTATTTTGCCTGGTTCACTAATGAATGATGGTGTTGTGGTTGGGATTTAAGAATTATATTTAAATATATTTAGGGTTTGGTTGAATGCTTTAGCTTTGTATATTCCTCCTTTTCTGCCATTGTCTGATATGAATCTAACTAAAATGTTGTGAATGATGATTAGTTTTTAACAGATGATTTATTTTACAGATTTCACTGTCTGTTAAAACCTGATACTGAGTTAATTGTTGTATGGGATAAGAGTGGGATGTCTCATAAAACAGAAAATCTTGTTCCATGTTCTTGTAATCAAAATTCGAGATGTTGGCAATTAGCATGTATTTATGCTGGTTGCAGTGTCTCAGAGTCATGTGATTGCCATTTGTAACTTTCCCAGAAACTTCTGACAAGCAAAGTAAATAGAGAAAGATGAATTCACTTAACATCCACATGATTTACTAAGCAACTGCAGTGATTCACTTAACAACTGTGATACAAAAGATCATGAAATTGGGTGTGGCTCGCTTAGCAATAAAAAATTTGGTCCCAATGTGGTCACCAGTCAAGGACTTATTCTCCAAAGCACCTGAAGGGAGAACAAGAAGCAATGGATGGATGAGACTTCTGTTTCTGCTTCCATCGCATCAGAGAGGAATCCACTATTGTGCATAGTATCACTCTGTGCGCGCTTGTTTGAGGATCCTCATCAATACCAGAACCACCCTGAAGGGGTGGTGAAGAAAGGGGGGACTGCCTGGAGAGTTGAGGGGAGCGATATCTTCCCTCCATGATAAGGTAAAGCCCCTCCAAAGACAAGTTGCAGCAGTGGTCAAAAATGGCACCATGAAGATGGGAGGCAGTCCAGGAAACTAAGACTGTGCTGGAGCAGTGAAGCTGTGAGCAGTTGAACCAGACGAAACATGGAAATTAAGGTACCCTGGAATTAAGAAACAAATTTTTTTTAATGAAAGATTGTAGAAGCGGTGATCAGAGAGAGAGTGAAGAAAAATGGAAACTTGTGAAATTGGCTTTGGACTTCGAAAAGAATTAATTTGAAGGTGGAAAATTCAGAGGAAAATATTGGATTTTAAAAGGCTTGGAAATTACACTGAATAATTATTTGGATTTTGGCATCAAATAGGCATAATTAAATGCTGGAATTGAATGTGTTAAGAAATAATAGCTAATAATCAGAATCAGCGAAATTAATAACAGCTTAAAAAAACGAAAAAGTGAAAAGAAAGGGTGAAATGTGGAAACAGAACTGAGAGCGCCACTTAATGGTAAAGGAAAATTTCAATGACTCTGAAAAGTGCTTGGTTTTTTTTAAAATTGGAATTTGAAAGGAAAAAGGAATTCCATTACAATAAAATTAAAATTCTGAAAAGTGAAAGACTAGAATATTGCAAGGAAAAAAAAATATGTGAAGAAATTGCCCTGAGATTATTTGGTGACTTTGGGAAAAAGTTGGGAAAGAAATTAACAGAAGGAACCTGGAAACAAAGATTTATGGACATTGACTATTGAAATTAAATATAAAAGACGCTAGTTGTAATAAACTACCAGACAATTGGACTGGACATAAATATTAAAGAAAGGGAAAAAAAGAAGTGTACAAAATGGGAGAATTATGTGTGGAAATAAAATTGGAACTACATTTCCATGAAGGAAATGATGAAAGAAAGCTTGGAAATGTGCAGTAAGATACTACAAAAATTAGAAATGGCAACACAGATTGAAGAAAAACAAAGAGAACCAGAGGGGGAGGAGTTAAATAAAGAGGAAACCAGCTTTAAAGAACAAGTGGAACAATTAATATTAAAACAGGGGGAAAAAAAAGCTAAAAACTTGAGGTTTGATTTGATAATTAAATGGGGAATTGTTTGGAAAATTAAACAGAGGAAAAGGAAAAAGCAGAACAGGGAATTACAGAGGAAAAATCAACAGGGGGAGGGGGATAAAATAAATAATTGGAATAAGAAATGGAGGGAAATAATAAAGGAAAAAAGGGGAATTAAGAGAAAGGACCAGAAAATGATGGGAAGCAGAAAGCAAACAAAAATGAAAAGAAATTATATAGTCAGGATGATGAGAGATAATGGGTAGTAGAACAGGAAAGGGGATTCTGCAAGGCAACATTTGGTGATGAATATCGATCTCAGCTGTTCATCCGGCATATTGCGCATTAAGAGATCACTCATGCTTGTAGATTTTAGTGAAGTATTTATTTGCCTCTCATGCCAAAATAGCAGGAAACAAGCGAGCAAAATACATTAAAGTCAGTTCTGGCTTGTGTTACAACCCAGAGCTATATTTATACATAACACTCATTAGTAATTATCTAACAGCTATAGCCATCTTCCAGCCATCTTAATAAGTATCTAATAGCCATAGCCATCTTCCAGGACTGTCTGATTTGCGGATCGTCTCATCATATCTCTGACACAGCTACACAGTCAAGTCCATTCCTCGAGGCAAGGGAGGTGCGATTACTGCCGTTATCGACCCTTAGTTTTCTCGGCTCCATATCATTCATCACTGGAGTTGTGACAATAGATTTAAAAATAGAAAAGAATGGAACTGATATTTTTTTCTAAGGATTATTGTTAAATCAGATATAGATTTAATTCAAATAGATATGGAAATGGGAATTTATTATTAATTGATATTTAATAAAGCGATGAATAAAGTTAAAATGAGCTATGAGAATTGTAATGGAAAGACTTATCAGACTTATCAGACTTATCAAAAAGACTAAAATTAATTGAATAGAGTAACATTTTTTAAAATAAATAGATGATTTAGAATGTAATTAAGAAAAAGAATACTATGCAGAATCTGACTCAAATATATATATGCACATATAATATTTCGTAGTGAGGAAATTATTGTTATTAATGTAGAATGCGATGATAAAAATGACTATATTATGGTAAATCTTTTTAAGGAATTAAAAAGAATAAGTTGGGAGAGTGTATAAGGTAAAGGGGTGGCAAACTTGAATTGACAATTAAAGCGGACAACTTTTGAATTATTAGAATTAGGATGGAACCTATTGAACAATGAATGGAATGTGATAAAATTGCAAATGTGACAGATAAAAGTAAATATGTGTAATGAATATAGAAATGAAATAAGAATCTTAGATATGAGAATAAAGAAAAATGAAATAATTATGATATGAACTGGAATTGGATAAAATAAGCGTAATGAATATGAAAATATTTGAGAATATTTAAAGGAAAATGGAATACTATGTGAAATTGAATACAAAAGATGAATATGGAACTATGGTCATGTTTGTATTGAAATGTAAAAACCTGGAACCATATTGTTCACCAAAAGAGATGTTTTTTAAAATATAAAAATAAAAAAAATTATTGGGAAAGAAGCAGCAGCAATGGATGGCAATTAATCAAGGAGAAAAGCAACATAGAACTAAGGAGAAATATTCTCACCTTTAGAACATTTAATCAATGGACAAACTTGCCTCCAGAAGTTGTGATTGCTCCAAAACTGGAAGTTTTTAAGAGATTGGATAACTATTTGTCTGAAATGGTGTAAGGTTTACTTCCTGAGTAGAGGGTTGGATTAGAAGACCTCCAAGATTCCTTCCAACTCTTGTTATTCTGTTATTCTGACTACTTGTACACACTGTCAACTCCATTTATTCCCCTTTTGTCTGATAGTGAGAATAGAAGTTGTTATCCAATGCATTCGGTGGACAAATATGCATCCACCTAGCATAATTCATGTTATTTAGCCCATTACTCTCCAATGTAACTTGTAGGTTGGACTATTGCCACACTGTACAGTTTCTCCCCTCATCTTGGAATGTATGCCACCCTATCATTGGCTTTCCCAATCAGGGCATCATCCAAAGGTTTGGACTTCAGTTCCCAGAATTTTTCAGCCAGCCTGACCATTCTGAGGATTCTGGGAGTTAATGCTCTTGTAAGTAGAATAATGAGAAAAGCTATCTCTCTGTATACTTGAGCCTTATGTGTAAGGGAAAGTTAGTCCTCTTTCATGTAAACTGGTACAAGATTAAAATGAATCGAGAATACAATTTGAATCAGCATTTCTCAATCTCAGTGACTTTAGATTTCAATTTCTAGAATTTCCTGCTGGCTAGGGAATTCTAGGAGACGAAGTCCTCAAATCTTAAAATTGCTGAGATAGAGAAACACTTCAAAGACCAAAACATAAGGGAGTCCCCGAGGTTGGGAACCCTAACTTTGATACTTGATACCGTCCCAGAATAATTATAGAGTTGTTGTGTAACCCTTAGAGATGCACCTTGCAGATGCCAGACAGGGAATTCTGGAAGCTATAGTCACCACATATGAAGGTCACCTTGTTGAGGAAGGCTTCCTTGAACAAAGTATGATGAGAATGTTTGAAATGATTAAAAGCTAGTTCTTGTTTTCTCCATCCTGGTACAATAATAAATCTGTTGGTTCCATTTCACAAACATTCCATTGTAATTGAGGGTAATACAACGTGTAATATTGAAAAGCCTGTAGAGTTCACACTTGTTGCTTACCGGTTTGTTTTATTGGACACAGCTAAAAGCAGTTATTTTTTTATTGTGAATTTTATGAAAGGTACAGAGGTGAATTTGCCTTGGGAACGGTCAGGTCACTGTGTCAAATAATCAAGCACAAAGTTTATTTACAATTTCTGTTTCAGCCATTCTGAAAAAAAATCTTCTGACCTTCTATGATATGTTCAAGCCTCTATCACTTGAACAAACAGACTATGACTTTCTATTTGGTTTGTTTTCCACTGAATCCCAGATAACAAAATTTTGGAAAATAAAATTTTCATTAAATATTCAGATTATAAAATGTATTGGCCACCCTCTATGCCTCATGCTATGAACAGAAGATAGATTTGATTACCACATTATCCACTGGTAAATCATAATGAATTGCTCTTTCAGCCTGACCTGTGGCTGGTATGGACCTCCCAATGGTTAGGTAATAGAAGAACAGATGATGTTTACCACCTTCTGCATTCATTGCAAATATCCTATCCCCTCACCACATATATTCAAGCTGCTTTCCATTCTTAGCTGTTTTCAAGTTCTTCTAAGTCAGGGGTCTCCAACATTGGCAACTCTAAGACTTGTGGCATGGCTGGCCAAGGAATTATAGAAATTGAAGTCCACAAGTCTTAAAGTCGCCAACACAGGAGACCCCTGTTCTAACTGATTGCCCACTTTTTCCCACTTGACCTGAGGACAATACTAGGTCTTCTCCAACAGAGGCCTAGGCAAACAAATAGGTAATGGAGTCCATGGCATCAATGGGACTCACACCAAGCACAGGAGTATAATTTTGTATCTTGTGATATTTAGACTGCAAGAAACCCAATAACCCAAATACTTGCATTATGGACCTTTTCCTGAAATCTGCCTTTTCCAATATTTGGATATGCACATACTCATAAAAGATATGGAAAATTTCCAGCTGGGTGAGAATAGATTAATAACTAATCTACCACACTGGGGAAATATGATGCAACCGTTTAAATGTTAATCTGCAAATGTTAAATGTTTATTTAAAGCAAAAGGTAAGTACTGAATTAATGGACTGTAGCAGGCTCTGCCAGGAAATTCAGTGTTTAATAATTTATAAAGTCATTTCTAGTAAAGTCAAGTGAGGAAGTGCCACTAAAACCTAATTTATGGCTGCAAAGTCATATGTGAGTCTCTATAGAAATTATATCAATTTCCAATCTTAAGAAAAATGTAAGATACACATTGGGGAACTGATAACTGGCTAAGAACTTAAATCACAATAATAACTACCCTACCACTGCCTATCTTCACTTTGATTTTATTGCAACTGATGTAGTGCAGAATAATATTTGAGAATTTATTGCTCCAGGCAGTGACAGCTATTTGTATTTTTTTCTGTCAAGGAAATATCAACATGTAAATACCTTCAACTGATAGATACTAAAACTACCAATGGATCTAGTAGATGATATCTCTGCTGAAGAAAGCAACTAGGTTGATTGTAACCAATTTTCCCTCTCTCTTCAATAGAAACTATGGACTCAGAGACTCCTTTTCAGAACAGTTTGCACGGAAAATTTAAAATATGGTATTATTTATTTGTTAATTTGTATGTCACCCATCTCTTTATCAAGTAACTGTGGATAAGTTAGGCTAACTATAATTAGAGCATACTAAATACACTTTGGAAAATATAAAAACAATTTCACAATATTTAAGGGAAATCTTGAGACCCAAATAACAGAATTGGAAGGGACCTTGGAGATCTTCTAGTTCAATCCCGTGCTTAGACAGGACACCCTATAGGCCTATGCCATTTCAGACAAATGGTTGTCCAATCTCTTCTTAAAAATATCCAGTGTTGGAGCATTCACAACTTCTGGAGGCAAGTTGTTCCACTTATTAATTGTTCTAATGGTCAGGATATTTCTCCTTAGTTCTAGGTTGCTTCTCTCCCTGACTAGTTTCCATCCTTTGCTTTTTGTCCTACCCTCGGGTGCTTTGGAGAATAGCTTGACTCCCTCTTCTTTGTGGCAACCCCTGAGATATTGGAACACTGCCATCATGTCACTCCCAGTCCTTCTTTTCATCAAACTAGACATGCCCAATTCCAGCAATTGTTATTTGTATGTTTTAGCCACCAGTCCCCTAATCATCTTTGTTGCTCTTCTCTGCATTCTTTCCAGACTCTCAACCTCTTTATTTCTAGCTTTTATACTTTTATCTAGAAAATTCGGGTCCTTTCTCTCAATCACTCAACCACAACAGAGCCTATTTTTCCTCACATTGATACGTGCACTGTATCCTCATTTTTAATAGCAATCTCATTTATTGCAACAATAGTGTGCTCTTAGGGACTGTATTTTACTTATTTGTCCAAGTCCCAGAGAAGATAATTTCTTGGGTCTGTCATTCTTCCTGGAAATGTAAATTTGTCCCTTTCATCTTCTGCTGGTAATGTGCATCAAATGCCTCCCTTTGAGCCACTGTAAAATAGTTCTTCCAATCACCAACTGTACCTGAGGAAATGCAACAAGAATAAAAAAAAACTTAGGGGGAATTTCAAGATCAAGAAAAGCCTTAGATTACATCCGCAAATGCAATTCCACCATATTCTCTCCGAAGATCTGAGATCACTACCCAGATTATTTTATAAAAGGCAGGTGCGACTTCTGCTGCATGGCAGGGTAAGCTATGATCATTTGTTTCAGCTCTTTGATGGGACTATGAAAGGAGCCCCCATGGGCACCCCCCCCATAGGTAAGGATTATGTCACCAGCTAATTCTTTTAACCCTGAAGTGTCTTAACAGAGCCTCTGATATGAATGGGATGGCAGCCTCTCTCTCAGACAGTGACACTGTTTCATGTTACATTACGGCAGTAAAACATAGTAACACTGAATGAATGAAGCCCTTTCCCCTCTATTTCCTTCCCTCAAATTCAGGGAAAAATAAGGAACTGAAATTACATCTCTGTGTCTGACTGAATTTTCATCCATTCACAAGCCCTTAACCTTCACAAAAATCTTCAGTGTCAATGGCTACCAAAACATTGCTTATTCTGGATATAAAGGTTCCTAATTTAGAACTAATTTAAATTGCCGGGTTTTCTTCCTATTTTAAGGAAAGTCTCTCTACAAATAAAAGAACATCATTTTGGGTTCTTGATCTTACCTTTCCTCATGAATGAGCTTTTTGACTTGTCAAAGATGGAACTGGGTACAGTTTCATAATTTGCCATGGGATTCTCTTTCATAATCTCAAATGTTGCCTTATGCACTATCTTCTGAACAATATCTTCAGACAAGTCGACCTGGAGGAAATCTTTTACACGGTGAACTTCACGGGCTAAATCCTGGCAGAAGATAGGCATGGATAGGGAAAAGAGCACAATGTGAGCAATGTAAAATTAATCCACTGCATGCTCTTAGAAACTGAACAGATTGGTGAGAGGATGCAGAAAATGATGGAGATAGTTTTACCTCCGGAAGTCAAATCAGATGACCTTTGGATCTCTTTTACCTATATTGTCCTGGGCAATTGTCCTGGGCACTAACTTGGAAGAAGAAACACTTGATTTCAAATGTGTGAGAACAACTTCAATGTGAAATGGGCATTTTCATATGATAAATGTGCACTTTGAAAAGATATAAAGGCTGGAAAAGAGGAGGAATGGACGAATAAAAAGGCAAAGGACAAAATCATATGACTGAATTTTTTAGCAATTAGAAAACAGACTATATTTATGTTGATAGCATCCTGGGGTCACAGGATTATATTTATGGAAGTTTTGCATTTACTTTCAGTTTTCAGCAAATCCATATCCATAGCAATCCACTGGTTTGCTTAAATAATTGCGGCATTCACTTAATGACAGCCTCAAAGAAAATTGTAAAATCAGACTGGTCACATAACCAATCTATTTTATAACCATCATGATTTATAACAATGGTCGCCAGCCGGTGGTCCGTGAGAAATGTCACCCCCAGAGCACCCCCTAAAGCAATTAATCCAGGTTGCACAGGAACACAAGGCTGCGCCGCCCACATGTTCCTCCCTCCCCACCCACTCCCTTCTTACCTTGCAAACCGTCCTGCTAAGTTGCTTTTTTCCTTTTTTCCCCCCCCCCCCCCCCCATGACCATCAGCTATTCTGCTGTGCTGGGAGATTTAGATTAGCTAGAAAGCAGGAAATGGTTGGATTTCCTGCTTTCTAGCTAATCTTTAGATCTTAAAAGCAGAGTCGAACCTCCCTTAGGACTGAAGGTTCTATTATTCAGTACAGACTCAGGAAAGCCAATGGCAGAAACACAGATCTCTAAGTAAAAAAAAAAAAAAATTCAATATTTACACACATGGCATGTTGTGAATTAATTTTGTGAGTTTGCTTGCAAACAAATTTTATGTGATAGACTCAGATAGCCGATGACAGAAACACAGATCTCTAAGTGAATCTGTGATTCTGTGAGCAACTCAATCTTCTTGCCTGCTTTGCCTGCTTGGGTAAAAGTTGCTCTTTTTTATTAAAAAATTTAATATTTACATAAATATTTATAATATTTACATACAAGCCATGCCCAGCCAATCATATGACCAAAAGCCACACCCACAAATTAGGCCACACCCAAGAACCAGTTGTTAAGAAATTTGAATCCCACCCTTGCTCCTGTGTGTTTGTGTGTGTGTGTAAGAGACAGGGGAGGAGAGAGGGAGAGGGAGAGTTTACATCAGATCTCTCTCTCTCTCCCACCAATGTCAGCATGCCACCGTCAGTCAAAATTCATATTAGTGGTCCCCAGGATTCAAAATTATGAGTTTGGTAATCCCTGAGGCCCTGAATTACAACCATGATGGGCCAGCTACATTACACCTGTAAGTCAAAAACAATCTGTAATATGATTGTCTTAATTATCATTAAATATGTACTTGGAGTTCACAGCAGAAATTTCTCTTTGCATCCTGAGAGAAAAAATACCTGTTTCTGTCTAGGATTGAATTTTCAATCTTCTGAAAGGGAGGCGTCTTAGCCACTAGGCCACCACACACTGTTCACATGTTGTCTGAATCATTGGAGTTATGATTTATTCAACAAACCATAGTTTTACAAACCTCGGATTTGTGCGATGTGTGGACCAAATAATATGTTTATTCGACGTATCTAAGTTTACTCTCCTCTAAAGCAGAGACATTCCTGAGTTCCTTCCCCCCTTTTCTATTACTAAAACAAAGTTAAATTCAATTATGCAAAGCCACTCAGCATATTATCTTCCAATCAGAAAAAAAACGATTTCAAAACCATTTCCAGTAACTTTAGTGTACCGTGATTCACCCCAAAATATTTCAACATATCTAAAATAGGGTTACAAAAAATAGTAACTTGGTCATTTTATTCATTCTATATCTCCAAATAATATTTTCCTATTTACACATTATTTTGGCTTACAACTGCTGTGAAAGCTGCAGGTTTTTTTGTAATTCTTTCACAAGAGATCCAGGCAGGAATTAGTTACCCATAAAATTATGTTATAAACTCCAGTATAAAGTTATAAAATAATGTTGAAACCTCCAGACAGATTGAAATTCTCTAGTCCTTGAGTCAACTGCAGAAAAATCTTCAGGAACAATGTTTGCTATTGCATTGCTATAACAAGACTAGAATTGCTGTTATTCTTGGGGTTTAATGTAGGACAAACTGAGAAGAGTAATTGGTGAATTCCTTTGGCTTCAATTCTCTCCCACTAAGTGTCATTTGGCACCAATCCAATCAATTTGGGGAGATGTGGGTAAGGGAACATGAAGATTGGAAAGTAGGATGTTTGTAAGGAGGGGGGACTTAAAATGGTGCTCAACCTTGTAAAGTTGCCTAACAGTTCACAAATACTGAGGTACTCCACATTTGTGAAGGGTCAGGCAATTTCTGAATACAGATCTAACCTAATTTAAAACTAAATCCAAAATTAGCCTGGCTGATAACTCACTTATGGGAGATGGGTGTGGATTGAAACGGTAGTGTGTGTTCAATAATGAGTAAGCTCTCCCTTTTAACTGGTACTGTAAAGAAATGTTGGAATTGAGTCTCATTTTCATGGCTGGTAGCATCCAAAAGAGCATGTAGCGGCCACACAGCTGAAGTGTAGGAGACTTCCCTTAAAAAGTTCTATAAAATAGTTTAATTATTTTTTCTGCTGGAGAAGAAAATTATAGTTCCTAGATTTCAAAGATACACTTGAGATGTGCCAGGGTTCTCTGGGAGGTTTAGAACTCTGGGAGACAAGAGAAAAGCTATGTTCTCTTCGTCAGCCCTTTGGAAAGGGTATTGGGTTCACATATTTCCTTTTCTAATCACTTTTGGGATCAATCAATCAATGAGAATAGCGCTAGAAGGGGTCTTGAAAGTCTCCTAGCCCAACCCCATGCTCAAGCAGGATATCTTATATACCATTTCAGACAAGTGACTGCCCAGTCTCTTCTTCAAAACCTCCAGTGATGAAACACCCACAACTTCTGAAGGCAAGTTGTTCCACTGGTTAATTGTGCTCACTATGAGGAAGTCTCTGCTGAATTCCCAGTTTTGCTTCCTGTCTGGGTCCCCCCCCCCCCGCACAATTCAACTAAGCATTGATTCATTTGGTTGCAATGGGAATTGACCAGCCAGTTTGTTACTTTAATCTGACATCACTAACTGAGGGAAAGTGACTTATCCAAAGTCATCCAGTCAGCTTTCATGGCTGAGGCAGGACTAGAACTCAGTATCCTGATTTTTAGCCAAGTACCTTAACCATGAGACTAAACTGGCTCTTCGTATGTTGTTATTGCTCAAAGGACTTTTGCTAACATCAGGATTGAAATGATGATGCTTTATGGATTTATTAATAAGATAAGATATGGGATATGGGAAGAATTTGTTTTAAGAGAAGGTGATAAGTTATTAAATTTGTCCATAATTGTTTATCCTTTTTTGTACTTGTGATAAAGGTGGGAAGTATGGTAATTTCTTTATATATTTATTTTCATTTTCTTTACTATATTCTTAACTTTCTTTCTTTTCTATTTCTTTCTATTTTTCATCCTTTTCTGCACCTTCTATTTTTTCCTTTTTTCCAATCACATCAGTTTTTACTGTTGCAATTAAACTCTTTTTAAAAACCATTTAAAAAAAAGAAGTAAAATTTCACAATCTTAACTGTGAAAACATTATAATCTCAAAAGATTTCAACATTCTTATTGGAAAGTTTTCATTCTCACCCGTTAGGAGGTTTAGATGCTTCATGAGATTTCATGGTGGGGCTGTGAGTGTGTATTCTGGGATGCTGTAGGCATTGTTTGAGGACTGACAGAATCCATTGCATCAGGCTACTGATTAGCACAACATCCTCTTTTCCACAACAGTCAATGAAATGCTATACATCTGAACCAGAACATGAAAGCAATAACCTACTGATACTACTAAGAAACTGTGATTCAGATCTTTGCTTAATCCCTAAGATTGCACAACACTTAAAGGATTTCTCCACCAATTGGAACTTCCTCATATGGAACTTCCACTATTTGGAACTTACTTTTTTCATGTCTTCATAGAAGACGTAGAGAATACGATGATTATCTTTCTCATCCCAATAACGCTGTACATGATCATACCAAGATCCCCAGGCAACTAAGTCACAAAGTAAGATGGACAAAAGAAGAAAGATCATCATTTAATGAAATCAATTCATCAACAGCAATGCAGTAATGCATGGTCGCTTACCTGTCAATCTCACAAGAATTAATGGCACGTATATCCCAATAACATTTTCAAAGCAAATGTGGTAGAGAGGAGAGAAGTAATTGGGAAAACAATGGGAATTAGGCTTTGAGCTGGATGGAGTAGATAGAAAGTAAAAACAAAAGGAGATACCTTTCCATGCTGTGTTGAGTTATATGTACAGAATGTATTTCTACGGGAGAGGAAGGCATGAAAAAGAACAAAAAGATGACGGATTTATATGAAACAACAGAAAGGTACTTCAGAAAGGAGCATGAATGAATGGAAAAGTGGAAGTGAGGAAATACAGGTAGTCCTTGACCACAATTGAGCCTAAAATTTCCGTTGCTAGGAAGACATTTGTTAAGGGAGTTTTGCCCCATTTTACAACTTTTGCCAGTTATTAAATGAAATCACTGCAGTTGTTAAGTGAATCATGCGGTCATTAAGCAAATCTTGCTTTCCCTGTTGACTTTGCTTGTTCAACTGCCTTTGAGGCAGTATGTAAGTAATAACATTAGGCTTAGACTTACATATTGCCTATGAGGCAGTATGTAAGTCTAAGCCTAATGTTCTTGCCATTGCTGTTGCTAATCCATAAATACGTGCCAGTTGCCAAGCTCCCAAATTTTGATCACTTGACCAAGGGATGCTGTCATAAATGTGAAAACTAGCCATGTCTCTTTTTTCAGTGCTGCAACTTTGAACGGTCACTAAATGAATGGTTATAAGTTGAGGACTACCTACAATGAGTGAGCGATTACAAGTGGCAGAGAGGTAAATTGGGCATAAATGAATATGCAAGAGAGATGTCTGTATGGCTCTTACCTTTCCCATTTTCAGTTGACCCTGAAAGATTATTCAAATGATAATGTAGGCCCTCACAAAAAAATCCCTCCCTTTGCTGTACATTTAATATTAGAGACTTAATTGATTTATCGCTGCATTACTTAATTAAATTTGCATAGATGAATATATACTTCTGTAAACACTTTATATTTTTTATCAAGCTTACCCACACAATTTACCCACATCACTTGAGAGGAAGCATAGAATGGATGATGAGAATGGTGATTTCTACAAGTTACTTACATTTAAAAAATGAAAAACAAACATGCTTCTGATGCAACTGAAAGTTTTTCTGTGTGTATAATGGATCAATCTGCTCTATTACAACCCTAATTGAAATCCTTCTACCTAAAATTATAACTTTTGCCAACATTTTCTTCTTCAACCAATATTTGAACTATTCCCTAGCAGAAACCGGTTTTTAAGAGAAATGGAAAAAGGAATCAAATACAAAACAGGATAAAACTCTTACTTTAAATAATTATAGGTGAGAAAGGCTATTGTGAGTGCATCATTTCTGCACCCAATATTGTTTTCATACAAGCTTAGAAACTGCATTTATACACCATGCTAAGCTTGATTATTTTCAACTTTGGCTGTTTTCAGAAACTTAAATACACAGACCATTTAGATTATAGATTAACCGAGTTGGAAGGGACCTTATAGGTCAACTAGTCCAACCCCTCACCCAAGCAGGAGACCCTACATCAATTCTGACAAATGGCAGTCCAGTCTCTTCCTGAAAGTCTCCAGTGATGAAGCTCCCACAACTTTTGAAGGTAACATTTTTGACTGATCTATGGGTCAGTCTTTTGCAGAAATTTAAAAAAAAAAAGATTATTTATAAGCAGGTTAAAACCGGTTAAGTGAGTTTGGGTTTCCAGATTTCATATCTCCAGAATGGACAGAAATACATCCTTCTCTTTTTGGAACTTCAAATGTAATTGGAACAAGGGTCAATCATTGGAACAAGGGTCAACTAGAAAAGCAATGGTCTCCTAGTTATATAAGGTGGTTTCCAATAAAAAAAAAATATTGGATACTGAGCCAACAGTGCTGCAGTGAAAAAAAAAAAAACTACCTTAGGATGGGGTTTTTGAACAATTAAAATTCAGTACACAATATAGCCTGAAACTCACACATACGTGACTCCTGAAAGGTTTTTAGAGACATCAAATCCCTTAATAGCAGTTGGCACTGCTAATTTTTTTAGCACGTAAAATTAAACCCAGTGATTTAAAGGGATGATAACAGAGCAGGAAACACATGAGAGAAAATCAGCTTATGAAAAAAAGGGTATGGACAACAATTAAGAAACTTCTGAATGATACTTTGTTTTTTGGTTTTTCAGCCTTTAAGTCATTTTTGATTCCTCATGACTGCCAGGAAATCTCTTGCATTTTTCATGGCAAGATATTAGAAGTAGACTGCCCACAGAAACAATGATAAACAGAATATAGAGCCAATAATCATGGCTGAATGAAGAATTAGTGAGTAGATGAACTCTTTACAATTCATCTCTGGGTATGGAAAGGATTTGAGATTATCCACAAGTACTCCATACAGTTGCTCCTCATGAACAGACCACAAGACAGTCATTTCTGGTGGATTTAGGACTCTCGGAGATGAAAGAATAGCCATCTTTTTCAAACCTTGATGACCACCTTTTAAAAAGACACCAGCTTTGTGTACTTCCTTTTCTAATTACTCTGAAAATCACTTGTTAACTACTTTTCAGCTATTAGGAATTTTTGGACCAGTTTTACAGTTCTGGGTGAATTTCCTTCAATTATTAGTAAAATAAGTTTTAAATGCAAGTTTAAGGACTTCAGTAATTTGAAGGGGGGAATAAACAGCAAAAGTTTAACTGGAACTTTGATTTTATAAAGTTACAAGTGGATTGAGGGTCCAGATGAATTTGAAATAGGATTTTGGAATTAATTATAAGAAACCTTCCTGCAGGAAAATGCTTTTGCTTTGATTTTTTTTTTTAAAAAACCCAAACATGATAGGGTGTGACTTTGATGGTTGAACATCAGAACTAGAATTATAAAGATTAAATTAAGGAAATGAACGCTTAAAATTGATTTACTAATGCAGAATGAAAAAAAATACTTTAATATTGAAGGATACAATATTTGAACAATGGATCTGGACAATAATTTTAAGCTTGTCTGCCTCTATAGTTAGACTGAATTTAAAAGATGTCATCAAATAGGAGAAAACATGGCCAGATAAGACTGAGATTGGCCCAAAAATGAGACTGATCCAGACTACAAGAGCAATATGGAAAATGATGTTGTACTAGACATGAAAAAAAAGCATTTCTTATTTTCAATAAGAAATTATTATTGAATAAGAAATTATAGATATTCAAGAAGATTTCTATACAAGGCAAAGTTCACTGGCCTAACATGACAATTCTCTGCTTCCAAAAACAGAATTCTGGTATCATCTTTATTCATCTCCAGGGTCTAAGTAAGAAGAAACTGCCCATGAAGAACCTGTGTCCCAAAACAAAATTTTGGTGGTGGCATCTTAAAAGACAGGCAAGGAGCTAATAGTATGATCCAATTCTGGCCTTCAGCAAACATAAGATCGATTTTCCAATAAGCTATTGCAAATTCTTGTAGCTTAGCCAAATTGATATAATAAATTCCTCAAAGGTACATTTCAAAAGAATTGCTGAGCAAGCTTTGTAGATTGTATCATGGTACTATAAATCACCTTTACTTTTAAATGTATACACTGTTGCTTAATTAATTAAGATAAATGGGACTAACTAAATACTCTCAACTAACATCCGCTAAGGAAGGGAGCCAAGTGGCTAGACAGTAGAAATATTTCCCAAAAAAGTATTTTCAGCAAAGGTTCAGCTGTTGAATTCCCCAATATATTGACCAAATCAATCAACTGTCCCTTAAGAGAAGTATATAAAGGAGGCAAATCCCAGTCCCCAGATATTTTGAATTGTAGTGCAACTCTAAAGATCTAGAAAGATATGCCTGGTTTCAACACACCTTTGCCTTCCATGAATTTTGTAACATATTCCTCCCAGGGCCCTGGATCTGGCTGGGTTAAATTCATCTGGTCAAAGAAGTAATAGGATACCAGATTATCTTTGGCATTGCGAGCAACATAGATCATCTGCAATGGGACAGAAAAGAGAATGATATGCATGAGACAGTAGATTAGGGCTGAGGAATGAGACAAAAGATACAAGGGAGTCTTAAATGAACTTACTTTGCAGTTATTTTCCCAAAAGCTTTTAGGGACAAGCTGGAAGGGGAGGTGGGTCTTGATTACACGAGGAGATGGAGTATTCATCAATTTATCAACTCCTGAGGAAGAAGAAGCAGGGTAGAACAGAATATCAGTCTAGCAGCCTATATATTCAAGGTCTAGGGCTGGACATCAAGATTTCAATGCTTTCTGCCTTTACCAGAAGGTATAGGAGGTGGAGAGCAGATTTCTAAAAATGGGATCCGCACATGTATGGGGGCCCTGTGTGCCTTTTCCAAATCATCTTTGTTTAGTATTAGATCCACAGTTTCTTGCATCCATGTGGTACCTGAAAACCAGAGGACAGAAACAATTTGGACAATTGCTTGGTGACAGTACAAATCCTTTATTCCCCCCCTACAATTCATGACAATGGGCCCATCCCTTATATACTGCCTATATTCTAAATTGTATAAATGGTGCAATATTAATATTCATCATTCCACAAATGCACTATTGAGTGCAGCAGCACAAATAAATATTCCATTTCATATGAATTAAAACAGCACCACCTGCACATAACAAAAAAGCATCAGCAGAATTCGAGGGAATCCAAAATTTGTGAAAATAAAAATAGTTTTTGGAAAAATAGCTTACAGTAAATGTTGTGGGTGGGGAGGGAACCAAACAGCCTAGTTAGGACTTAGCATATGGTTGTAAACAGAATATGTTTTGTTGGAAAGTATAAATGGAAAAATAATGACGAATGAAGTTTCCTGATTGAAGCATTCATTGCTTTTGAGATCATCTAAAGAAGCTTAGAGAATACAGAATAGAAAAATGTCTCGTGATTACAACAGTTCCATATTTTTCCATTCCTCTCTTTCATGCATTTTGAAATAGTAGTGTATAAATTAAAAACTTACAGAGTTTCCTATTGACAATCTTCAACCTTTTCATTTCTGAGACAATTCAATGTGTTGAAAAGCAAAACCTTGAGAGCAGACTTTTTTTAAAAAAATCAGACGTGTTCTATTTCTATAAAAAGACTGGTTTTATGTCTTTGAGAAGTATCATATGACATTTAATCCATATCAACACCATTTATGAAACTCGTGCCAGAATAGTTGCTTCTAGTTTATCCTAATGTGCAATTCCAGCATTATCAAAACAAGAGCACAGACTCTCTTGTGGGAAATCTACTTAACCCTAGAAGTGCTCATGAAAAATGTATCTGTTAGCAGACAATTTTTCAGCCAAAAAGGATTTAAAAGGTGCAAGGAAAAATGCATTACTCTCAGTTTTTCAGCATATACTCCCTGTCCCAATTCTAAGAGCTTTTTTGTCACATCTGAACAAAACTTCCACCTCGAAGATTGGCTTGTTACATTTTTGTGCAATCAGAGCTCAACTCTTCTCTTTATTAACCTGAATTTTGTTCCTGCCACCTTCCCTCTATTTTATTGCCCCATAACATCTCACCTGCTTTAGGATAAGTCGAGATGATTAAGTCATCTGGTCTTGCCTGGAAGTTTTCAATGGGATCCCACTGATTTGCAATAGGTTCCATCAGGGGGATTCCATGGACCAACCTCAGCGGATACCTATAAAAGAGATGTGAATACTTATGTAAAAGATCATTGTAGTCCTGTTTTTCAGCCATGATGCCTTTTCAGGGTTGAAAGTTGTACAGTTCTTCTCCGAGTAAATATGAGCTCCCTTCTGAAAGATCTTCTGAAGTTATTCTCTCAGAGGAAAGCTGTCTTCACTCCACCTTGACTGTAGGCACTCTTTGCTTCACAGCCTTTTTATTTCATTCCAGAAAACACTTCTCTTTTCATTAGTATTGCCTCAGGGAGTTCAGCACTATGGAAATTCTTTGCATTCTGTGATTTCAATGAGCCCAACCCATTGTTTACCAACCAATTGGAGTGTCAGGACAAGAAACACCCAGGGAGGCTTTTGTGTATTTAATCTCTGGATGTTTTCATGAAGTCTTTTACTGAGCAATTGGCTTGCTACAAGAGGTTATAAGGGCTTCAGATTACACAGGTATCTTCTAGTTTTTTTTTTAACACATCTCTTTAATTGACACCTAACACCACCATCACCCCATTTTCTCTCCAGGAGTAGAAGACTCCTGGAGCCAGCCTCATAATAAACAAAGCATTAGTTCTAAGCTTCCAGAGAACTCTCGTTTTGAAATGAGTCTCACGCAAAGATTATTTTTTTTGCCTACTGATCACGGAAGGTATGTCTTCCAGTTTGCTATTGACATTGAAAATAATATATAGTCCAGCAGAGAAAAGGTGGTCTCCATTGGAAAACAGAACAAAATAAGAACAAGAAAAAGCTTGAAAATGTTGCAAGATTCCAGAAAAAGAGGCTTTGGGTTGCCATACTGGGAATTGTAATCATCAGGCCTCAGTACTTACCTGGGTGAAGGAATGGATTAATTTGATGCATAAAATACTATTAACTTTAGCAGGGCACACTCTTCAGTTAAGTTGATATGCTTTCTTATGGTATGGGGAAAATAAGATACATAGCTATTTTCAAAGGCATTATATTAGAAATGCACTACTATCAGTATGGGTAAAAAATAAAGAACAATATTATTTGAAAATACCAGTCTGACTATCCACAATGGAAGCACTGATACATCCTAATGTTATTAATATGGAAAAGTTTGTAAGATATACAAATATTTTGAATGAAAAGGGGGAATTAAAAAGTAAGCAAGAACTGAGTAATCAAGGGACGGATATAGCATGGTGGCCTATATACAATCTCGATATGAAAAAGATGCTGAAATGGTTTTAATGAAGAATTTTAAAAATTAGACCAGATATTAACTGAAATGGATGAAAAAATAACAAAGAAAATATATAGCTGTACTTACTAAGCATCAAATTGAAAAGCGAGCAAGTAAAGGAGTTAAAAGTTTCTCTTTTTTAATAAAAAAATCAATATTTACATAAATATTTATAATATTTACATACAAGCCATGCCCAGCCAGTTACATGACCACCAAGCCACACCCACAAATTAGGCCATGCCCACAGAACCGGTTAGCGGTCCCTGGGATTTAAAATTATGAGTTTGGTAGTTCCTGAGGTCCAAAAGGTTGATGACCCCTGTTTTAGCTGACACTCATAAGTCTTGCTCCTCAATCAGGGATTCTTGGATATTTTTTTAAACATTCCATAGCTTGGAAAAGTTTGAAACTCCTGATCTAAAAAATAAAAAGGGAACAAATATTTGATTTCAAATTCCATGGATGGGAAATATGGTCCAAGACCTAGAGAGATACAGGCTCCCCCAGGCTTAAGTGTGGCACTCAAAGCTTGCTTGTTGGAGCATCATGCATCCTTGAGAATATCATAAAGCAGAGATAGGCATTTCTAACTAGGGTGTCACCCAACACTGACTGCCTTGGTTACCACTGTGGACTGAGTGGATTATAACCAGAATAGATTCAAATATCAACTGTTATTGATTGCCCTCACTCAACTTTCTTAATCTGATTAATAAAGCAACCAATTTTTCATGTTTATGTAATATGCTGAAGAATTTATTCACCTGAAGGTGAGTTCACACAAAGTACTAAGCCAAGGAAACAAAGCACAATCAAAAATGACCAAACAGATATTAAGTGATACATTAAGCAATGGTGAACACAACACTATTTCTTGCATTACCCCCTGCCTTGTTTTGCAGCTCAAAGGGGAGTAGGACCAAGCCAATAGGGGATAATGAACACGAGCATTCAATACATCTTGAGGCTACCATGATCTAGTTCAAAACAAAGACAACAGAACAGAACAGAACAGAACAGGAGAGTTGGAAGGTACCCTGGAGGTCTTCTAACCCCCTTCTCAGGCAGCAAAAACTATACCATTTCAGACAAATGGTTATCCAATCTCTTCTTAAAAACTTCCAATGTTGAAGCATCCACAATTTCTGGAGGTAAGTTTGTTCCACTGATTCAATGTTCTGACAGTCAGAAAATTTCTCCTTAGTTCTAGATTGTTTCTCTCCTTGATTAATTTTCATCCATTGCTTCTCGTCCTGCCCTCAGGTGCCTTGGAGGAATAGCTTGACTCCCTCTTCTTTGTGGCAACCCCTGAGATATTGGAACACGGCTATCATGTCTCCCCTAGAACTTTCTTTCCATCAGACTATACATGCCCAGTTCCAGCAACTTTTCTTTATATGTTTTAGCCTCCAGTCCCCTAATCATCTTTGTTGCTCTTCTCTGCACTCTTTCCCGAGTCTCAACAACTTTTTTCACATTGTACTGCGTTGGCTCAGTGTTTTCTAAAAGCGATTCCCTCCCTAGACATAAAAGCAGAGGAACTCGCCAGCTTTTGTGTTTCAGGGTGAAATCCTCACATTGACCCAGCAATACTCTTCCGCGCAGGCCTCCTTGCGAGGTGGCCTATTGCATTCGTTTTCCGGAATTGGCCGCCCTGTCAATCAAAAGGCAGGAAGACACCCCCACCCCCATCCACGTCGCCCATTCATTGCTTCGGCGGCTTCTGCCGGAAAAAAAAGAAGCCTGATTGAGGGCGGAAATGGCGTCGTAAGGGGCTGGTTTGGGCAAGTGGCGGCTGGAGTGAGGGCGGAAATGGCGTCAATGGCCGGGGAGGGGGGAACCAGGAAGAGAAGGTACAGTGCTTTGGGCGTGCGAGGCGCTGGAAGGGTTTGAGGGATGGTGCTCATTAAAGAGTTGTAAGTACTGGAGGGGCAGGGGTGGGTGAGAAGTGCGCAGGGGGAAAGGGTTAATGGGAAGGTGGGAGGGGCTCATAAAAAGAGGGATAGGTAACTGAGGGTCGCAGGAGCCGGTGTACACGATTACCCCTCCCCCCTTTTTATTTGACTGTTTTACATAGCACCTAACGGTTATATAGTCCAGAACTATTTGATGTTGTATTTTGGATGCTGTGAAAATATTACCAACCTTAATTTAGATCTGACATTTGGATACAATAGGCTCTTTGACTACTTTGAGTTCAAAGTAGCACTTTTTCCTGTTTTCTAAACAGCCTTAACTGAAGGATTGGATTAAAACTTCTTTATTCCCAGCCATCATATTGTGTCTCACCACTACTGAAAGCACCACAATTCCTCCAGCTTCTTTCCTGCTTACAGATAGCATCCAGTTGAGGAGACTAAGAATAACACACAGCCAAACAGCCAGTTGTCTGCTTCTTAGAACTGACTCATTCCTTGTTTTCAGATATTTTCAGATATTTTTTTCTAAATTACACCCTCCCAACATCAATAATCTCTTACTAATCTTCAGTAAGAAATATAGGAGAGGTTTCTTGGTTGCCTTTTTTCTTGGCTGCCTTTATTTCAGTCCAGAAACTGCTGTATTTTAGGAATAGATTTAACGGAACTTAGAATAAATCCAGACATTTGCAAATGCAAAGTGTCACCGCAAATCATGCTTAGGCATTATAGGGGGAAGTTTGCAACATATTTTTCTTTGCTAACATGTCAGGACAGATAATAGCAGGAAATCTTATGAGAAAAGATAATAAGAATGTTTGAGATAATAAGAATGAAACTCTTAAGTTTCTGTTTCATCTTAAACAATAGAATCTCAGAGGATTTTAGATTAGAAAGATTGCAGTCCTGGAATGTTTGTCCCATTCAACCCAATGGTCTTGGTTCTGAATAATATGTATTCAGTTGTATTTTACAATAGAAATTAGCAATGTGTGACTTCCAGATGATGTTGAATTATATTTCCCATCAAATCAGTTACTGGCTATTTTGGTTGGGAGTTTATAGAAGTTAGAGTCTAATTTAGTGAGATTTGAGCCATAATTTCTGATCCCTGCTTTTATAATTAATATTCTTCACAGTTCTCAGCTAGGGTGGCTATATCACACATTTCATTTTACAGACATGTACAGTGAAGTGTGGTTTACATAGAGTATTAATTTAGATATACTGGTTTTGATTTAGTATAGTGTGAACTCAGCCATTGTTTATAAACGATCATTTGTTTAGCATTTTGTGTGAATTCAGCAAATTGTACATTAGTCAATGGACTATGATTAAGCAAACAATGTGTGATCTTAGTTTGAAATGTTGTGTTCTATTCTGGTTAAGTATATATGCATGCCTCTAGATCAGTGTTTCTCAAAATGTGGTTCAAGAATCCCTGAGGAGACCCTCTAGATCAGGGGTGTCAAACTCATGTCATAGTCACGTGACATATCGTGATTTTTTTTTCCCCCTTTCCTAAACTGGGGATGGAGATGGCCAGTGCATGACGCATCTGGCCCGTGGACTGGGAATTTGACAACCCTGCTGTAGATCCTTTTAGGAATCTGCAAAATCTATATTGTTGCCAACCTATGTTAAAAAATAAAAATTAAAATCCCATCAAATAATTATGAGAAGCAATAGTGGCAGCAACTAAGTCAATTTTAATTTTTAATATAATACATATTGATAAATATAATCCATACAAACAGGACCTCTTTCACTGTCCCCTATCATTTTTAAAAGTGGAAAGGATCCTGAGAGAGAAAAAAAATTAAGAAATCCTCTAATTGACATAACAGTACGATTCAACATTCACTCTACAATCTTATATTGATTGTAGGAACTGCTGTCATGATCTTCTCTGTAGAAAACAAGATGTTCTGAACACAGTTAATTAAAGGAATATATTTGTATTGCTTTCATCTTCAAAAGTCTATCTAAGATGACTCAGGCTGGTGCATGGGAGAGCCAACAGGAAATACCGACATATTGTGATAGACAATTGAAAAAGAAATCCCAGAATAATGCACTAGCACCCACCTTTTTATCATGTCCAAGAAATCCTCATTAAAATAGTTATGAAACCACTAAGATTCAAATCGGATTCAGAGATTTTTCCTTTATTCTGTGGGTTCATAAAGTCTAAAAAAGTTGGTAATAGCTTTGTTCTTGCCTGGTTGATAATTAGGATTGCTAAGTTAGGGGTTAGCTTGCTTGTGGACTTGAATTGTGTTTTCTGAATGTTATTATTGCTATCTTGTCTGGATAGGTTTTTAACTTTGTTTTTGGTCTATATTTGATCTTTTGCAGGCTGCCTAGACTCTCTTTTTGAGTCAGATGGCCTTAACACACGTAATAAATATTTAAGCATGCATGCTTCAAATTTCAAACCTCTCAATGATCTGTTGTGCTTCTTCGGCATCTGTGCAAAAGGACACACAATTTCTGGTTCACAAATATCCAGTCATTTGTCCTCTCAAAACTCTAAACAAGTGTATTATTTACTACAATTAAATAAAACCCTTGGGGCAACAAGTTTCCTTAGCTCATGTGGAAGTAAAATGGGGATGATTTCTTATTTCTGTTATTTTATTGTTATTTGGTATTTGTAACAGTTTTTCTCCTCTTCCTTAAGTCACATGGCAGTGAGATGTCCTTGTAAATCTAATAAGCATAGAGAAGTGACTGCTGACCTACTTAGTTTATGATAATTCTGTAAATAAGCCTCCCGTTCAGAGCTTAATAGAAACCAATTGTGCCCTACATATATATGTTTAAAATTGCTTTGACATTTTTTTAAATGGGAAGCAATGTGCAATAATAATCTCCATCAATTAAACTGTAGGATCTAGTATAAATTGCTTTGTAACTTAATATAGTTATGGATTTTATCCATTGGACATAGTCACATCCTTTAAAAAGTTTCCAGATGGATAGCTTCTAGTGCTAGCAATCAAAATTGTACATAACTGTTTCTATGTAGCAATTTAATGCAAAAAAATGAGGGGAGTTAAAAGGGAATTAATGTTAAAAAAAAGATGGAAATATGTAGTTATCGGTATGCGCTGTAAAATTCTGTAGTTGAAGCAAAATAATTTGAAAAATCCTTATCTCAGGTCTCTTTAGGCAGGAAAGATGAGAATAAATATTCTAGTGATTAATGGGAATATTTATTTCAGACGAATAAAAAGGATCATGTTCTGTTAAAGTTTTTTTTTTTCTTGTGAGATCTACTAAAAGCAAATTAGCAATAAAAATCTAATCTTAATCTGTTCTGTCTGGTCTGGTAAGCAGACTTGTGAAGAATCCTTCGTAGCTCAGATAATTCAGTGATCACAGTTGAGCTGTTGATAAAATATAACAATGGAACTTAGATTATATCCCCCTTCATAGTGTTTTATAGCACACTCTAAGCAGTTTAGAGAGTCAGCATTTTACCCTCAACAATCTGGGCCCTCCTTTTACTGACTTCGGAAGGATGAACCCTTGAGCCTGTCAGGATCAAACTCCTGGTTCTATTCTTCCTAAAAGCTGTGTTTGTATGAATACATTCATGCACTTTTTAATATAAAAAATAGTGGTGGGAGGGACTCAAAATCGGGAATATCTAACTATTTTTCTTCTCTTTCTTTTCCTCCCCTGCAACAAAAAAAATCCAGTCGGGTGGTACTACCTTGCTCTGTAGAAGAGGTGAGTTATAAACATTGCTCTGAGGGAATTCCACAACCTTCTTAGCCCCACTGATAAAGATACCATATGGCTCCTATAAAATGGTCCAGAATTAGCCATACTCTGGCTTTCTTTGCCCTTCACTTACAAAGTAGCCTTACCTTTTCCTCAGGGAAAACAGAATTTTACCACTCTCCACCCCCCCCCCCCTATCTTTTTGCCATCTACAGTATCAAGTGGGACAATTATTTTCCGTGGCTGAGGCTAGTAAGAACAACACTGGTGGTGGTGAAGGAATCGAGGTGCTAAAAAATGAACCCTACCAACATGAGGGGGAGCAGGGACAGTACACCCATAAGATCTACCACCTTCAGAGGTAAGAACCATCCTGGGTATGGACAGGTGATGGTGATGCTGAATGATCTGAAGGCTTCCCTTGCTTTTTTCTCTTGCAGCAAAGTTCCAGGATTCATCAAGATATTTGCCCCAGAGGGGTCCCTTGTTGTCCACGAAAGAGCCTGGAATGCCTATCCTTACTGTCGGACGGGTAAGCCTGCAGGAAGGGAAAAGAGACATCTTTAGTATTGGCAGAAATAAATTATAGGCTTTCAAATCGAATCAAATCAAACCTTTATTGTCGATGCACATGCGTACAATGAAATTGAATCAGTCTCCCTTGGTTCAGCTCCCCCAGAACACAAAATATGGCAAAAACGCCCTCAAGGTAAGTTTGCTGCTGCCTCTCAATGGCATCATGTAACTTAGAGAACGTTGTGCTAACATTTGCATCAGGTGGAATATAAACAGCGGTGATAACTATAACAGAAATCTCCTTAGGTAAATAAAATGGCCGACAAATAATAAGTATTCCACATCGGGAAGACAGTGTGCATAAGTAACTCTACTGTTAGTACACCAGTCAATTATGCATGTAAATACAAAGTCCTCCACCTTTGCTTTTACCTGAATTGCCGTTTCTGTCAAAGCAGTGTGTGGTGCAGTTAGTTAGTTCCACTGACACCAATACAAGTGGATGAAGCCAGGTCTTCATGATAATCATCACACAACAGTCAAGAATGAGCTTATTCGCTGCCATTCATAGCTTTAGTTCATCAGTTTTGTTGACAAAGGATCTAGCATTGGTTAGAAAAATAGTGGAATCTTGGGTTGCGAACGCTTCTGTTCATGACCAAATCAGATGACAACCAGTATAGACTAGTTTTTGCCCACTCCATTATAACACCAGCAGCTCGAAGCTGCAGCATCTGCGCGTGCCGTCATCTTGGATGGAAGCTGTGTAATTCAAATAAACATTCAGACTTCCATATTTCATTGAATAAGGCAATTTTATGTTGTCCTCAATTGACGACCACAACTGAGCCCAAAATTTGAGCCCAATATTGTTAAGTGAGAAATTAGTTAAGTGACTTATGTCTCATTTTATAACTTTTCTTGCCACACCTGTTAAGTGTGAATCACTGCAGTTGTTAAATTAGTAACACTAAGTGAATCTGGTTTCCTCATTGACTTTGCTTGTCGGAAGGTCGCATAAGGTGATTACATGATCCTGGGATATCCCAACCATCATAAATGTGAGGTCAGTTGTCAAATGCAAATCATGTGATTTCAAATCATTCATTTGCAGTCATTCAAATGCAAATCATGTGACTATGGGGATACTTCAATGGTCGTAAGTGTGAAAAATGATTGTAAGTCATTTCTTTCAGTACCACTGTAACTTCGAATGGTCACTAAATGAACTGTTGTAAGTAGAGGACTACCTGTACATTCCCAATGGCAAATAGACAGTATCTTGACAGAGGACTCAGGGAGCACCCATTCGCCATAACCTTGCTTGTTCAGTGAATGGAGCTTGGCATAATTTGCAAACAGTTCTCTGTTTAAGTTTATTGTTGTCATTATTAATGCATGTAATCTGAAAATACCAAAGACCTACAAAATTGGTAAAGAGGGCAATGGAGCATTTAGAAGGGCATGAGATCATTCCTGTTGTATTCTCCAATTCACTTCCTACATTGTTAGCATCACATGAACATGAGCCTGCTAATTCTCAATACCTTGGATTGGCCACCTGTGGCCTTTTGCATATGCATTCGCCTAAAAAAAAAATCAACATGAAATCCATAATAAAAGTTTAGCATAGTTTTTAAAAAAGGAAAGAAAAGTGTCCAAATTCTGTAACCCAGGAAAAAAATAGAAAATCCAGGATCTGAATTATGTAGCCTGTTCTCTTGGCATCATCCTTCAGACCAGTGGGCCTCGAGCCCTCCCCCCAAAATTAAATGCAATGCTTGGACACAAAAACATTCCCCATTTTGCCATTTCGATCTTCTTGGCTCTGATGCCTGTAGCCTCTTGCTTACTGGCTGCTGGATTCTAGAATGCATCATTATTAATGTACTTTTATTCATGGGGAAAAATAATAAGATGTAATTTCGCAAGATTTTTCTGTTTTGCCCACTGATATGCTTTTTGTCTTTTTCCCTTATTTTGGCCTCATCTGCTGCAGTTATTACGGTAAGTGACTTCGGAAATGAGTAGATCCAGAAGGGGGTATTTTCCCTGGTTATTTCTCCCCACCCACAAAACGTCCCTAGCCTTGTGAGCACATCTGTTTCCTCTAATATCACTGTCCCCAACCTTTCTGGCTTTGCGAACTGCTGGCAACAGGGTGGATGGGAGAGGGGACAGTTTCATATGCGCTCTCATTGTTTGCATGAATGAAGTTTCCTGTGCTCCCTGCCCCTTGCATACACCAGTTCCCAATGGGCCCCAGATCTGGCTCACAGACCAGGGATAAAGGACCCCTGCTCTAATACCCTCCTATGGGGTTTATCGGTTCTATGAATTGAATCATTACAGTCAATTCATAGTTGTATAAATTGACTCAGGGGATTTTAAGGTAACATATCCCTGACAAGTGCTATGTGGCCTAAATGTTTGCAGGTTCTATTGTCAGCATCAAGAATTCTTGTAACCTTCTTTCCTTCTCCTCTTTGATAGAACGAGTACATGAAGGATGATTTCTTTGTCAAAATTGAAACATGGCACAAACCGGATTTAGGTGAACAAGAAAATGTAAGTGGAAACGTGCAAATCTTAACAGATTGTTTGTGAAAAGAATTGGTGTGCCTTAATCCTAACAAACTCTGTTCTATACAAGTAGTCCTCGACTTAACAACCATTTGTTTAGTGACCATTCAAAGTTATAGAGGCACTGAAAAAAGTGACTTCTGACCATTTTTCAGACTTACAACCATTGCAGCATCCCTTTGGTTATATCATCAAACTTTGGACACTTGGCAATTGGCAAGCATTTATGATGGTTGTAATGTCCCAGGTGATCACCTTTTGCAACCTTCTGACAAGCAAAGTCAATGGGGAAGCCAGATTCACTTAACAACCATATTACTAATTGTAACGATTGCAGTGATTCATTTAACAACTTGGGCAAGAAAGCTCGTAAAATGGAGCAAAACTCATTGAACTGTCTGGCTTAGCAATAGAAATTGTGGGCTCAATTGTATGTCAAGGACTACTTGTATAGGCAATTAGATCTTGTATTGCTGGGTTCAAGTTTTATTACCCAGAAATATAACTGGTTAATCAGTGATTAAAGGTTGTTCAGAACATCACAGATTAGTTCTGGATAGTATTGTTAGCTTCCAGAAAACCTTTGGAACAGTTGAATCATTGCAGTTCAGAATTTCAGCTTTACATATCCCTATCAGCATTTATTTTCATGTCTGGCTAATTATGTAGAAGAGAGGTTTTGAACTGATTATGTGCTTATTTGGCTTAGTGTGACACGGGAAATTAAGCTATGCTTTATTTCCTTGGGGTTTGCCATATTGTTCAAATCCAGTCATTCAGGTTTGTATTTAATATAGTATGCAAGTCCACTTTAATTATGGTTAAACTGTGTGTTATTATAATAGAAATGTGTTAAATTCAATTTTAAAGAGGTAGAACATGCCAGTGTTCTCTTTGGGAGTTCTGGAAAAGACTGATTTGATTATTTAGGGAGTGAGTCTGGTTTTCCAGAAATAAAACTATCTCTCCAGAACTGGCTTGTGTTGTCTAGGCAGGGGATCAACTTGAGATTTTCATGCAATGTGTGACACATTTAATAGGGAATAAAGCACTTAAGTGTAAAAAGATGTTTTTAAAAAGCAAAGAAGCTGGAGTAAGAACTTGCTTGACACAGTACCTCTAAATCAAAAGAATTATGTTTTATCATGATTTACAAAGTAGCCCAATGAAACAACATTCTACAGGGCAATATACAAAAAGAAATAATACAAAACCTAAATAGGTTAGCATTCAAAGTATCAATTATTTAAAAGTCCAAGAAAATGCAAGGTATCATAGAATGTATCATAGAAATGACAATATGTCATAGAAAAAAATTGGAGAAAACCTTGGACAGAAAATTCCAAAAGTTGATAGAAGTCTCCAAGAAGATAGCATTCCCATATGCCAACCACCTGTTCATTAAAGGAAGGCAGTTAGAGAAGAGTATCTGATGATCCCAAAAGATTTTTAAAAGAAATCTGGCAGCAGTTTTAGATCCTGGCTGCATTCCCACAAACCATATTTCTTTAAAGAAACCAGAGATATAAACTAGTCTTTTGGACAAGCACAATTTCCATGGTTCATTTAAAATTTCGTAGCAAATGCCAAGTTTTTTTTTCTTTTTTAAAAAAACAACTCTTAATTTACATAATTATGTCTTGGTTAAATCCTTGAAAAAGATCTTATAGTAAACGATGATTGAATTTAAAAAATCATGAATATTTATCCTGTTCATACATCATATTATACTATATTTATAATCAGTGAGCCAGCAAAAACATAGTTTCAAACTGGTTGGATGTTCTGAAACCATGATTATCTGATCTATATATAGCCATTAACCTGAGCAAAAACTCACCAAAGTAATTTGTTGGTGCTTCATAAACGGCCATAGGGTGATCTATATCTAGAACTTGTTATCAAACTGCAAATTATGAAACTGGGAATTATTCATTTTTCATTTAAAATATTTAACGATGATTTTTCAATTAATGAACAGAGAGCAACCATATTAATCATTTTAATTACAATTAACATTCAATAGCAATAGCGCTTATATACCGTTTCACAGTGTGTTACAGTCCTTTCTGAGCAGTTTACAGAGTCAGCATACTGCTCCCAACGATCTGGGCCCTCATTTTACCGACCTTGGAAGGATGGAAGACTAAGTCAACCTTGAACCAGTGAGGATCAAACTGCCGGCAATTGGCACTCCACAGAATTAGCCTGCATTCCTACCCACTTCTTTTTGCAATTCTAGGCAGCCTACTCAAAAGCCAGTAAAAGTTGCCTTCTGTATTATGACGTGTGAACTCAGTCACTGTCTAAACAGTATGTATAAAACATAAGCAGAAGTTCTCCAGAATCATTTGTCTTTGATATTGTCAGAAACTTCTGAAATTGTAATTTCTTCTTTGCAGGTCCATGGGCTGGATGCAGATACTTGGAAAGATGTGGAAATTGTTGACATAGACATTGGTGATCGGACACAAGTATCAGATGACGTAAGAAGATACTGTATGGGCTGTTCCTTGACAGTTGACAAGATGGGTGACCTGAGATAAAGGCAGGGCAATTTTGGATCATAAAAAGAGGACTGGGAAAACACCTGTGGGCTACAGATAATTCAATTTTTGTGGCAACAGTGATGAGACTTATACCAGTTTCACTAAATGCTTGCTAAAGTTCTGGTATCATTCTCAATCTCTTTTGCTTTTCATTGCCTTTTAGATGTTAAACATTGCCTTTTTTGAACCTTCCTCTATAAAATCTAGAAAAAAATCTGCCTCTGCTTCCTAGCAATTTTTTTCCTTGCAGTAAACAGCAAACAGCCTGGTCAGCTTCAGCACAGCCTGCTTAGCTCCTGACAATTAGCTGTTTCAAGCTGCAGGGATCACCACCTATTGTTCTGGGCACCCCATTTTTGGCCTCCACATACCCCATTTTCAGCCCATTCCAGGCAGTGGGAATCAAAACAGGTGGAAAATGGTGCATGTGAAGGCTGAAAATGGGGTGCGTGGAGACTGAAAATGGGGCCCACGGGTGCAACAATAGGTGATAGCAATCCCTGCAACCTGAAACAGCCAGTTGTTGAGAGCCAATCCAACCAACCATCAGCTGCTTGTGCTAATCAGGCTGTGCTGAAGCTGAAATGGGCTGTTTCCTGCAAGGAGGCAAATTGCTGGGAGGCAGAGGCCAAAAGGTGAGGGCTGGCGGATGGGTGGGATTTCGGCAACATTCACTGTATAAGACACACAGACATTTCCACCCACTTTCGGGGGGTGGAAAAAGAGTGTCTTATCCAAAAAATACAGTAAGTTAGTTGTTTCTGCTCAACTGTAGCCGGAGTTGTGTTGACTTGTTCTGACAATTTTTTTAAATTTTTTTGTCATCTACTGAATGGAGGAAAAATAGATATCTGGATTCTTCCTTGCATCACTGTTTGCTAGGATTTTGTCGTGCATGCTGCCATCTTTTCTCAACTCTTTTCTCCTTCAGGATTACAAACCAGATGAAGATCCAGCTCTTTTCAAATCTCTGAAGACTGATAGAGGTCCCCTCGGCCCTGACTGGAAGGTAATATCTATCCCAAGAAAAGAAGGACACTGGCTTTGTAGTACATCTTTTATTGCCTTCCCTCCTCCCTCCCAACTCTTCCCCCCTTCCCCCTAGCTTTCAGGCATTCTAAATTCCCAGAGAGGTTTGATGGGAAGCAATCTCACTAGAGTCTCCCAGATTTGGTTTAACCAACCAAGTATTTGTGATTATCAGGTTGTTTCTCATCCAAAATAGGAGATCAGTCTTGCTTTTTTCCATACAACTATAAGACTTACACTGGGCTCTCTCACTTAAGCTGCCCCATATGTTTTAGAGCTGTTGTTATTCCACAGAACTCACCTGCTTTGCGAGACTAGCCTTCCACAATTCAACACTTTCTGAAAATGCTGCTGTTCAATTCCCATCATGTCCAGCTTACATCTGGAAAACATCAGAATGGAGATGACAGATTAGATTGATTGCCTTGTCCTTAAAATACATCTGATGGACTCAGATCACCCACTGCTTTCTCAGCCCAACACGAACTCCTTAAAGAAAAGTAATCTTGCTTTTCTTTGCTTGAAAGGTTATCTGGAAGAATAAATTTTTTTCCCCCAAGTATATTATTTGTTGAGAAATGCAAACTGGATAAGAAAAATTCATGTGGGAAATTTGAATTTACTATTTTCTACTATTTCTGCCTCCCTCAGGTTCCTCTCAGTTTCACCCAAGAGAAACATTATTTTAAATTTCTAGCATGAGGGGTGGGGAAGACCTATGCCCTCTCTCTCTAAGCTTGAATGATATTAAAAAAAATTTAAAGAAATTCTTTCCAATTCATTAGAATGATGGAAATGGGTAATTATATAAAGTGGCTTGTAACTCAGTCTACCTGTTTGTCATCAGGAAACTCTGAATAGAACTGAGCCCAATTTGGAATGGGGGAGAAATTAGCATGGGTTTAAAATGGGGCTGGGTCCAGCCAAGGGCTATAGAGAAAAAAGTCTAGAAAAATTCCCCAGTATCCCGCTATAATGGGAAAAGCAGTTGAGTTCAGATGATGCTGCATGCTCCCATCCAAGGCCTCTTTCCTTTCCTACTCCATAAATTCCATGTGCTCTGCATGCTTTCCTGTGTCAGAAGGAGTATCCCATACATCAGAGGTCTTCAAACATGACAGCTTTAAGACTTGTGTGAATTCAACTCCCAGAATTCCTCCTCCAATCATGCTAGCTCAGGAATTCTGGGAGTTGAAGTCTACAAGTCTTAAAGCTGTCAAGTTTGAAGACCCTTGCCATACATGATTGCAATGAGATGATAGTACAGGTACTCCTCACTTGCTGAATGCCATGTTTAATAACCATTAGAGTTTTTAAAAAACTGGCTTTGTGACCAAGTCTCACAATTATGACCATCCCAACATCTCATTGGAAGCTTCACAACTGAGATGAATTTACAACCATTGGAGCATTGTCATTTGCCATTTATTTGCTTCACAGCAAGCATCTGACAAGCAGAGTGAATGCAGAATATAATCACAGGTTGTGGTCACATGATGTCTCAATGACTGGAAGTTTACTTAATAACTGGGAAGTGACATTCAGAGTCTTTTGCAATTAGGTGATTTTCTACTTAGCAATGGAGTGGCCAGGCCTGATTGTAGTCACTAAGCGAGGATTACCTGTACCTACTTACAAATCAAATCCATGAAATTTATTTATTTGATTTGTCAATTGCTTACAAGATAATAGGTATAAGTATAAACATAGTTATGAATACATGAAATGGATATATATAAAATAAAAATAAAAAAGAAACAATAGGACAGGGACGGTAGACATGTTGGTGCGCTTATGCATGCCCCCTACAGACCTCTTAGGAAAGGGGTGAGGTCAATAGTAGCAGTCTCAGGTTAAAGTTTTTGGGGTTTGGGGAAGAAACCACAGAGTCAGATAGAGTATTCCAGACATTTCATTTGTTTTTCTGGCCCATCCATTTGGAGAACTGTGACTTTGGGTATGCTATATGAAAGGTCACACACACTTTTGGCTTGGACGAAATAGCACATCCTGGCTCTGTCGTAATTCTTCTCATTTTATTCTCTCTTTCCCCACCACCTGGTTTTTTTTTTTATTTGTTTTTTGTTCCTTTTAGCGGGAACTAGCCAATAATGAAGATTGCCCCCACATGTGTGCCTACAAACTTGTGACTGTGAAGTTCCGGTGGTGGGGCCTTCAGGGAAGGGTGGAAAAGTTTATTCAAAAGGTGAGTTCAAAGTGGACAGTTGCTTGCTCCACTTTGAGAAAATTTGCTGGTTTGAACAGAAGTGCAATCCAAAGTTCTGTTTCAGGGGGAAAGCCCCTCTCCCACCAGTAACATCCAGGTGATACTGATTTTTATGGCATAATAAGATAGAGAAGTGTAATCTGGTAGATTGGGCCATTTTCTTAGGAGAAGCATAGAATTACCGTATTTTTCAATGTATTAAGACACACTTCCCCCAAAAAACTGTGAGTGGAAATGTCTGTGCGTCTTATACAGCAAATGTTGCTGAAGCCCCGCCTACCTGCTGGTCCCCACCTGCCAGCCTCTGCCTCCCAGCAATTTGCCTCCTTGCAGCAAACAGCAAACAGCAAACAGCCTGGTCAGCTTCAGCACAGCTTGATTACACAATCAGCTGATTGTTTGGATCGGCCTCCCAACGATCAGCTGTTTCAGGCTGCGTATATCGCCATCACCTATTGCCACATCCAGATGCTCCATTTTCAGCCTCTGCATACTGTTTTCAGTCTCCGCAGGCCCTATTTTCTGCCCATTCCAGGTGGCAGGGATCAAAACAAGCGGAAAAGGGGGTGTGAGAGGCCAAAATCAGGGTGCACGGAGGCCGAAAATGGGTTACAGAGGCCAAAAATGGGGCACATAGAGGTGGCCATAGGCGATGGCATTCCCTGCAGCCTAAAACAGCTGATCATCAGGAGACCAACTGACAATCAGCCGCTTGTGCTAATCAGGCTGTGCTGAAGCTGACCAGGCAAGGAAGCAAATTGTTGGGAGGCAGATTTTTTTTTTCTTCTTTTCCTCCCTAAAAGCTAGGTGTGTCTTATACTTTGGAGCATCTTATAGTCTAGAAAATACGGTAACTATGGGTAGTCCTAGACTTACAACCCATTCATTTAATGACTGTTCGAAGTTATGACACTGAAAAAAGTGACATCATTGCTTTTCACACGTACAACCATTGCAATGTTCCCATGGTTCTGTGATACACATTCAAACCCTTAGTAGCTTGTCATGTATTTATGACAGTTGCAGTGTCTGGGCATCCATGTGATCCCTTTTTGCAATCTTCTGAGCAGCAAAGTCAATCAGGAAGCCAAATTCACTTAACAGCCGTGTTACTCATTTAACGACTTCAGTGATTCACTTAACAAATATGGCAAGAAATGTTGTAAAATGGGGTCAAAACTCACTTAACAACTATCTTGCTTAGCAACAAAAATTTTGGGCTTAATTGTTGGTCGTAAGTTGAGGACTACCTATGGCTGCTGTCTTGCTTTTCAGTCTGAAGAACCTATCTAGATTTATTGTTGTGACTTTGATGTCTAAAGGCTTAGGAAGCTTCTTTTCATTCCCCTTGTATTCTCAGCATCTCAGTTTCTTAAAAGCTTCTCTTTCCCCTTTGACAGCAAGAAAGACGCCTCTTTACCAACTTCCATAGGCAGCTGTTTTGCTGGTTGGATAAGTGGGTGGATTTAAGCATGGCTGACATCCGACGGATGGAGGACGAGACGCAGAAAGAGCTTGATGAGGTGCTAAGGATGGTTACCAGTTTGGGAGTAGAGTATGTACTGGATAGGGTAGCAGAGTAGCTTTCTTTCCCCAAGAAAAGTCTCTGCTGTAACAAAAGACATTCTATTCTTCTATAGAAGGAGTTGAATATAAGGATATTTTATAAAATGAAGCATCCTAGCTAAACATGAAGCAAGCATTTTTTTTTCTTCAAAATCATGCTTTATTAAAAGAATGCAAATAATGAGAAAGTTTTTTTAAAAAGACTTTTTCTTTCAGTAAGAAGATGTAAAAATATTATATTAATAATTGTAATATGGGAGGGGTATATGTGATCCATATGCAATGTCTTCCCATCCTTTTTGTGTGCTATACTTTTTCTCCAAGATATTGTTGCTGGAATTAATATTAAAAACATTACTTCTCAGCTTTTGGGCTAAGAGCAAGTATAGTAACAGCAACAAACCACCAGATTTTAGTGATACTACATTGTGAAGGGCTGAAATCATTAAGTTGGAAAGATTTCGACCCTTTCCACCAGAAACTTTTCAAATACAGTATATTTTTAAAAACTGGCCCAGTTATTTCCCATAAATATTGCTATTTTGTTCTTTTGATACCAATTAATTAAAAAGAAGAGGTAGCCTCTTGCTCCATGCTGGCTGGAGAATTCTGGGAGTTGAAGTTCAACTATCTTCAAATTGCCAAGATTAAAAAACACCGTTCTACATGTTTGTCTGTTTGGTTGTATATTCATAAACAGCCATCTATGATTAAAATATGGAAATATGCAAATACATTTAAATTCAGTTGTATCTGATTCCTGCTCGGGAACACAAAATTGTTTTGACTTACTTCACAAGCAGTATTAAGGGTAGGAGAAGTGGGCCAGACCTATTAGGAAATTATTCTTGCAAGAGAGCCATTCAATAAGAAATTCTGTATGTTGTTGCAGATCCGCCAGAAGGGCACAGTGAGAGGCATGACT
This sequence comes from Laticauda colubrina, assembly GCA_015471245.1. Lineage (NCBI taxonomy): Eukaryota > Metazoa > Chordata > Lepidosauria > Squamata > Elapidae > Laticauda > Laticauda colubrina. The sequence continues at coordinate 2,923,554 of BLBF01000050.1, forward strand.
GTCGGGGATGAATGAGTGCCCCCTACTGCCTAGGGGAAGAAATGACAAGGTTGGAAAAAACAAGTGGAATAAATAAGCATGCTGGAAAAAATGCAGAGAGTTTTATTCATGTATTAGCTTAATGCAATAGAAATACAAGATATTTGCAACACACAGCCTTTGCTCCTGCCACTACAGTGCAAGTAAACTAAAAAAAGATTATAATTAACCATAGAGAGTCATTTTGGTGTGGTGGTTAAAGAGTTAGGCTAGAAACTAGGAGACTGAATTTTAGTTCCACCTAGCTGTGACTCAGAGGGTGACTCTGAGCCAGTCATTCTCTCTAGCTCCCCAAAAAGAAAACAGTGGCAAACACTTCTGAAAAACCTTACCAAAAAAATTGCAAGTACTTGTTCAGGCAGCTGTCAGGAGTCAACGCTTACTCAAAGGCACAGAACAAAACATGATAACAATATGCCTACTTTGGTGCAAGCTAAGATATTAATTCATGATTTAAAATTTGGCTTGGGTTAAATAGGAAATTAGAGCTAATTATTGATTTCCTCACTTACTTGAATGAACTGGGGGAGGGCTGCTTGCACTGGAAAAGTTTTGTCACATCTTATTTAGCAGAGGCCTGGCTGTGCAGATGTGGTCAATATGATGTAGATCATCTTTGTGAAAGATGAAACATATTAAGCTAAAATTAGGACGGATATTTTCAGGCCACTTCGTAATTTGCACTGCATTACTTTTGAAACCTTTTGATTAGAGCTATAATTCAAATAAAATATAGGGATTGCAGATTCATAGTAGCTCTATTTTTTAATCAACAAAGCATAAATTTAATTTCCTCAGTTTGGTATCTTTCAGATGTGTTGAGTTCAAACTCCGTTTGTTCTTGGACAGCCTACGACTTAAAATCTGAAACATCTGAACAGCCTTTTGATGGAGGAAAGCTGGTTTAAATCTTTCAGTTAGCATTCACCTTAATCTTTATTTGTATGTCTAAATTTATTTATGTAATTATAAAAAAGAAACAGCCCATAGAATGTTTTTTAAAGAATGTTAAATTTGTACTATAAATTTCTCTTTAAAACATAGAATGTAAGCACAGAGGCAATAAGCAAGCAAACCACAAGCAATCTGCTTTAAAAGTTAAATGGCAGACATTTTGATTGAAAGATCCCCTTTGAAGAACAAGTTTGGGGCGCAGGAGTCTCTTCCACAATAGTAAAGTTAAAAAATCCCTATTTTGGGGATTTACTATACATTAGAAATAGCAATAGTACTTAGACTTATACACTGCTTCAAAGTGCTATACACTATCTCTAAGCAGTTTACACAGTCAACATATTTCCCCTAACAATCGGGGTCCTCATTTTATTGATCTCAGAAGGATGGAAGGCTAAGTCAATCTTGAGCTCTCTCAGGACTCCAGACTGACTTAAGATCAGACTAACCTGCAGTATTGTATTCTAACCACTATGCCACCATAGCTCTTTAGCTAATGCTAGTCAAAAACTCAAAGAAAGGTCTCAGATTTTTAAAGTAGTTCTTTCATTCAAGTAAAATTGGAGGGGGGAGGAATAGTGTTTGGTAATCAGGAATAGTTTGTACTCATCAATACACATCTTCCATTGTCTTTATCAGCTAAGACCACATATCCAAGATAGGTCTAAACTGGGAAAAACTTACATTATGATTGCAGGGGACACCTTGATGACTGTAATAGAGAGGAGCAAAGGTTTTTAACTTCCTATTGTATAACAAAAGCAAGAAATATATTCTTAATTTAAAATAAAATGCCATAGCTGGAATTTTGCTCAATGTATATATTTTGAAAGCAGAATTTAATTCCTATAATGGGGATGGATGCCAAAGAGGCTTTTTCCTTGAGTTCAACTGAGTCTTCTGTGTTAGAATTCCTGATCTATGCTGACTATAATATAAATTGGTAGTATTATAGCATCTAGTTCAAGGAAAGCAGGGGCTGATTCTCCAAGCTTCCTTCAGTGATTTCATAGTTGGCTCTGATTAATGGAATTCAAGATCCTAGTTAAGCGTTGCTCAACCTTGGCAACTTTAAATGGATCTAAGGCAATGTGGCCAATTCACCACAGGCAACTCACCGCGGCCAACTTGTCAACTCATTGCAGAACAACTCACTGCAGGACAAGCGTTATACTAATATAAAAGAAATAGTGGAACAGAATCATTAAAGAAAGGTGCAAGAGGAAGGACAAAATGAAATATGAATGATAAAAATTAAAATAACTTTTAATTGTTTTAAATATTTGAATTGTTGAATTGTCCCATAGTGAGGTATCCCACAGTGAGTTCTCTTGTGGTGAGTTGATTATGGTAGTTAGCCTGCACCAAGTTGTCCCATTTGACTTTGAGCATGCTGACTGGGGAATTCTTGAGTTGAAGTTCATATATCTTAAAGTTGCCATGGTTAAGAAATACTTTCTAGTTAAAACGGGTAGATTCCACAGGCTGCAAGCTGCCGTCTTTGTTTCATATGTGTGGAGTTTTGAATAAGTCATCCAAGCATCCAAAAATAGAAAGCTAGGCACACAAGCAGTTGCTACTCAAGGCCTGGTGTGAACATCCCTATTTGTTTATGCAAAGTGTGAGTCAAAGAAAGCTGAATTTCACCTAGCCTATTCAGTTTTAGACTCAATTTTTTTCCATGCTACATTTTTCTCATTCCTCTCTGTCTCTTTTCTATCCTAGATGCAGTGCCCATTCTGACCTGAGATTGGACCTATCCTTATGGGACTCCACCTTCTCCCTTTTCCTCTCATCACCTAGGAAAGGGGAGATGAGTTCTTTCCTTCATTCCATCAACTTGGTCCTAAGATATTCCAAGCTGTCCTTGATTTTACCAACCTGGGAAGCCCCATGAAACTGCTATTAATTTCTGATCGTGTTCTTACCACATGAATGGGATATCAAAGGGGCCAAGGACCTTTCAGGGTGTGGGGGCATCTCCTTTTTCACACTGCAGAGTCAGCAATGCATGAATATTAATAACATTAATCTGAATATTCTTTAGAATCATACTTCAGCGGGTGGGTGGGGAATTTATAGGAAGTGGGAAAATAAAAAAAAGGTTTGAATTGGGAAAGGGGAAATTTAAAGTTAGGAATATAGTTAGTTTCTCTTTCATAGTGGAGAGTTTTAAGCCGCCTGTGAAAACTATTTCTCCCTTTTTGAAACTACATTCAACTTCCAAAGTTGTGGGGGGAAAATAAAGTTTCTGCTCCAGGAATTTTCTTATGCATGCTAATGTTGGAGTCAACATGTCACTAGGCAGGGCCAGTTACGGGCAGAAATATGTCTCCCATTTGATCTGATTTTCAGACATGGCATAAACTGCATCATCAAAATTTGATGGGACAGTTTCCTGCTATATTTTTGTGCTTTGAAGCAGTACTGGGACCTTCTCTTTAATTCAGGGTGCTTTTCCTTTGGTTCCTCTCGCCTCTACCTCCTGTTCCAGTGAAGCAGGGGAACACAAATAGTTTTCTATTTGGGAAGAGGTGCATAGAAGCATTGCAAGCTTCTGGGGATTAAGGAGAAAGAAACAGAGTTGCGGGCCCTAAGCTGTAGTTCAAGGATCTGAAACAGTATTTTTTTTTAAAAAGAAAACACTGAAAATCTTTTTTAAAAAAGTAAAAGTAAATAAACTTGAAACTGAGTTCTTGTTTAATTCTTATACTGGGTGAGAGTCAATGACTGCTTTATATTTCAGTCTTTTTTGTAATTTGTATTCTCTCAATGCACTGAAGATCAATATGAAACATTTTATGCAATTTTGTACATTGCATCTCAGATTATTATAGACTTTCTACAGAAGGTCCCACGTGTAAACATGCACTTTTCTGGTGGGTTGATGGTCCGAAGATCGGAATTCTATTTTTTACTTGAAAAACAAGGCAGAGAGCAGAACTGCCTAGACAATGCACTTTCAGTCCAAAGAAGTGAGGTTTGAAAAGCATGATTGCAATTGAGAGACAAAGCTACACCAATGGTATTTGTGATCTGTCATAATCTGTTGTAATTTGTGCTATCCAATGAAAGACCATCTGGGTGATTAACTCAGTAACTTTACAATTACAAATATTGTCATATTGCTAAAATAATATTTGCAGATAGGCAGGGCTGACCAGGATCCCTATCCTGCAGAAGTAAGAATGTTTAAATGCTCATCAGCTGCTATATTTTGCTTTTCTATCCTTTCTGACACTTTCTCTATAAGTCTTCTAATTGCTCACGTGTGCTCAAAACTATCCCCAATGATGGAGTTCTTGGTGCTTTCTGAGCTTAGTTGTTTGCTTACAGATATTTCACCACCCAATTAGGTAACACTAACAATGTGAATCAGTGTGGAGCTTGTTCCTTGTTTGTATTGATTAGAAATTGTATTGATTATTACTTTCTGCTTGATGTTTTGCTGGTGGTAATCCATGCTCTGGGAATGAGAACTATTGAGAAAATCACACCTTGACAAGGCAAGCTACTCTGTATAAATGGAGCTACCCCACGCTAGCCTACCTCATGTTGATGTTTATTTGGGTAACAAAGCATCTTCAAGCAAACACCCAAGCTCAGAGAACACCAAGAACTCCCCAGTTCATCCCTGAGCTACAGTTATTTTTGTCTATTGGGGCTACCCCTAATTAATATTATAGGCATTTTTCCCCCATGTTAATTCTTGGCATTCAGGTTCGGTGGGCTCAAATCATTTGAATGCCAAATGGA
>BLBF01000050.1:2928312-2960360 GCA_015471245.1 Laticauda colubrina
TGTGAGTGGAAATCTACACATCTTAAGCCTCCAAGGCTGAGAAACACAGAGTCATGTGAAGAAGATTAACTTATTAAAGAGTAAGTTAAATTGGGTATGGTTAACTGTTTAAGCCCCTTCTCTTCAGTTGCAAACCATACAATGTTGCTTTACTAATTTCTCAGAACCCTTGAGTTGCTATTCTGTTGAAGTAAATAGAAAAAGGAATTTAAGTCAACGCTGGAAATGAATGAAAATAAAGATAATTCCTACTAGCAATCCTTGGGGAAAGGGTCCTGGTATTATAGACTAACTTGGATAGATGTGGTTCACAGGGTATACTAAAAGTCAGAACCCATAGGCTAGTTGCAATATGTCCATCCCCCCCACCAGAGAAAATGTTACTAATAAGAATGTTAAAAAGTCATGCATCACATGAATTATTATAAGAAAATGGCAACCAATTTGAACATTTAATGTAATTTATATAATACATTTTCTATGGGGCCAAACTTTGGATACAATAATGTCTACATGGATTATGTATGAGAGAGCACAGCTATAGCAATAAAACTTAGACTTATATACCACTTCATAGTGCTTTATAGCACTCTCTAAGTAGTTTACAGAATCAGCATATTGCTGCCAACAATCTGGATCCTCATTTTACTGACCTCAGAAGAATGGAAGTCTGAGTCAACCTTGAGCCCCATCAGGATTGAACTTCAGATAGAAACTTATGGGCAGATTTTCATGTAATGCTGCATTCTGACCATTGCATTATCCTGGCTGTAGGCTGTATTTTACATATGGTAAACCTGAGTGGTTGTGGAGAGAAGATGAGGATGTGCAAAGGCTTTGCGCATGTGAGCATGGAAGTACATTAATTAGCCAGCAAGCAGGCATTAACTCTCCACAAATCCAGATCTTAAATACTAGATATGCTGGATTTATTTTGTTCTACACACAGTTTATTTTAACAGCATTCCTTGGAATGAAGATTTTGATGTTGCTTCCATCAATTGATTTTTCTATTCCTTAATTGTTAAATCGAGGGGGGGAAAGTGATACTGTTCTTGACTTTATATAATGCTTTTGCAAGAATGTGGCCTTATGCCAGGCAGGAGGCATGCAGAACAATTTTTTTGCTGTTCAGGTTATTATGAAATGTATACATGCATGAAAGTTGGTAGAGGAGTATAGACAATGCCTGGGTTAAGAACATCTGACTTGCAACCTGTACTTAAGAATGGACTGCCATAAAGCCTATTACATTTTTAAAAAAAACAAGTGAAATGCAATGGTTCATAATAATAAACACACTACAAGTAACCCACATAAAAGCATTGTGTGGCTTCAGCAGAGGAAGGAGAACATAGTCTGCCATTTTAAGCTAAAGAGAATGGATTATCTTGGAAAAGAAGCTAAGTTTGGCAGTATTTGTTAGATTTTCAAAATGAGGTAAGTTAAAAGAAGAAAAGTCAAGGTATTCACAAATAAACAAGGATGATTTGAGAACGAAATGGGATGGTATAGTATACATTAAATTTAACCATTTTTGTTACCTTATCTCTTACACCTTTAATTTCTTTCCCTTATTACTTATTACTATGAACTTCTCTTCTGCACTGTAACCTAGTTTGAAGGAAATAGCGTGATGGATATATACATACACAAATCTTTGCCCTGCTTTATCCTGGTGAATTATTGTTTTCCACCAAATCTGCATTGCCTTATTTATAACCTTTCCAGTGACCTGTATTACAGAGATGGTTTCTTCTTTGTAATGCCTGAAATTTAATTATGTTGGTTTGTATTTAAATGGTACTTAAGCTGTCTGGTTTTCAAATACTCTTCATCCATTCATCTGAAAGGTGCAAACTTTAGCCAAATTGATATATTTTGTTCCTGTTCCACTGACTGGAACCAAGTTCAACCACAATACTCTCTCTCCCACCGCCACCCCGGTAGTCTACTGATTAAATCGTTCCAGTAGATTTGCAGAACTGGAAGCCTGCCAGCTGATTGCACCCCTCTTCCAAATGCGCTACTGTATTGTGCAATTTTTAAAAACTTGAATTCCTTTAGAAAAAAAAAAAAAATTCCCTGGTTGACGATTTGTGCCCACCACAACACTGTTAGAACTACCAGGGAGAACCCAAACCATTCAATTCCCACTCCAGGCTCAGTTGACAGTAAGCTCTGTGGGTGGAGTGGTAGGAACTCTTCCCCCTCCTGCTGAGAAACTGAGGCTACTCTAGGAAATGGGTTAATGATTGCTGCAGGTTTTACTTTCTCTTTTTCTGATTGCAAAACAACAACAACAATAAAACAATGTCAGGGAAACTGTTTATGCATAGTGGCCTGAGTGTATTTCAGCTTAATGTATTTGTTTCCCCAGAGGCAGCCACAACTACAGTCAGGAAAGGGAATAACTGCTATAAGATGTTGCAAAGTTATTTAAAATAATAATATTAGGGCAGCTACTTCCTGGATGCTGAAAGTTGAATGGGTGGGAACAACATAAAGTATGATAGACCAGAGCAGAGAATCACTTAAGAATGAGCTGAGCAAATGTTACCCGTGAATCAATAATATATAAACACCAACCGAAGTTGCCTTTGGTTTCTGCTGTCTGTTTTTGGGATTTTCCATTGGATTACTTAACCAAAATCCCCTTAATTCTCTCGGTCCTTCATACCTTACATGATTTTTTCACTGAGAAATATATCTTTGGTCTCTGTACCATAGCATCAAAGTCCTCTTTCAGTGGGTATAATAATTTTGGTTTTGCATCTGGGCTTTCTCAAGAGAGTACGATGCTAGAATTTCCAGGAAGACACTGGTACCAATCCCTCCATTGGTAGAACATGCATGAAATAGTATTGTCTATTTATCTTGAGTATTTGTCAAAAACATGTTTTTGTATGTGGAGGTGTGGAGGGGCTAATTGTGAAAATGCAGCTAAGTCAATGTATGTATGTATGTATGTATGTGTGTATGTATGTATGTATGTATGTATAAAATATCATTTCTATGAGTCCATTGATTTGATTAAATTTTGATGAAGTAATAGAAAATATACTATTTTTTTCTAGTTCGTTGCAACCAACATTAAATCCTATCCTCAACCAGGCCTAAACTCTGTGCTGTAATTTTTATTTTATTTGGTTTTAAAGCTTTATTGTAACTGAGATTCTGTTGCCTAACATGCTGACTCACATTAGATTAGTGTATTATGCAAATCTATTCCACGTAGTTAGCTTATGATTCAATGTGCCTTACAAACCCAGAAAATTAATTAATTTTCTAGACACATTTAAATTAACCATGGGTAAGCGGCTTATGCAAAAGGCCTGTTTGGCTTAGTCCACAGTCAGTATAATTAATAATGGAGCCTTATATGACCTTTTGAGTATTTTGTGAATGAACCATGTGTACACAATATTATTTACAGTCATCTGCTATGTAGCAGTTTATGGGTCTATTGATGAACATGTCTAACACCTAACCTAATAGGTGCTAGTGGGGTAGGGAGTGATGAAACATGCACAACATCGCACCCACTGTGTTGTGCTTGCATACATTACAATGAATTATGAAAGAATAGAATTTGTACTGTGGTGTCACAAAGCAAGTTCTGTCATTTTGGCATCATTGTGGTTAGGAACAGAGAAAAAAATGGCATCAACTAGACTTTCTGTAAAATTCCAGAAATGGAGCAGACTCATTTGATGTGAAAATCAGCTGTCAGATTTCTTTTAAAGAATGAATTTGATCTCCTTGCTTCCCAGCATGAAGCCCTTGAGGTCTGTTGGATGGAAACTCAACCAACTCAACTCAATAGTGTGAGAACTGAGACCATATTGATTAAAAGTTATGAGAGAAATATTTGGAGGGGCACTGAAGCGCCTGAATTGTCTTTGTATTTTGCATTTCTGATTACAAAGCTGCCAGCATTTGTAGGCAACCAGGCTGATGTTTGAAATTTTGTGAATGCATTTATTTTTCATTAAATGAAAAAGGAGGGGAAATTCACAGTCAATGCAACAACCTGAAACTGATAATCTGTGGTTTTCCCATGTATTCTATATTGTTCATCTGCCCTTCATCATTACCAACTATGTTTAATCTTCCGAACTAAGAGGAGAACCAAGTTAGTGATTGAACTGAGTGATTTTGGACCAGCCATTCATTCTCAATCCAGTGAATATTACAAGATTTATGGGGAAAATGCCAAAGAAGGAACATTATGTGCACCATCTAATAATATCTTTGTTGGAGGGCAGCATGTAGACCTAAAAATAAAATAACAAATGCATTATAAACATGGCAATTAATAAATTCATAGCCATCATAAATTCCTAAAAGCAGCAATAAAACACTCAAGATAACAAGATATTTTAAAAGTCCAAGTTATATGAAAACTTGTGATATGAATTCTGAGCACATAGGTTGGAAGGCAATTACAACTCTGAAGGAGATACATTTTGCGGGAAAAAGTTCTTTCCTCGGTAAATTATGCTAGTGCTAATATTAGAGCTACTATATTTGCTTTCCAAAGTTCTGGAATACCAATGGATGGTAGCAAAGGGTTATCAGAATTTTTAACATTTTATGGTTAACATTTTATAGGTTATCCAGATTTTCCAGTTGTGGTACAGTAGACCTAGGATAGAATTTCTTTGCTGGGCACACCACCTGATATGTGATCTCCAGCTCCTAGAATTTCCTATTGTTGGGAATTCTGGGAGTTGAAGTCCCTACATCTGGAAACTATCCAGGAAGAAAAACGTTCTCCTGGGCAATTTCCTTGAAAAGCTTTCCCATAGAACTTAATAACTTCTCGTATTTTTATCAACACAAGTAGTCCCTTTGATAGCTAGATCCTAAACTTTAAAAATTAAGTGGTTTTAAATGTCAAAAATAAATTACTGAATTGCACTCAGCAATAAAGGGGGGATATTTGCAGGGCAAGAGGTTCCATAATATAAGTAGTACTCATTTAGTGACCACAACTGGGTCTGGCAGTTCATTAAACAAAGTGGTTGCTGAGCAGGGGTGGGATTGAAATTTCTTAACAACCTGTTCTGTGGGCATGGCCTAATTTATGGGTGTGGCTTGGTGTTCATGTGACTGGCTGGGCATGGCTTGTATGTAAATATTATAAATATTTATGTAAATATTGAATTTTTTATGAAAAAATAGCAACTTTTACCCAAAACCAGGCAAGGCAGACAGGTTAGATTGAGTTGGTCGCAGAATCACAGATTCATCCAGAGATCTACCTTTCTGCAATCCGCTGCCCGAGTCTACACTGAAAAATAGAAGCTTCAGTCCTAAGGAAGGTTCAGCTCTGCTTTTATATTAGCTAGAAAGCAAGAAATCCAACTGTTTTCTGCTTTCTAGCTATTCTAAATTTCCCGACACAGCAGAACAGCTGAAGCTCAGGGGGAAAAAAAGGAAAAATAACAACTTACCAAACACAGGCAAGTTTGATGGTGTGCATGCCAGGTAAGGAGTGAGTGGACGGGGAGGGGAGGGAAGTGGAGGGGCCAGCCAGTGGCGTGATTTGCCTGTTCTCTGAACTGGGCAGAATCATAACCGGTTCTATAGAACTGGTCCAACCAGGTAGAATCCCATCCCTGTTGCTAAATGAAAAATCACATGATTGCAACTGTTCTTATGACATTACTTCAACTTTCCTTTGCTTTACAGATTTGAGAAGGCATTGTAATTGAAGGCATCAATCATAAGGTTACTTTTCATCATTGTTGCAACTGCAAATGGTCACTGTCCAAGGGAGTTACTAAACAAGGACTCCAGTAGACCACCGTGATATGGATGCAACGAGCAGTTTGCTTGTTTTAACAACAATTGAAAGTTCCTATGCACTCTCATTATAAGAGTGCAAATATGATGCAATCAGGGCATAGGTTACCATAGCCAGGTTGGACCATTTGAATAAAACCTAATTGGAGGGAGTTGTGTAAACATACACTTTGTCTCCACCTTCATTGGAAATCTGAGGACAGAAAATGATCAAAGAGCACTCCCATTATTGCAATAGGAAGAGAAATGCACTTGCTTGGTATGAAAATCACATAAAAACATGATACAACATTTCATCAACGAGCATCCATCAGCCCAAAATACATGGAGACTTCTGGAAATTGGAACTTTCTGACAAACAAGAAGTCAGAGGTCCAAGGATATAGAGAGAGAGAGAAAGAGAAACTAAAATTAGAGTTTTTGGGATTGTGCCAAGGTCCATGGTAAGATTATTGAATTTCTTAGTATTTGAGGTGCTGCTGGTTCTGAGAATACAGGAATGTTCTGGATCTGAACCCTCAATTAATTGTATTATGGATGGATTATTCTTTTTATATTTTCTTCTGTATGCTGGAAAATGCCTTGGCCATCAGTGCCAAAAAAAGCATCGTTAAAAATATGAAGGTGTCTGTACCGCTGTGCATGCAGTATAGTAAGTAACAAGTTATTATTTATTATTATTTTATTTGTCAAATTTAGGTATACCCATCTCAGTCTTAGATCTCATTCTAAATGTTACTTATCCATTTTATGTAATTAGTAGAAAAAGGGGAAGAAAAGTTTATTGCCTTGAACCAAGACACGGATGTGACGAACTAAGACACTGATGTGACATATTGCTATCAGGAGTAACTGGATAATAAGATCTCTCTCTCTCTCTTTCTCTCTCTCTCCCTCCCCTTCCCTCCCCAGTATTTTCCCAAGTTTTTCCTTCAATTAAACTGAATATTCTTATAATATGCGGATTGATCTGTACATAAAATAATTGGATGAAAACTTTGCATTTTATGAAACTGTTTCAGTACCTTTTGTCTAAATTGTTTTAATTAAGTTTAGACTGCTTTCAGAATAATCTTCTTTGAAATGTGCAGAGTAATCGTTCTGGTTTTAAATAACTTGTTTTTCTCTCAGCTGGAAGAATCTCTTACAGAGAAAGAACAAAAGCATAAATCTTTGAATGCATGGGTGTTGCAGATTGAGTTGTGAGGGAATGCCAAGCAATTCATATCTAAATCATTATTCTCTTGGGATAATTCCATTATACATTAATGTTCCTTAATTGTTCTTATGAATTGTGAATGACTTATATCCCTGTTGGAAAACAAGGAATTCCTGATATTATACAACTTACCACAGAGCATAGTCATGAGAAACCTTTTCTGATTCTATTATTATGGTGCTGAAATTTTTAAATGTGATTCACAGCTGTATCTATGGAGATTCTCAGTCATTCAGATCATCGTTGTTCGTTTTTCAAGATGCAACTAGACTTTCTGATTTTTCTTTGAAGACATTTCACTTCTCATCCAACTATTTGGGTGACCCTGATGATACAGATAAACCTCCAGCTGGCCTCAATGACTCTCTAAAAGAATGCAAATAACCAACTGTCTGTAAGGAGTATAAATCCCCACCTTCCAGTCAGAGCTGAAGAAGCTTCTTGGAAGAGAAGTGAAACATCTTTAAAGAAAAATCAAAAAGTCTTAGCTGCCTCTTGAAAAAGCACCTTTGGGACATTCACAGCTGTGGTAAACACCTGTACAATTGTCCATTATCTGTGTATTTGGAGGAAGTGGATGTCAGTACTGTAAAAGGGAAGTATGAAGTTGGCTAGTGAATTATGTAGTGGTCCATGCATATTCCACATACTTCCCCATTAATATAGAATGAGCTACAGTGAGTTTTTTCAGAATAATAAAAAATAAATACATTGTAAAGGAAACCTTACTTATCTCTATCCCAAAATGTGTAAAAAAAGACTGCAGTCTAGCAAATAATTGTTTGATTTATATATTAATAATGTTGAAATTTTTGCTAAATCACACTTTCACTTCCCATTCTTGTTCATTGCTCATGGTTCCCATTCTTCTCTATGTTGATGGCGCAGCTATTCTCTCCATAACACAGATGCATTTGGGTAGACAGAATGGGACAACTTGGCATGGCTAGTTCAGCACAGCCGGCTCACTGCAACCAACTTGCCACCACCAAGTCACCTCTGCCAATTCACTGCCACCAAGTAGCGGCAAGACAACTCCACACAGCCAATTCACTGTGGAGATAACTTCCACAGGCAACCAGAGGGAGAGCAAGCAAGTGGGCAGGCATCAGGCAAGCAAGCAGCAGGCAGAGCTCAGAGTGGTGGTAGCAGCAGTATACAAGGCAGGCAGTGGGGGAGGCTGGGGAAGCTATGGCATCCCATTTTCACACACCCTGCTGTCACTTCTCGGAGCTCTACCCACTTGCTCATTCACCCATTCACTCAGCTCTCTCTTCAGTGGGAGGCCCCTGGCCACTGCCGCTGCTCTGTGCTCTGCCCACCCATGTACAGGCCCACCTGCCCGCTCTGTTCTCCCTCTGACTGCCTGTGGTAAGTTGTCCCCACAGTGAATTGGCTGTGTTGAGTTGTGCGCTAATGATTTGGTGGTAGTAAGTTGGCAGAGGCAATTTGGCAATGGTGAGCTGGCAGCAGTGAGCTGGCTGCACCAAGTTATCTAGACACTTCGAAGTATTATCTTCCTATTGACCTAGAGAATGTTGTAAGATCAATTACCCTAAAACAGGGGTCCCCAATCCTCAGGCTGTGGCCTATCACCAGGCTGCAGTGCATTCAGAACCATAATGCAGAAGCGGTGGGATAGCACATGTGCATTCAGAACTATTCCCTCTCTCCCCCCACCCCACCAGTCTGCAAAACCAGAAAGTTCGGACACTGCACTGTAAAATAACAACCTTACTATTTTCCAGGAAGCTTTTCACATCCCTGATTACCTAAATTAACAATAGACCTATTGAGCAAGTCATCACATTTAAATATCTAGGCATATACTTTAAATCATCACTGGATCAATTAAGCAAAGAATCACATAACAGCATAAAAAGCATCTTTTGCCATTACTGTATATGTGTGTCAACACAGTAATAACTATGTAAGAACGGCTATCAAATTATTCAAGGTAAATTTCTGACATCAGTTATTTATGCCCGTGATATAAAGATACTTTTACATCAGAAGCTATCCAATCCAAATTTTTAAAGGACATAACTTAGATTCCTTATTTCACCCTTAATTTTCTTACTCAGTTGTAATTAGGCTGCATCTCCAATGACTACTAATTTTTTACGAATAGACATGGCTTTCAGAGATTACCCAGTACTTTTCCTTACACTATTAATTGCTTCATGATTTTCTGTATACAGAATGTATATGTTGTTATATTTGATATGTTACAATATCTTCTTTTAAATATTAGTCTTGGACTGTAAAATGAAAGGATTATATGGACAATAAGTTGAAGATAGGCAAGGAACAACAAGTGGAAATCATTCTGGACAGAAAAGAAGGGTCAATCTTGGAAAAAGACTAAGGCTTAGGTAAATCAATTACACTAGCATCCAAAAAAACCTTGAGTTTAAGTTAGCAGATTTTAGACATTTGTATTTATTGGGGAAAGTGTTTTCAAAGAAATGAACTCAAGGACAACACTGGTATAGATATTGATTGATCTCTCAGGTGCAGATTGATTTAAATTTTTTGATAAATTCATTGATATGGTAGATTACTATCTGATTCATACTATACTTCAGCTCCAGGACTTTGCAACAGTGATCCATTCTTCTGGAATGATTCCAGATTTTTCTGGAATGATTTCTGTTTTTAAAAATGGGAGTCAAAATAAATGAAGCTAGGAGGGGTATTGTTTATTTACAATATTTTTATACTTCCCATGCCAAAAATTTTGGATGATGCCCAATTAAAACATTTGAACCAAGATATAATTGAAAATGACAATTTCTTATCTATACAATACTAATACAACTCTCCTTTGGTCAGTAATAGTTGCAGCCCAGTAAAATGTTTTGATAGAGTGGGTCATTTGAAATCATGACTAAGCTGCGAGTTTGAGTCTGAAAAGAAACTGAAAATTAGATTGAAATCTTCCTTGATGACATAAACATAAGGGAGTTTCATGACCACATGAATCTCCTGAATCATAGATTCTGGAAAGATTTTTATAAGCAGGACTTTTTTGCTTTATTAAAGGTCAAATCAAGATTTATTTAACATTAATAGCAGTTAGCTGTCCTACTGTGTTTAGGACAGCCTTTCCTAACCAGATTAGGTATATTATATTGAATCATTGATTATACTGGCTGGGATATGATCCTAATCAAAACTAGACCTTCAATTGCTATTAGTATTTCTGTTGTAAATGTCTTCAGAAGGGCAGCTTTTATTAAGACTTTAGCCCAAAAGGGAAAAAAAGTTAACACCTTTTCTTACCTTCTGGAAAATTCTTGCTGCAGACCTCTATCAACTAAATCCATGCTTCCAACTCATTTACTTTTGTGTATGAACATCAGTGATTTTTAACAAAACCATGAAGAGATGCAATAGGAAGTTTCCTCTGTGGGAGCCTTTTGCTACTGGACTGATTTAACTCACGGTTTCAGGTCATAATTCTTGTAAACATTATTTTTAGTAACAACTTCCTGAAATGATCTATAGAAATTTCTCTAAGTCAGCATTCCACTTCTAACTTTCATGGTAGGTTTGTAGTGTTCATTTATCCATCTCCTACAATGGCAACTACTAGAGGTTTTGGGTTGTAAGTGGGAAACCCAGCTTCCAGTTTCAACTCTATGCTGAATCATCATGAAACACAAAGATAATTCTACTGAGATAACCATCTCTAATGTTTTGCATATCTAAGACAAGTCTGTTAATAAACAGTTTAATCCTATCCTTCCTCCAAATAGAGTCACATGGGAGCAGATCTACACATTCTTTTGTAATAGGTTTTCTTGTGTAGATATTACATTTAAGATAATTTCAAATTCATTTGCTGTTCAGAGGGCACATGGCAAGCAATATAATGAAATATAAGTTGTGTTTATTGAATAAGTACAATACACAGTTCCTAAACTTTGGGGAAATTATGATACTGTAGCATTCTAGTACTTCTGCTTCCTACAAGTTGGAAGTAGGGAATTGGTCACCTCCCTACTTTTTGCACTATTCATCTATTTTGTACTTTTCATTCATCCATCTCTCCATCTGAAAAAGACTTGTTCTCTACTGTACAGATAACAAAATCAAAGAAGATGGAAGGAGCATACTGAAATAAATAGAGATGACAATATCCAAGTTATCTCAGAAGGTATTTCCTACTTACAAGAGTCTCTTGTTCTAGAAAAGTTGAATCAGTACTCTGGTCATTAACACTTAGAAAGCAACAGGAATTCATGGAATACCACAGAAAAATCACAAACAACAGCAAAGAATCAGTATACTTTCTAACCAATCTGTGCTAGCAAACCTGGACAACAACATTCTGGCCAACAGATTGGAAAAGGCTAGTCTACATTCCAATACAAAAAACGGAGAGTTAATAAAATGTGCAAACTATTGTACAATAGTATTAATTTCACACACTAGCTAGAATCAGTTGTGAACAGTAAAGAATAAGCTAGAAGTTTTCATAATGTTTTTGGAAGAGATAATGATGAAAGCTAAGAGGCATCAGCAAAAAGGAGTAAATGATGACAACTGCATGATGACTTAATCACAGTTGTGTCATGATTCTGATGTTGATGCTTTGGTACCGGCAATATTCTACTTTTCCCAATGTCCCAATTATGTCTTTTATAATATTTTTGCAGGATGAAGAATTAAAGACCAATCATATCAAAGATAAACAATTCCATGCAGTTGAAATATTTCACTAGATATCTGTAGTGCAAATAAGCACTTAGAAAAATATAAATAGTCCTTGACTTACATTCACCACTGAGTCTAGAATTTCTGTTGCTAAGAGACACATTTGTTAAATGAATTTTGTTCTATTTTATGACCTTTCTTGCCACAGTTGTTAAGTGAATCACTACAGTTGTTAAGTTAGTTACAAGTTTGTTAAGTGAATCTGGCTTCCCCATTGTTTTTACTTATCAGAAAGTCACAAAAGGGGATCACAGGATTGTAACTGACCTAAACATGAGGCAATTGCCAAGTATCTGGTTTTTGATCATGTGACCATTGGGATGCTGCAACAGTTGTAAGTGTGAAAAATGGTTAAACCTTTTTCAACACTGTCGTAACTTCAAACAATTCATTTAATGAATTGTTGTAAGTCAAGGACTACCTATTTATGCCCCTTTTGTTTAAAAAATATCAGTTGAGATTACAGGCTCATCTATTAGGATGGTGTAGGATTTTGTAGGCCAGAGAAATGACACTCAAGATCTCTTTCAACCTTAACATGCTACATAATAATTTTAGGTCTGCTAATTTTGGTAAGATGTGTGGTTCTTTTGTTAATTTTAGCCAGAAATATAAAGGATCTATATGCTTTATATATCTTAGCGTGGCATGGAAAACTTGTATTGGGGAAACTTGATCAAGGAATCACAGCAGTTTTACCAATATACCTTGTTAAAAAGGAGGGGGAGACTCACTAGGAGCAAACAGAGAGCAAAACTGAAATACGCAGGTGGTTTCAGAAAAGTCCATGTTGAGAGAGAGAGAGAGAGAGAGAGAGAGAGAGAGAGAGAGAGAGAGAGAGAGAGAGAGAGAGAGAGAGTAATCTGAAGGATAAGGGGGGACCTTATTCACGTGACCAAGGCCGTATTTCCTTTTTCCTCAGAGAAAAAAAAGAGGAAGTTTAAAAAAAATGCTGTTCCAATACGTTACTCTTCCGCCCTGAAACTCTAGTAAGAATAACTGGGGGGAAAGGGTTTTTTTGCCCCTGAAACCAGATAATCAAAACTCCAAACTGCAGTGTAATCTTGGACATTTTGTGTCCCACGAAAATGAAAGCTGATGTTCTTCAAAAGGCCCCCAGAATGGGCTGCAGGATTAGACTTCTCACAGAGGCGAATAGAGATCCCCCCACGAAGTGGAAAGCATCAGAATGTGTCCAAGCGGTAAGATAAGAAAAAAATGCTTTTACCTGTTGTTCTTATGTGAAAAGATGCTTATTTCTGTTTCTTGCCATGGAAGCCAGCCTGGATGAGTCAATGACAAGAAGAATTATCATGAGGATCGTATTAACTAAAAGGAGTGTAAGGCACCTGATAGCAGTTTTATTAAAGGATTATTTTAAAGGATGTAGTTTGGTGTAATCTGAAGTATAAACTTTTTCAAGTTTAACACTTGAAAAAACACTTTCATTTCAAGCTTCACAGGACACAGATTTCAGTTCAGAAACATCCTGGATTAATTGGTTGATTAATTGATTATGTGCCATCAAGTTGTTCTTTACTCTTAACAACCACAAAAATAGATTTTTCCATCATGATTCATTCCTAACTTTGTCCTTCAATGGTACTCAGTACCTGAGTTCATCCACCTTGCTGCTGTCATCTTTGGTCATCCGGTTGTCCTGGTCATCTCTTTTCTTCTTTTATTTAAAATAAACTTTATTGAATTTTTATTACATTAAAACATACAAATATATCACTCAATAACAGCTATTTGTAGTGCTTTTCATATAACAATCATTTGTGCAATATTTACAGATATTAATTTGTGCATAATTATATTCTTATAGATAGAATAAGAATATAATCATCTCTTTTCTTCTATCATTCCCAGTTTTAAAATCTTCTCCAGAAGAGCTGGGTCTTCCCATAATGTATTTGAAGTAGGAGAAATTGAGTTTCTCATTTGAGTCCTGAGAGAAACTCTGGATAGATTTGTTTGATGATCCATTGATTTGTTTTTTGCTGTCTACAGTAATTCTACAATAATACAACAATAATTCAGGAGTCTTCTCCAATACCAAAGCTTTGGGCAGATTATCTCAGCTTTTGGACATAATGCTTTTACAGGAGATGTCTGTTTAGTTGATAATGTGTACTTCTCCACCTACTTCAAAATATGAATCAAGTGTCCTTATTAAAAACCTGTTCTGATGACATTGTAGGTCTGGATCACAGGTTATCAACAGTCTTTATATGCACAGTTGAGTTTTGGTGGAGGAAAGTGAGGATATACTGTAAAAATAGATACTTGTTCAAGAAATATTTAGTTTATTACGATGATTATGATGATGATGATATCCCTTTAGCTGAGTTCCATTCTTGGTGATGGGTCAGGTCTCTCCATATCTTCTGACCTTTCTTTGAGTTTTTCTATGCTCTGGCTGGTGTCAGCTTTAATACTGTACTGTCGTTTACCTTCAGAGAAGGAAAGAACATTTAGATTTTCTATCATAGGCAATGGAGAATTCTACAAAATAATCAACTGAGTACTGTAACTCACTGGTCCCCAACCTTTTTTGTACCAGGGAACAGTTTCACGCAGAAACACTTTTTCAAGGACCGGCAAAATCAATTCTTCCCCAATAGTAAAGGGCTTCTTTACTATTTCTTTACTAAAAACATATTTTTATATATATTTTAATCACGATTATTCATTCTTTGCGGCCTGGTGATCCACAGACCGTTACTGGTCCGGGGCCTGGTGGTTGGGGATCCCTGCTGTAAGTGATTGAATGATTAAGATGTAGCCTTCCCATTTCCTTTTGAAAAACACAAGCATCAGATTCAG
The DNA here is from genome assembly GCA_015471245.1 of Laticauda colubrina. NCBI lineage: Eukaryota > Metazoa > Chordata > Lepidosauria > Squamata > Elapidae > Laticauda > Laticauda colubrina. Next base: position 2,942,894 of record BLBF01000050.1, read on the forward strand.
AGAGGCTCAAATATTTGATCAAGGATCTTCGACTTCTATCACTGCTATAATCCAAAACTTTCTTAAAATGCCTCAGATTAAAATTCCCAACACACTTATTCTGGCTGAGGCTAAAAAGACTTTTAGTCAGGTATGTTTTGATCAACAGACTGGGAAAGGCTAAACTAATGTTTCATTGTGGCTACTGTTACTACCATTTCAGCTTTGGGTTACACTTTTCTTTCTTAGTTCCACCGATTTTCCTCGTAGATTCTCAGCTTTGCTTTGAGGTATATGCAGTTTTTAAGAAATTAACTGAAACTTCAACATAACCAAAAAGCTCTCTATAGGTAGCATCTATGTAAAATGAAAATTCCCCTCAAATGGATTTCCCCAATATGAATGGTGAGATGATCATGGAACAAATCCACAAATGAGATCTGAAATCCGCACTGTATATCAGACATTAATACAATTGAGTGAGTCCAGAAGCATTTCACGAGAAGAGTACTACACTTCTCTGCTCGCAACAGAATATCCTATATCACCAGACTTGAAATTTTGGGCTTGGACAATCTTGAACTACACCGCCTATGGTTGGACTTAAGCATAGTACACAAAATTATCTGCTACAATGTCTTACCTGTCAATGACTACTTCAGCTTCAACTACAACAATACAAGAGGATACAACTGATACAAACTCAATGTTAACCGCTCCAAACTTGTTTGCAGGAAGTGCGGTTTCAGCAACAGAGTGGTCAATGCCTGGAATGTACTCCCTGACTCTGTAGTTACATCTTCAAACACCCACTCTTTTAACATCAAATTATCCACTACTGACCTAACCCCATTCCTAAGAGATCTGTAAGGGGTGTGCATAAGTAAACCATTGTGCCTCCCGCCCCTGTCCTATTGTCCCCATTTAATCATACCTATTTTCTCTATTCTTACTCATGTTTATACTTTTATCTATTATTTTGTAAGCAATTGACAAATCAAATAAATAAAAGAGAATTTAGGATAAACATATTAATCCTGAGACACTATAGCAGGAATTTTATGGGAAAAACTCACTTCCCAACAGAAGATGAACCAGCTAATTTTACATTGTGGATTTAATTATTTATGGGGGGATGTCCTCCCATTTTTATATTTTTGTCCTCCATTGCTTCAATATACAGGTATGGTTTACATGTAAACAGTGAGGTTTATATCTGCAGAAAAAGAAGGGTCTTCAAAGGGTATGATGTGGATGTGTACCTATTTTTCTCTGATGACAGCAGTGTTTTATAAGTATATTATCCTGGCTTAAATACAGTAGCATCCAATTTTCTGACTTTCCCAGTTTCTCTCTAACTTTCTCTCCAACTATCTCAATCTTCTCTCTAGGTGCAGTTCTCCTACTTCTCCAAGTTCTTCTCAAGTTTGACATCCTGCTTGCTGCCCCTTCAGTTGGACTCCCAGAGGAGAAGGGATTTGGGCTTGAAACCATCTCTGAAAAGAAGCTGAATTTGCAGAAAGAATTTAGCACGAGCCTAAAACTCTCACGGCAACTTCTTCGCAAAACAAAGGATCTTACAAGATCTTATGTAAGTCTTCTACTCTATCTTCTCAAAGACCGTAAGTTCGTAGATACGAATTAGAAGATACCCCAAGGAGAAGGCAGCTTCTACTTTTGAATTATTTCTCTTTTTTCTGTCAATTTATTAACCAAGCATCATTCTTTCTATGGCTACAGCAATATATTCTATTTGGGGCTGCCCTTAAAAACTATTTGCAAACTACAATTGATCCTGTATGTTTACTCCTGTTGCTGGGGGTATATAACATTGATTTTGTAGACCTGAATTGGTTACTATCAGTTTCTGAGTATACTTGAAGATATTGTTTTTAACCTATAAACTATTTTATGGTTTGACATCTGTGTATCTTGTAGGACTGCCTACTCCAATGAATACAGGGTCGGTAAATTAGATTAGAGAATATGTTAGTGATGTCACATTGGGAAACTGAAGCAAGACATTTCTGCTTTTTGTGGCAACATCTATGCTATGGAACAAGCTTCAATTAGAGATTAGATCCCATCCTTGTCATTTGTGTTGGAAGCCCCTTGAAGAGGAATTGTTTTGAACAGACTTTCTCTGATTTTATCATGCCATCTTTACTTTCTTTTGATAGTTCATAGAAACATGTTTGAATGCTGGTATTTTACTGTTTTACAAAGGTTGTATCAAGGATATTTTACTGGTTTTTATTGTCTAGCGAAACAGAAATGTGAAAAATAGGTAAACATATATAAATACAAATTAATAAATGTTAGTGAGAATGGAATAATAGTTGTTTCCATTCCTTGAATGGCAGAGAGAAGTTGGTGATTTGGTCAGAAGGAAGGCTGCATGCTCAGGGAAGGTCAGAGCTCTCAAATCCCTTCTCTCAGAGCCCCCCTCCCCATGCCAAAAGTAAATGCTCTAACTCTGCCTTCTGCCTTAGTATGCAATTTAGGAACAATTGCTGCCACCAATATATCATTATTCTGCTCTACTCTGCCTTGGTCAGGCCTTACTTGGAATATTGCATTCAGTCCTGCACACACCACAAGTTTAATGTGGTGGTGGTTATGCAAATATCATGGTTATAAAGTAAGCCAATAGTTCCTGTGGGTTGGTTTTGGCAAAAACCAGAAGTAAATGCTGGCTTTTGGTAAAACTGTTGTAAAATGCCAAACGATTGTAAATGCTAACCAGTTGCAAAGCACAAGGGCAGTCATGTGATTATGGGAAAGAGAGGGAGGCTGTCAGAACTTCAAATCTGTGGTAACTTCAAATGGTCTCTAAGGAACTGGTAGCAAGTCGAGGATTACCTGTAAAAATGAAATAAAATTTGTGCCCCCACCTGGCTCAGTTATGTTGAGATACAGTACATTACTAAGAAAATCAGACCCTATTTTTCTGTGGGGAGATAGGGCAGTCTCTTAATAAACGGAGAGAGAGGTGGATTTTTTTTTAAAGGGAAAAATGGAAGTCACAGTTATACAAAGAAATATTTAGTGGTTGGAAAGAGAAAAATATAGGGTGATTTAACTCAGAGATAGATGAACTGCCAAGAGAAAAAATACAGGAACAGTAAAAATATAAATAGGAAAATTCAAATTTTGAAAGAAAAGAAAAGAAAGAAAGAAAGAATTTGCATAGCTTTTTTTAAAAAAATTTTTTAACCATTCTCTAGAAATCAGATTCTGGAAAATTCTTCCTCCTGAAGTTTTAATCAGAGGATAGAATAGAATCTTAGTTCTCTCATTGCATTTAAGATGACTGTAGTGTCCCTGACTGTAGGTCATGTGACCTTCTGATAAGCAAAGTGACATTGCTTATGACCTTCTGATAAGCAAAGTCAATGGAAAAACCAGATTCACATGCTAATTTAAAATTTTAAAACTGCAGTGATTTACTTAACAACTGTGAGAAGAAAGGTTGCAAAATGGGGCAAAACTCATTTAACACCTGTCTTGCTCAGCAATGGAAATTTTGGCCTCAATTGTGGTCATAATTTAAGGACTCTTTGTATATTCCATTTTGGACTCAAATCTTCACAAGGTATCTTCCAGGTAATCGTACCACATAAAATTTTGTTAAAATCAGACAGAACTAATCCGTAATGCATATTAGCATCTTAAAGGAATGGCAGAGAAACTGAAGTTTTGAGTTGGTTCCATCAAATCTTTTTCCAAATCTGGAACTTTTCGGTTTTGTAATGGGAAATTAGGAACTGGGAATTAGTAATGTGGAATGTAGAATAATACAGACAGCTTCAATAAATGAGACTGAGAAGCCAATGTATATTGCTTACCTTGAAAAGAACTGCTCAGATCAGAGGTGGTATTCAGCAGGTTCTAACCAGTTCTGGAGAACCAGTAGCAGAAATTTTGAGTAGTTCAGAGTACCAGCAAACACCACCTCTGACTGGAGATTTTACAGTACCCTTCCCCTGCCACGCCCACTAAGCCACACCCACAGAACTGGTAGTTAAAAAAAATTAAATCCCACCACTGGCTCTGATGTGGTTTTTTTGGCACTGAATTACAAAAAACGCTTGCTGTTCGTAAAACAATTATTTTGCTTCTGTTCAGTAGTTACTGTAAATATTTGTAGCCACCACATTTATAGCCGGTAGATTTTCACTTATGACTGGTCACTTAGCAATTATTTGCGATTATGACAGATCTGAAAAAAAATGTTTATGACCGGATAAAAGATCATCTGTCCAGACTCCATGTGACTTAATTTTGGATGTTCACTTACGAGCCTGCATTTACGGCCATTTGCAGCATCCTGAAATCACGTGCCTGCATTGCATGATGTTTCTGTTGAAAATCAGAATCTGTATCTGGTTTTTGACAAAAATGGACCCAGAGGGAATAATGGGTTTACTTAATCACCCCAGTGTTACCTTAAGAGCCACCTTTTATGATCCTTATAGCTTGCAACTATAATGGGCAGGCTCCATTAGGGTTATAACTAGAGAACCACTGTACTTATATCAGATACTGAGTCTTGGAAAATATACTTGACTTCACAAAGAGCTTTATTATTACATGTCCTTATCATTCAAAACCTCTTGGAAGGTTAACTCAGAGGTGGTATTCAGCAGGTTCTCACCAGTTCTGGAGAACTGGTAGCAGAAATTTTGAGTAGTTCAGAGAACCGGTAACAGAGATTTTGAATAGATCAGAATACCACCTCTGATCTACTCATCCCCATCTACTCTCTGTCTCCTGAGTCCCAGCTGATCGGCTGGGTCTTCTTTTGTTGCCCTGCACAGGAGAATGGAGCTGGAAAGCAGGTTAGTAGGGTGGGGAGGGAATGGGAATTTTACAGTATCCTTCTCCTGCCACACCCACCAAGCCACGCCCACAGAACCGGTAGTAAAATATTTTGAATTCCACCACTGCGTTAACTGTTAGAGATCTCTTGGAACCTTGGCCTTCTGCATTTTATCCCACTTCCCTCAGGAATCCAGCAGTAAAAAGGAAATATTCTGGTTCAACATTCTTGGAATGATAGCTCTGAGTTATTCAATAATCATACCGTTCTCTATTCAAGTAAAATATGCTTCTTAATGCTCTACTACAAGATTGGTTGAAAATCTATTTACAATCATACTCTCTCTTTTTCCAGCTTTTGGTCCGTTTACCTGGAGTTGAGGTCCCTCTTATTTCCCACTTGAGGCATCTTCCCTCAAACAGCCTTGATTTTCAGACATGGAGCTCTCTTTCAGTAAGAATATATACATATATTTTTTACCTTTGCACTTTGTACTATGCAATAAAATTCTCAAAGTTCTTCTAAAGGCCAATAAAAGAAACAGTGGCATTTATTACAAGCACCAATCACAAAATACATCAGGTTGAGCCCAGACTAAGCTTTGTGTAATTTGGGCTACAAAACATGTGGAATGTCCAGCAATGAATTAATTTTCAATATCTCTGTCACCATCTAATAACTCTGTGGATTTTTGAACTGTAGATATGATAGATCTCATCTTTCAAAAGTCAGAACACATCAGCTTTTAATGTGCTCCCAAAGTGCCAAATTTGGTACAAGGCATTTGAATGAAGGCAACTGAAATATCACTGCAAAGTTCTTCTCTTATTGGTGATCAATGCCTACAGGAAAAGGAACAAGCTAATGTCAGAGCAACTTGATGGTTGAAAACCAGAAATAATGGATCTAGTTAGCTACAAAAACAGGATACTTAACAGCTGGAAAGAAGGCAGTACCCATTCACCAACTTATATAATTTAACCTGTTTTTCTATCAAACCCACTGTCTCCACAAAGAATGCTAACAATTGTAATTTCATTATAGTTCAAAGAATGCCAAGTAACCCTCAGAGAGAACTTTAAAAACTAAAAGGTTTTAAGAAGAGATTGAGTTGAAATGGTAGTTTCCTGCTTGAGAAGGGATTGGACTAGAACAGGGGTCTCCAATCTTGTCCACTTTAAGCCTGGTGGACTTCAACTCCCAGAATCCCGCAACCAGCAAAGTTGAAGTCCACCAGGCTTAAAGTGGCCAAGGTTGGAGACACCTGGACTAGAAGACCTCCAAGCAGTAGTGGGATTCAAATTTTTTACTACCAGTTTGATGGGCATGGCTTAGTGGGCAAGGCAGGGGAAGGATACTGTAAAATCTCTAGTCAGAGGTGACATTTGCCAGTTCTCCAAACTATTCAAAATGTCCGCTACTGGTTCTCTAGAACTGGTCAGAACCTGCTGAATACCACCTCTGCCTCCAAGGCTCCTTCCAACTGTTATTCTGTTATTTTGATTAGTTTTGCTTGGAATGAAAATTGTTGGATCAAAAATGCTTATTAAATTGTCTGATAAGTTTCACCAGGCAATATAGATATGGAGCTAAGTAAGCCATTTTCTGCCAGAAATATGGTAAACTACCACAAGTAATATTTTCTCCCTAGAGTGAAGTTATTCCTGTCTCCAATTCTTGATGTGTTTATTGAGATAGATGATAAGGAGTAGAATCATTTCCCTAGTATTTTTCAGAACTGTTTATTTTTGAAAATAATGCATGAATACCTCAGTGGTTGACTTTGTTTTGTTTGTGTTCTCTCCAGGATGCCAAACGATTGTCACAGATAGCCAAGACCATTTCATTTTATCAAAAATTAGTACAACAACTGACAAACTTTGAAGCAATCAAAGAAAATTCCAAATTCTCCTCTCAGTTTGAAGGTATCGATGTTGACCTCCGAGATCTTGGTTATCAAGTGGACTACCAGGTAGCTTACCAATCTTTTTGGGGGACCACAGATGAGGGGAAGATGTCCTTTGGTTTTGGCTGTATTATTCAGTCTTCATTTTTCCTACAGATCAAATCTGGGGGCCTATCATCTGATATCCAACCTATATCAGCTCCTCAGATCCTTCAACACCACAAGCAGTGGACGAACCGCCAAGAAGTATATATTGTCCTTCGTTCTCTTGAAAGCTTCCTGCTTCGGGTTGCACGAGATTTTTGGATGCTCAGGATGAGGATGTCTAAAGTGGCTTTACCTTCCAAGATTTTCTAATCTTAACATTTCCTGTTTTAAACTCCATCACCTGATTCCAAACAACTAAGGAATACTGACATCCTGGTATCTTGGTGTTTATGCTGTTCTTTAAATTATCTAAAATATCTAATTTATATATTTATTTTTTCTAAATATTTTATTATTTTAACTTATTTGTTAAAGCAGTATTTTGGCCAGTTCACATATACAACTGTTCAATGAATGCACTTTCTCATGACAATATAAAAGTTATTGTTTTTTAAAGGTCAGAAAGAATTGCCAGCTAGTTTGCAGGGAATTTTAAATATTGTGTTTATCCATAAAAATATGGATGGCTAATATTTTATCTGTTTTTTTAAAATGGCGAGTTACTCAAATGGGCCAGAGAATTTTGAAGGTATCTACAGAAAGATATACAGTATAAATATATAATCCCAATGGATTATGGAGAAACTATTCTTAAATTTTCTAAAACAGATCTGAGTAAATGTGCATATGGTATAAAATATATGTTTTGAGTGATACTGCCTTTTCAAAGCTTGAATTGGCCATTTCATGATTTTAAATTTTTGTTAATAAAAATATTATTTTAGTTAAATTTGATTGCCTGATTAATTCATGGTATCTTTAAATGATCAAAAGAGAGTTTGTCATTTCATATAATTGATTAATCAATTAGTTTAAACCTAAAATCCAATGCCAATATATTTAAGGAGTATCTAACATTGTATTACATCTATTAGATCTATGAATATGAGTTATATATTCATCAGCAAAAGGAACTCTGCTGTTGCTGGCTGAATTCACCTGGTCGAGATTTCCTGTTTGGCCCCAATTCCATTATGAAAAACCCTATTCTCTTTCCCAAGATTTTTATCTTGGCTTCTTTCTTCAGATTTTACCTTTCCCCTCTCAGAACTCCCTTCTATAGTCAAGAAAATATGATTAGTTCTTATCCATAATCAGTAGACTAGTGTTGAGATCTATATTTATATTCTCTGACCTTATAGAAATGTTCAAAATAAGATGCTAGATTCAATTTTGGGACAGAAAATTTAAATAGCAACTCTTTAATTTGTAAACCTCAGTTGAAAAATTTCTCAGATGAACCTCAGTTGAAAAATAAATTATCAGGTTAAAAAGGATATGAGTGTCTTCCCAGATCCTGGGGAGCTAGTGAAGGAGCCAACACATCTCCCAGTCTGGAGATTCATCAATGTCTGAATTAAAGTGGTGGATGCCAAAGAAGAAAAGTACAGTTTGAAACAGCTGGACTTTCCTATTGCCCAAACCAGAACAATTCTGGAAGACACTTGGGTGTCACAGGATATAGGGACTGCCTTCACCATCCTGAAGTGGCGATAAATGCCAAGCTGACCCCACCTGCAAAATCACCACCACCACCAGAATGGATGAATGAATTGGACCACCTGACAGCACTTTTCTGAAAACTATTATGGGCTATTTCCCACTTAAGTGGGAAAACCAACTCTAACACTGGAACAGTTAAGCACAATATTGCTTTAGGCTCCATCAGGTACATATTGGGAAATTTGATGACATCACAGGGATGCAACAGGAAAAAAAATGCCAGGGTTCATTTATCCTATGCTTAAATGCAAGTAACGAACAACTCATTAATTATTTCCTTGTGAGGAATTATTGATAGGATTTAATGAAAATGGTTTGATAACTGCATTTTACTCATTTATTTGAGAGTTCAAGGGCTGCCAAAGCTAGCAACCTTTTATTTTATTGCAATAATACATTATTGTATTTACATTTACTGTGTTGTAATAATACAACAAAAGATAACAAAACAACTAAGCTTAAATACTATTAGCTGCACCTTATTCTTAAACCAATTAAAAGTTAAAAAAAAAACCAATGGTAAAAAAAACCCTGAAAAATTAAAAGTAGCAATTAGAGCTGAATAAAATAAGTACAGTAAAAATAAAATCATTACTCCCAAGCCTGAAAAGGTAAAAATGTCTTCAACCAGATACAGAAAAATGGTCCTGAAGCCATTGGTCTAAGAACAGCATTTTCACACTTGAGAAACAAATGATTCAGAGATCAACCAAAATAGTATCGTATTTTTTGCATAATAAGATGCACCTGACCATAGGACGCACCTAAGTTTAGAGGAGGAAAACAAGAAAAAAAAAAAAAAAACAGGCAGTGCATGAGGGGATCACAGATAGATATTCTCTCATGTGCCAGCTCTGCCTATTGACTCCTGCACTGCAGAATAGAGATACAAGAGGCGGGCAATGACAAAGACAGAAGAAGTGGGGTTCAGCACTGTAAAAGGATCCCACTGCCGCGGCACATATCTATCTTTCCATAAGACACACAGACATTTCCACCCACTTTGGGGGGGGGGGTGTCCTATGGAGCAGAAAATACAGTATTTATATCAACTGAAGTCTTTTTCACAAAAGTGCATGACATTCAAGCTTAGGCCAAGTTATTTTGGTGAAAACTTGCAGGGAGAAATTCCTACAAGCATCTCTATCTTCTCCTGGAAGTAAAAATAGATCAATCAAATATTTATTATCTTTTCAATCTTCTGTCTAAATCCTAAACTAGGTAGGGAGAAAGACTGCGGTGGGAGGGCAATTTGGGAAAACTCTGACAAATGGGGTAAAGATTAAATATAGAACAGGCCATCTGCTGACAATTCTCCTCTGTAACTGTAGCTGTTGGTCTTGCAGGGTAAACCAGATAGGAATCACAACCAGGTGATCTAACTGTACTTCATTGTAAAGCTACATTGACAGACTCTTGTGTGTCTGAAAATACAACTCTCCTTTACAGACCAAGAAACTAGGGAGGGTCCCTTCTGAGCCTCTTCCTCTCCCACTGTCAAGATGAGGGCTCTGCTAACTTTTATCTGACTGTTCCCTTGGCAGCATCTCTTGGTCTAGTCTTCCAAGCTCTTTCCCAGTCCTTATCATTAATCAGCACACACCTCTTGGATTCAATGTATAGAGTAATCTCTTCGGACATGTTTCAGTTTCACTGAATACTTGTAAAATAAAGGATGAGTTTAAATTGATGGCATGGTGAGGATAGACTCCATACCATATAATGGAATCTAAAGATAACCTCCCAAAATTGTTAGGTAGTTTCCACCTAATTACTTTGTTTTTCCAAAGTATGATATGAATAGAATGAAAGCTATGCTGGAGTTCCCCATTTCAGGTGAAGAGATAAAGATATCAGATCTGCCAAGATAGTCTAGCAACACTTCTCAGACTTTCTATTCATATGGTACACAATGTTTCCTCACTAACCATTTAATTTAGAATGGACATCTAATTTACTCAGTTTTTAGAGAGCAGAAATGGTGCTTCCATTGCTTTCAAAATTATTGGTTTAGGGTGCCTTGATCCAGGATAGAGCCAAAAACATGCAAACTCATTACTTGATAAAGCTCTCGGAACCGCAAGTTACTTTGGCTTTTGCAGGCGCATCTGAAGTTCAGCCATCATATTGGGGTGCATAGGCCCAAACCTGGGAAAACAAAATAAATGGGTAGATTAAGATAAAATTCAAGACGACAACACGAATATCTACTATTCAATTACTGTTGGATGTGGTGATGAGATTTACCCAGACAATCTTGGGTTTTGTCTCTTTGATACTTCCAATAAAGATGGAGCATCTTCAGCCATATTTGTCTCTTGTGCTGGAGCCTCTGCCGATGGCTTTGGTTTCTTCAAGCTGGGTGCTCGTCGAATGGAACTCTTACGACGTAGCAACACCCGTTCCTTCTGGGCACTGCTATCCAGTGTTGTGACCTGCAGAATAGAGATGGATGTGATTACTTCAATCTCCTGACTACTTTCATGCTGCACTTTTGTTTGTAATTATGCTTACATCATGTGAGAAAGCTCTGGGTCCAGCCAGGAGGTCTGTATCAAGAGAGGTTGGATAGACCAGGCTCTTTGTGGTCTCTTCCAGTTGAGTTGACTGGTTTGATGTAGTCTCAGCCACTCCCAGCATTTCTACACTAAGACCACAAGTATCTACCAATATCTCAGGCTGTTCTTCCTGGTTACTTTCCCAACATTCTTCTCTTGTTTGCTGTTCCCCTGTAAAGTGTATCTCATTTTTCACAGATTCCTCTACTTTCTGCTTCAGATTTTCTTCTGTCTTTCCTTTCTCAGGTAAATCTCCCTGTTTACAGTTTCCCCCCTTTCCCAATTCTGGTGTCTCCTTTTTATGTTCTATCATAATCTCGGTTTCTTTGGGCTCCCAGTGCAGATATATTTCTTTATGTTCTAATGCCTTCTTCTGGCTTGTTTCCATTTCTGCTTTGTCCAGGGGTGGTTGCTGAACTTCTTCCTTCTTTGCTGCTATCTCCTTCATTATCAAGTGGTCTGTATCCCACTCTGTGGCTTTTCCCTGTTCCTCACCAGATTCTGAACACTGGGTCTTCATTATTGTAACATTTAGTGCATCATACTGAAGTTTATCTGTCCAAGTAACTCCCTCTAGTCCTCTTTCCTTTTCATCCAGCTTTTTGTCCTTCCCCTCTTCAATTCCTCCCAGCCATTTTTCCAAATTCCAGCTTCTCTCATCTTTTACCTTCTCTTCTGGCATCTTCACCTGGTCTCTTTCAATTTCTGCTGTCACACTTGTCTTTACCTGTTCGTTCCCATCCACTTTTGTATCTTCTTGTTGCTTCTCAGCATTTAACTGCTGGTCTCTTGCCATCTTGGCCATGTCCTCCAATCTATCTTGCCGAGTTTCCCTAGTCCATGTTGCATCTTCTTGTCCTCTCTGATTTTCCTCTCTATTCTGTGTCAAGTCTTGGAGCTTTTGTTGAATTCCCTCATTGCATAACATATTTTCCAACTCTTTTTCCTGATCTTCTGTTATTTTTTCTTCTTCTTCATCCCACAGCTGACTTTTTCCAACTGTTCTTTCCTCTTCAAGCATCTTATCCTCTGCCTGGTTTAGCGCTGCTATATTTATCTCTCTCCATTTTTTTTCACCCACCTTTCCTTCTTCCTGTTCTTTCTCACCCACCTTTCCTTCTTCCTGTTCTTTCTCACCCACATTTCCTTCTTCCTGTTCTTTCTCAAACTCTACTTGTTGATTATTCATAATCTCAACTCTCTCTTCCAAACTATCATGAACAATTTCCCCAGTCCACTCTGCCCCTTCAGGTCCTCTTTTCTGTTCTACAGATGCTGCCCAATTTGGTGCTCCTTGCTCAATCCCCTCAGCTAATATATTTCTGTCTTGTTCTGCTTCCTGACTCATCCCTGTTTTTCCTGCCTTTTCCATTTGCCCAAGTTCTCGTCTTTCTGCCAAATGTTCATCTGGCTTCAATTGACTACAATACTGACTACAAACTGCATCTGTCAACTCTTCTATTATGTCTTCCTGTGCAACTTCCATTAAAGCAGATTCTTCGTATTTTCTTTGATAGAGTCTTCCAGTCATAGTTGGTGCCTTCAAGGGTGTCTGTGGGATGCTGTCAGTCATAGTTGTTGTTGATCCTAGTTCAGCAGTGTCACTGAGGCATACAGAAGATGCTGTGGGGCAGATATAAGAAAATATATAATTGATCTTGGGTTTCTCCCCAAGACTGATCATTCAAGAATTTAAAACAGCTTTCTGTGACTGGGGCTCTGCTCCTTTTACCCATATAGTAGTTTCAATATTCTGATTTAATATGGCCAAAAATACTGTCCTAATTAAGCAGAATATAGAATAGAATAAATGTTCTCCTATCGCTGGGCATTTAAAAAATAAGACAATTACTTCATATTAGCCTTTTCAAGCCTTTTGCAGCCAAGCATGTTAGCCTTTAACATAGTTCATAGCTAGCATAATGAAAAGCCATGTTAAGGTCCTGTCACACTGCCCAACGGATGCAAAACGGACACAACGGACGAGCAAAATGTTCCATCCGTTGTTATCCGCTCTCAGAAGGGGCAAAAATTTGCATAACCGGAGCGGATAACACGGACCGGGGGAGGACATAGGGGGGATGGAAAGAGGATGCGGAACGGAAGCCTAGCGGATGGAAGCAGATGGGAGCGGATGGCACATCTGCAGGGCTTCCAGGGCACCTCAGCAAAGCGGATGCGGAACGGATACAGCGGATGAAGCGGATGAAGACCGGATGCAGAGCGGATGCACAGCGGAAGCCTAGCGGATGCCGAGCGTTAATTGCGCATGCGGGGAGGATGCATTGCGTCAGCCCCGCAGATATAACGGAAGCAGCTCGGAAGCACCATTCAGAGGAAAGACCTGCTTCCAGACACATCGACTGCCTTGCCTGCCCTGCCTGCATGTCTGCCTGCAAGCCTTGCTGCCAGCCTTGCTGCCAGCCTCCCTGCCAGCCTTGCTGTCTGCCTACCTGCCAGCCTTGCTGCCAGCCTCCTTGCCAGCCTTGGTGCCTGCCTGCCAGCCTTGGTTCATGCCTGCCTGCCAGCCTTGGTGCCTGCCTGCCTGCCAGCCTTCCTGCCAGCCTTGGTGCCTGCCTGCCAGCCTGCCTGCCAGCCTGCCTGCCTTGGTGCCTGCCTGCCTGCCAGGCTTCCTGCCAGCCTTGGTGCCTGCCTCCCTGCCAGCCTTGGTTCCTGCCAGCCTCCCTGCAAGCCAGCAACCCCACAACCATGCTGAAGCACAGCAAGCCTCAGCCATCTGCTGCCAGCCCTTGCAAGAGGGACAGGGCTACCATCCCGCCCCTTGGCCCTCACTCTGGTTCTGCTGGGGCTTCTGCAGCACGGGCTTGCTCTTATGGGGCTGGAGCTTCTGCTGCTTTTGGAGGAGCTGATGACAAGCACTCCAGCACCAGCCACCTCCACGGCACCTGGACCCTTCACCCATGAGACTGAGCGACCAAGAGGAGTGCCAGAGACTCATTTTTGTTTTATAGCTTCTTGTTAGTAAAGTCTATTTTTGATTCATACACTTGCTTCGTTTCTTTTTTTTAATAAAGTCTTGGTGGAAACTTTTGGAAATGGTTTAAGCCTTTGCATGCTTGTGGGATGGGTTAAGATAGCAGTGGGAGGGGCAGGGATACCTTTGGGATGGGTAATAGCTGTGGGATAGATAAACCTCCAGTGCAAGCATAGTGGGACTGTATGGTCCACCCTCCCAGGTGCCACACCTTTGGCCCTTTATTATCAATAACAATGTAAGCATTGATCCACACATTTGAACATAAACACAACTCTTTATTAAATGCCCTGTTCATTGTAGGCCCACCCAACATACATGGCCCAATCTCATCAGTGTGATGAGACAGGCTGAAGGAAGCATCCATTAATCATCTATCATACTGTCTTGCCACTCCACTGCTCCAGCTGGGGAGTTGCACCAGTGTTTCAGGAGGTTGCGCTGCTTCTCCCTTCACGTGAGGCTCTGTTGGGGCCTTGCACATCCTCAGGTTTTATATCCTCATATCAGGTTTTGCCCTTGCCTCCATTCCCCAGGCTCCATGTCCCCATTGCCTTGTTGGAGGTCCACGAGCCTGTTCTGCAACACTGGGTAGTGGGTGCGCATGAGATTGTGCAGGATGCAGCAAGCTTCCATGATCCTCCTCATGGTCTCTGGGCGATGCTGCATGGTGGTGAGAAGTACCTGGAACCTGCTGGCCAGGATGCCAAAGGCGTTCTCCACCACCCACCTTGCCCTGGACAGCCTGTAGTTGAAGATCCTCTCTTCACAGGTGAGGAGTCTGGAAGTGTAGGGCTTCATGAGGTAGGTTGTGAGGGAGAAGGCGTCATCCCCCACGATGAAGTAGGGCACATCTTGTGTGTCGTTGGGCAGGGGTTCTGGATCTGGGAAGCCCACGATGAGGTTCCGTTCCAGCTCCTCCTTGAGGTGACTGGCATTGTATACCTGGGCATCTGAAGATGAGCCGTTGCCTGAAGCATCGATGTACATGAACTTGTAGTCAGCATTGACCATGGCGAAGAGGATGATGCTGAAGAAGCCCTTGGAGTTGAAATAAGTGGACCCCGACTTGGCTGGCGATTTGCAGGCCACGTGCTTGCCATCGATGGCTCCAACGGTGTGGGGAAGTTCCACTTCTGATACCACTGCTTCGCAACTTTCTTCCATCCTTCTTCAGTGGAGGGGTACTGGAGGAGCTCCTCCTTGTATTCTTCGATGATGGCCTGCACCACTTCTCTGACCACAATGCTGATGGTGTTGGGTGGCACCTTCCAGCCATACTGCATGCTCCTGTAAGTGGTCCCTGAGGCCAGGTGGCACAGAGTGAGTGCCACCTTGAGCTCAGGTTCCAGGCTGGGCCGGAAGTTGGTGTTTGCCTTGGTCAACCTGGGTGTCAGCCGCTGCACAACTTCATCAAACATGGCTGGAGGCATCCTCATGAAGTTCTGGAATGCTCGAGTGTCTTCGCTCCTGAGCTCCACCATCAGCTTGTTGTACAGTCCGTCCTCTGCTCTTCTGGCGAACCATCTTCGTACCCAGACGCTTCTTGGCCGCCCCTTTTTCTTCCCATAGTAGAGTTCACAGAGCCTGTAGATGGCTTCGCACTGTTGCAGAAGGATGGTGGCTGCCAAAAGGACTGTGTTACGATCCATGGTGGACATGACTGGATGCTGTGGAAGAGCAAGAGTCAGATGAAGGCTGCAGAGGTCTGCAGCAGGGCTGCTGTTCTGAAAGTGAGATCCAGATGTGTTGCTCCCCTTTTTTATAGGCAGTATAGGTGTCCCTTTGCATCCTCTAGGCATCCTTAATATCCTTAATATCCTTAATATCCGAGATTGGTCCCCTCTGCGAACGTTTTTTTCCGTTTTAAACACTTTGTTTCCATTCTGCATCCGCTAGGCATCCGTTCTGTATCCGTTCCACGTCCGTTCCGCTTCCTCCCTGCGTCTGAGCGGATGCGAGTTGCGCAGATGTGGAACGGATGCCTAGCGGATATAGCGGATGCATAACAGATGCAGAACGGATGTGTAGCTGATGCGTAGCGGATGCAGAATGGACGAATTGGATACATTTTCCGCGCAAAAGTTTTGGGCAGCTCAAAACTTTCTGAGTGGATGAAACGTCAATGGACGGATGCTGGACGGATAAAGAGGAAACAAAACGGAGGCAGTGAGTACATCACGTTAACCAATGGATGGCAAGCTTTTTTGTCCGTTTTACATCCTCTTTGCATCCGTTGGTGCAGTGTGACAGGGGCTTTAGCTGGAAATTATGGAAGTTAAAAGCCAACTCAAGAAGAACCATAGAGCATACCATAGAGAAGAACAACCAAGGATAGAAATAATCTCTCTCACATGTTTTTCTTGCAATATACAGGAGAAAAAAAACATTTTACCCTTTTCAAGCAAGCTAATACATTCATTTTTAAAAAAAATACATAGGTGAGAGAGAAAAATGGACCTCATCCTGACAAATCACAAGATAATCTGAAATTACAGAGGACCATTTAAAGTCAAATCTTTGTCAGTACAGTAACAACACAATTATTATCAAATAAAGAGGCATACATACACATACACACACACATGCACACACACACATACACACATGCATTGGGTAATAGAATTATACATATATAATTTTCAGCATTCTTCAGTGTAAGATGAATCACATAGCTTGAGAATCAATGATATGGTGGTGAAGAATTTGGACTAGGGCAAGCTCAGATTCAAGCCCTAAAGGCCCGGTCCCACTGGCCGATGGACGCAAAACGTATGCATAAAGGACACAGTGGACGAGCATAATTTCAGGGGGCTCCAACCGTTGTCATCTGCTCCAAAAATTGGCGAAAATTTGAATAAACAGAATGAAATAGAACAGATGTGGGTAGTATGTAGCGGGGATGTTAAACAGATGTTCATAGGAAGCCTAGCAGATGACAGCGGATGGAAGCGGATGACACATCCGAAGGGGTTCCGGGGGAGAATTTCAAAGCGGATGCATACCGGATGAAGCAGATGCATCACGGATGCCGAAAGGAAACAAAGGGGATGCTGCGCGGATATATATCAGATGCAAAGTGTTCACTGCGCATGTGGGGAGTATGAATTGTGTCAGCTCCACGGATATAAAAGGATGCAGCACGCATGCAGTCAGCATACAGGGGAAAGACGTGCTGCCACATACCTCTAGCAGGAACACCATGGTTCATCAGTCAGGCAAGAAGAGGAAGCCTGTGCCTACTCATTCCAGCCCTGGAAAGAAGGCCAGAACCAGCATCCCACCCCGACTCTGGCACTGACTCTGAAGCTGCTGCTGCTGCTATGGTGGACGAGCCCCAAGACCCTCAAAGCCCTGCTGCTGAAGGCCCTGCTGCTCAAGCCCCTGAAGACCCTGCTGCTCAAGCCCCTGAAGGCCCTGCTGCTCAAGCCCCTGAAGGCCCTGCTGCTCAAGCCCCTGAAGGCCCTGCTGCTCAAGCCCCTGAAGGCCCTGCTGCT
>BLBF01000050.1:2960370-3038862 GCA_015471245.1 Laticauda colubrina
AAGCCCCTGAAGGCCCTGCTGCTCAAGCCCCTGAAGGCCCTGCTGCTGAAACCCCTGCCAAAGGGAGGAAGAGGCAAGGGAAGCAGAAGGGAGAGAGGAAACAGTACACCATTTCCAAGGAGCATGAGGATGAGGTGCTGGAATGGCTGAGGGAGAACGAGTACCTCTGGAGAAAGAGCCACAGACTGTATCGCAACACCAAGAAGAAGCAGGCAGCTTGGAGAGACAAGGCAGAGAGCCTGGGGTACACTGCAGAAGTACTCCTTGGATGGTGGAAGCACATGCACACTTGATATGGCAAGCTACACTTCAAGAAATCCGGGCAGGCCGCTGTCAAGCTCACTGACCGGGAGATGTACGTCATGGCCAAGTGCAGTTTCCTGGAGGGTGAGATCCGTCACTGAGGAGCAGCCCCTCTGAGACCCCTCTCCCTCAGACAGCCCACAGACAGCCAGTCCTCTTCCAGCCAGGAGCCAGCTACCCTGTTCAGGCAGATGTTTTCAGAGGGCCCCACGGCAGAGACCCCCCCCAACAGCTGCACTCCCCATGCCGGCAGACTTGGAGGATACTGTGGAGGATGACGCCCTGTTGTCAGAAATGGAGGAAGAAGCAGCAGCCACCAGAGACCAACCCACCCCCACCCCCACCCCCAGTTCCAGAGGATGCAGGCAGAGAGGCAAACTGGAGGGCTAGGCCACAGTGTGCTGTTGGAGATCAGGGACACAATGAAGACCAGCACAGAATATCTCTCTCAGCTGGTCCACAGCGACATACCATCCTCAGACCAGAAGCCCTTCATCACCTACATGAGCCAGACCTTGAGGGACCTGCCTGAGGCCCAGTACCAGGTGATGAAGCAGAAGATCACAACACTTCTGCACAACCCTCAAGGCCCAGCTGAAGCTGCTCCTACCCAGTCCAGGTCTGCTCCTCCACCCCAGGTGATGTCACAGCCCTTCCACGGCTTTCAACAGCCCCTCACCTACCAAGGCTACGACTACCAGGACTTCCCACAGTAGAAGCAGACCTTCCCAGTCCAGGCCCAGGTTCATCGCATGCCACAGACACCCAGCTGCAGACCAGACAGCCCCACTACACTCCTCCTTCCTCCACCCCACAGCCAAGCCTGTCAACGGACAATCTGTCATCAGTATTGGGCCTCACATTTCAAGTCCTTGATGAAGGGCCTCTCAACCTCACGGGACTGAGTCAGCTCTCAGACAGCTTCCTGAACACACCATCCCCTGTTGTACCCTCGGGGCCAAGCACCCCAATGTGCCTCAGACCAGCACTCAAGCCACAGCCACCTCCACAGTCCTTGCCCGCTTAACAGCTGAAACCATGGACATGATTCAGAGTCACTGAGAATGGTGTCAGAGACTGAGTTGTACTTGTTAAGTTTATCTTTGCTTAAGATACTTTACTTGGTTCATTTTGCTTTTTTAATAAAGTCATAAAGTTTACCTAAGAAAGTTAATAAAGGTTATCTTTGCTGAACACATTTAATACAGTTTACTTGGTTCATTTTGCTTATTTAATAAAGTCATAAAGTTTACCTAAGAAAGTTAATAAAGGTTATCTTTGCTTAAGACACTTGGTGCATTTTTTTACTTAATAAAGTGTTGGTGAAAACTTTTAAAGAACGGTTAAGTCTTCACATGCTTGTGGGATAGATAAGGATAGTTGTGGGATAGATAAACCTCCAGTGCAAGCATAGTGGGACTGTGTGGTCCACCATCCCAGCTGCCATACATATGGAACTTTTTTATCAATAACAATTTATTCATTGATCAACACATTTTAAAATAAACAAAGCTCTTTATTAATGCCCTATTCATTGTAGGACCACTCAATATACATGGCACAATCTCATCAGTTATGCAACAGTCTCAAGGAAGCATCCATTAATCATCTATCATCCTGTCTTGCCATCCACTGCTCCAGCTGGGGAGTTGCACCAGTGTCTCAGTAGGTTGCTCTGCTTCTTCCCTTCACGTGAACCTCTGTTGGGGCCTTGTACATCCACAGTGTCTATCAGGTTCTATCCTTGCCTCCATTCACCAGGCTCCATGTCCCCATTCCCTTGTTGATGGTCGATAAGTCTGTTCTGCAACACTGGGTAGCGGGTGCGCATGAGATTGTGCAGGATGCAGCAAGCTTCCACGATGCTCCTCACAGTCTCTGGGTCATGCTGCATGGTGGTGAGAAGTATTTGGAACCTATTGGCCAGGATGCCAAAGGCGTTCTCCACCACCCATCTTGCCCTGGACAGCCTGTAGTTGAAGATCCTCTCTTCACGGGTGAGGTATCTTGAACTGTACGGCTTCATGAGGTAGGTTCTGAGGGAGAAGGTGTCACCACTAATGATGAAGTAGGGCACATCTGGTATGTCATTGGGTAGGGGGTCTGGATCTGGAAAACCCATGATTAGGTTGCGTTCCAGCCCATCCTTGAGGTCACTTGCGTTGTATACCTGGCCATCTGAAGCTGACCCGTTGCCTGAAGCATCAATGTAGATGAACTTGTAGTCAGCATCAACCATGGCAAAGAGGATGATACTGAAGAAGCCCTTGTAGTTGTAATAAGTGGACCCTGAGTTGGCTGGAGCTTTGCAGGCCACGTGCTTCCCATCTATGGCTCCAACAGTGTGAGGAAAGTTCCACCTCTGATACCACTCTTCTGCAAGTTTTCTCCAGCCTTGTTCAGTGATGGGGCACTTGAGGAGCTCCTCCACGTATTCTTCAATGATGGCCTGCACCAGTTCTCTGACCACTTTGCTGATGCTATTGTGTGGCACCCTCCACATATACTGCATGTTTCTGTATGTGGTTCCAGAGGCCAGGTGCCGCAGAGTCAGTGCCACCTTCAGTCCAGGGTCCAGGTTGAGAGGGAAGTTGGTGCTAGGCTTGGTCAACCTGGGTCTCAGACGCTCTACAAGTTCGTCAAACATAGCTGGTGGCATCCTCATGAAGTAATGGAATGCACGAGGGTCTTCATTCCTCAGCTCCACCCTCAACTGGTCATACAGTCCAAACTCCATTTTTCTCACGATCCATCCTCGGACCCACATAGCTCTTGGACGTCTCCTTCTTCTCCTTCTGTATAAAAGTTGAAATAGTCTGAACAGGTTTTGGTTCTGGTGATGAATGAGCGCAGCTATCATACGGACTGTGTCATCATCCATGGTGGAGAACAATTGATGATGTTGAAGACCAAGACCAAGGGTGAAGAGGTCTGTACACCACGGCTGCTGGACTCATACAGAGAACCAGATGATTTTCTCCCCCTTTTTATAGAAAATATTGGTTGTCTGCTAGGTGTCCTTCTACATACTCTAGACATACTCCAGACATCCTAAATATCTGAGATACATCCCAGATACAAATGTTTTGTCCGTTTTAATCCTTTATATATGAGATGCATACGCTTACATCCTTTCTATTTCCGTGCTACTAACGCTGTGTAGACGTTCCGTGTACCTTTTGTTTCCTCCCTCTTTCCGTTTTCAGCTGCAGTGGATGTGAGTTGTGAGGACACCCAGAGAATGCAGAGAGGATACAGTGGATGTTTAATGGATGATAAATGGACATAGAATGTTTGTTGCCCGTATATGTCGCGGATGTACATCATACACAGCGGAAAGTTCATCCGTTCACAAAGTTTTGTGCAGCTCAAAACTTCTTGCGTGGATGAAATTGCAATGGACACATAGCATTTTCCAACGGATGGCAAGCTTTTTTTAACGTTTTACATCCTCTTTGCATCCGTAAGTGCAGTGGGACCGGGCCTTTACTAGGATATGTAGCTCCCTTTTTTTTTTTTTTTTAATCTTAACCTAATTCATTTCCTAGTGTTTGTGTAATGATGAGAGGGGACCTTCATTTCTGGTGTCCTAAGCTCTGAGAAAAATATAAATTAATACAAATGTAATGCTAAAGAAAGAGGATTCTCCCAGGTCCTATTGTTATCTGTGAAGAAACACCATTATGCTGTTTAATCCTTTCCTCTTTAATGGATTTATGTGAGAGTGTTCAGAAAATGATGGGAGAAAAACCACATGAGAAAATGAGTGAAAACTATGAAATCTAGATCCTCCACTCCTATTAAATTATGCAATGATAAAATAGAATAATAAACAAGTCTAAAAGCACTTGGCCCCTTATTCAGGTCAGAAGGGTTTGCCAGTAAAAGCAGATATACTTCAGTTCATGTGTAATTGTCACAACTAAAAAACAAATTGACTTCCTACATACACATACAAGGACAGGAAACAGGAGTATACAGCTCTAGGGATTGTGCAAGCTTGTTTTACAATCCACATTAGAAGGAAATTTTTTCAAGTTCAAGAGCCTTTTGAACATATTTGTATAATAAAAAATTATAGGAAAACATTGGCCATTTCTGTTAATACCATATATATCTTTGGCAGTGTCTTCTCATAATTTTAAAATATTAGAGGCGTTTTAGTACAACTTTTCATTATATTTAGTTATGTTAATTTTTCAGATACTTTTAAATGTATAGCCTTCCAAATTCTTTAAATGTAATTACTGCATTTTGTGTCTTTCAGAAATTTATGTTTTTGTCTGACATAGTTTTTTGAATGGAGAAAGACAGATGTTAATTTAATTTAATGTTACCATCTATGCTGTTGTAAAGGCCATAGGGAAAGAATAATAAAAACCCACTAGTCAAAAAAAATCAGTTGATTTCCTATGATGGAATCTTTCATTCCTCACAATATGGTATCACCAACATTCTAGAAGTTTCAGTCACCTGAGAACTTTTGTTCAGATTCTTCCTGTCCCTCACATCTTTCGAGAAATTTGGAAGATCTGATAAAGGACTCCATTGCCTGATCATCAATAACAGCAATTTCTGATGTTCCTTGGATCTTCTGACTGAGTGGGGTTTTCTGAAAAGAAAGGACTTTGTTAAAGGAAAGGTGGAACACAGATGGATTTTGTTCTACCTCCTCTTAACCAACACCTACCTCCACCGTGAAAGGACCTTCAGTGACCTTTAATTGCTCCCTTGGAGAAACATCCCTGCAGAAGAAAACAGGAGGGGAAGGAGAAGTAAATTCTATTGCAGGTCAGAGATAATTCTACTCCAGAGGTCACAGCACCTCAGGGCTACCAGATAAACTCCAACAGAAATCATTATTCCATATCAGATTCTTGTTACCCAGAATATGTTGTCTCCACTTCCGAATCATGGTGGCTTCTGCAGTTCTTCATCTCTCTCCCACTTCCTACCTCTTCTGCTCCTGGATGAGGTTCATTTCCAAAAAGATAAGTAGTGAACGAGGAAACAAAATCCTGAAAATGGGGTGAAGAGAAAAAAACACTAAATGTGGACTTTTAGTACAGGAAGCCAGAAAGCACCCTTAAGATAAGCCAGAGGTTCTGGATTCCTCGCAAGCCTGAAAGATGATAGGTGCCACTAACCAAAGCCTGCTGCAGACTCCCAAAGAGTGATCGAAGATACTCCATTATGCTGCTGGGGTAGCTGGAGAGAAGGTACAGAGTGGCTTCCCCTTCTCCTCAGAGAGGGAAGTTAACGTCATTAAAGTGTTTGACCACATCCTTTTCTTCCTTTGCCTTGTAGTTTGCCATAGTTTGTTCTGGCTTTGCACAACTGTGAAAGAAACAAAAGCACACCGTATCCTACAGAAACAAGAAGCATGTGAACAATCACTCATTATCAAGCACTGTCAAAATCAACCTCAAACTAGAGGAAGTATAATAATCTCCATAAATTTTCCATAAAGTTGTAGCTATGTTATTCAAATTCGTTAAACCTCCTTCAAAATCTTGCACAAATAGATGGTTGAAATGATTTTTTTCCTTTTTTTCCCTCTGAAACTTAATGTCAACAATCCCTTTCACTGGCTGAGGTAAACCTGGTAATAATCCTCTGGCTAAAAATAAATACGCCATGTTTATTTTGAACTAGAGAAAGGAGCACTAACAAATTATCAGTGATCAGAGTTGAACCTGATGATTAATTAATTTTTAGTTGTAATAATGTATATCAAATATGTTTGATATAAAGTAGTCAAAGTCCATACAATTGTCTTTACTTTTGACTATAAAACAAAGATAACATATATATACATAGTGGAGAATGCAAAGAACAGCTCCAATCAGTGTTCTCGAGTATCACTGGTCTTGAAATAACAAACATCTCCTAGTTCCCAGTTTTGCAAAAAGAAAATTAAATAAATCCCATAGACACATTTTTACCTGTATGCATTTGGCAGTTGAATGGTCATGCTGTGCTTAGAAATGAAATGGGACTCTTGCATTATATAACATAACAATGCTACTTTCGTCACGCTATCCCTTGCCTCAGCCCCACAGACAATATTATCTCTATATTTGTGTAAGTAAAGTATTGTGTTAGTGACTGTGTAACCTGTTGCTTTTTCCAGTATTTCTATCATTGCATCTTACTATAACCACTAGTTTTCTTGATTTATTTGTCAAATTTGTAAAGCCATTCAATTCTATAATGGTGTCAGTGGCAATACACTGTTAAATAGAAAACATTATCATCACTATCATCCAGGGGTGGGATTCTACAGGTTCGCACCTATTCGCTAGAACCGGTTGTTGACATTCGAAGCAGTTCAGAGAACTGGTTGTTAGAAGAAATTACTGGCCTAATCCTGTATGGAAGGCAGGAAGGAAACATTCTGGTGTTGCTTACAGAAACTGCCTCTCCATTAACTCTTATTACATTTTTGGCTGGACTAGATTTCCTGTCTCAGGAACATCTTTGGAGTTTTTTTCCCTCCTTTGTTGGTACTTTGCTTGTGTGGAGTGAGCATTCAAAGTTACAATGGCACTGAAAAAAGTGACTTATGATCATTTTTCACACGACTGTTGCAGCATCCCCACAGTCATAAGAGGCCAGACGAGGAGATGCATGCCTCAAAGTGAGTGATATTGAGATGGCCATGCCCAGCCAATAACATGACCACCAAGCCATGCCCACCAACTTAGCCATGCCCACAGAACCAGTTGTTAAAAAATTTGAATCCCACTCCTGCTACCATCATCAACAAAAAAAATAATTGACATCTCAGAGAGCAATAAATACATAACTTCCATTTCCCCATATTCTCTTAAATGGGACCCATCATACTGCTTATTCCAGGGACAGAGAGAAGTCCCGTGTCTTCAAAGTTTGCTTAAACAAAATCAAGGTAGGGGCTGCACAAATTTTGGGGGAGATGTTCCAGATACCATGATAGAGAAGACATCTTCCTCAGTCCCATCAGGTGTTATTGTTTAATCAATAAAGCGTTCCAATATTTGAGGGGTTGCCACGGAGAGTAGGGAGTCAAGCTATTTTCCAAAGCACCTGAAGGCCAGACAAGAAATAATGGATGGAAACTGAACAGGAGAGATTTAACCTGGAAATAAGGAGAAACTTTCTGACAGTGAGAACAATCAACCAATGGAACAGTTTGCCCTTGGAAGTTGTGGGAGTGTCATCACTTGAGACTTTCAAGAAGAGATGGGACTGCCATTTGTCAGAAACGGTGTAGGGTCTCCCGCTTATGCGGGGTTTGGACTAGATGTCCTACAAGGTCCCTTCCAACTGTTAATCTAATCAAATGATACCTAAAGTATGCTAACTCTATCCAATTGTATAAGATTGGCAGATACTACGGATGGACTCTCAAATAACCAAGCCTTATCCCACAAGCAGTTTTATAGGTGAGAATCAGCATTTGAATTGCAACTGGAAACTAATGGCAACCAGCAGAAGTCAAAAAACAGAGATGCTATCTGGGTATAATGTGAAATGCTTCTAGCTGCTTATGCTACTGCATTCTAAACAAACTGCAACTTCCAAGTGATTTTGTCATGTGGACTCCATTGCAATGGTCCACACAAGAGGTGATTAAAGCCCGAGTGACTGTAAGAATGTCCCCAGTCCAAGAATGGACACAATTAGTCTACAAAATGAATCTGTGCAAAAACCAAATAGCAGATGCCACCTGCTATTTGAGCAGAATGTGCAGTCCACAACAATCTCCATATTACACACCAGCCCAAACCCAAATGTGACATGCAACTTCTTTATTTGGTGCTAAAGCTGGAAAGTCCTCAGATTCAGATAACCCAAATATGACCACACTTGTATGTGGATCATAAGCTTTCTAACAGGCAGGAAGAAGCAAGTGAAGCTAGGCAGAATCACATCAGATACCTGTACAATTAGCACAGCCCCACACCCCGGGCTGTGTTCTCTCTTCATTTCTCATCTTTCTATATATCAATGACTGCATCTCAAAGGTTCCTTCTGTTAAAGTACTAAAGTTTACAGATACAACAGTGATACAACGTTTTGTGTGAGACAACGACAAATCTGCATTCAGACAGGAGGTTGAACAACTAGCCTTGTTTTACAGCCTTGAACTGAACACACTTAAAATTGTAGAAATGATAGTAGATTTTAGGAAAAGCCCTCCTACACTACCACCATTCATAATACTAGACAACACAGTCACAAGTTTCTAGGTTCTATAATGTCTCCAGACTTAAAATGGACGCCTACCATCAAATATGTCATCAAAAAATAACTATAACTTTGTTGTTTATATCTTATGATTTATATTGTTTACTTAGTATGTACCTAGTATGATTTATGTTGATTGTTTATTTAATATCCATGATTATCACTGTTTGTATCTAATGTTTTATGATGAATGTATTTTTATGATGACTATGATAATGATCTATGTACACTGTATGTACACTGAGAACTTATGCACTGGAGACAAATTCTTTGTATGTCTAATCACACTTGGCCAATAAAGAATTCTATATTCATCAGCATTCAGTCTTGCAAGGGTTGAGTTGTTTCTTCTCATTCAGACCCCAACCACCTCTAGGCACTGGATTAGGACCTTGATATAGATTGGGGATAGTGATGGAAAAATTCTGAGCATTGCATACAGAAGATACAAACTCCGGGAACAGAATGAATTTCTGAAGGGTGGGCAGGCATAGAGAAGTACAAATTCCTGCCAACATATTGGATTTGCAGAACTGCAATGATTCATAATAAAATTCCACTGTAATTGTGGTTTCTTCTAAATTAAAAGAGACAGAAATAGATTTCTCAGTTTCTTGAGACAATGACATCATAAGCTCAGATCCAAAGCTGATCCCAAAACAGTGTTGTATTATTGGGTGGAAAAGTACTCAATATTATTGAGAAAGAAGAAATGGTTTCACAGTTGAGTAAGTTACAGGAAGAATGGCTGAACTTTTGTGGAATCTATTATTCTGAGTTCATTGACAAGGCAGTGAATTTTTTTTTATGTAAGCATGTTGTTTAATTGACCTCTGGAAAAATACCAGGAGTGGTTGGTGGTCAATAAGGCTGATTTCAGTTCAAAAACCACCAAGTAATACCAACTACATTGTGAAAAGAATGACACAGTATTATATTTTTCAATTTATATAGCTTCCTACTTGCCATGTGGCTCTGGACAACTAAGATAGGATTAAAAACATCAATAATTTATAATTATTTATAAATAATTTACAATAATTATAATAATTACAATAAAATAATAATTACAATAATTTATAAAAACACATGGTAGATGCATACCTACAAGAACACTCTGGGAATTTGGATACTCCTAATTAATTCAAGGATACTTAGAAGCATGTCTACTGACCAACTGGAAATAGAATAGTGTCCACTTCAGTATTGGGAAAGCTGGCAATCCTCTTTTACAAAAGATGTTACTCCTATTTATGAGCATACAGCCATTACTGTTTATTAATTATCCTATTGTTTATGGATGTTATAGCTGAGTCATTGTTTATTAAAACTGGAGTAGCTCTCAGTTTCACCTTAAACTGATGTGAGACTTTGTTTACAATAACATTAAGAAGACTTTTTCTTGAACAGGTTACTTCAACCTAGATTGGATCTTATGGACTGCATTTTTATCCCGTGTTTCTCCTAAAAGCATATAATGGATTGTCATTTTCAACTTTCAATTGTCATTTTCAAGTCATTTTCAACTCCTAGCAACCACATATGTAGATTTTATCCATGACAACCTTTCAATCTTCCAAGACTGCCATCACTGAATCCATCTACCTTTCTGGTTGTCCTCTTTTCCTCTTTCCTTCTACCTTTCCCAGCATTAGACCCCTTTCCAGAAATCAGTCTTTGCTTGATGGGTGCAGAGTAAGATAACTTGAGCCTGATCATTTGTGCCAGGAGTGAGAATTCTGAGTTTTTATTTGATGATGCATTTGTTGTCTGACTTTCTGTTCTCAGGAGTCTTCTCCAACAGCCAAGTTCAAAAGTATTCTTCCTATCCTATTTCTTCAAAGACCAACTTTCACTTCCAGAGCATCAGAGGGAATACCTTGGCAGCTCCTATGATTCTGATCTAAAAATCCCCAATCTCCCAGTAAGTTTCAGGTTGAGTGGAACTTAATTCAGACCTTCTATAATATAACATATTATACTCACTACATCAGGGAGAAGCTACTGTTTCAGTGTGCATTTGAGGCTTTATAGAAATTCCATGATGATTTATATTGCAAATCAGGTTTGCATATTTTTATACCTTCCTCCGCCCCTCACCACTTTAAAAGCCCCCACCCACCCACCCACACACACACAAAAACAACTGTAGTGAAAACCTACATTCAGGAAACACATCCTTTCACCGCCACGCGTCTTTTAGGGTGAATAAGCAGGCACGCGGCATGTAAGTCTCTTCAACTTGTTTAAAAGCATTAACATCTGCAGGAATTCCTGGATAGCACATCCCCTCTTTTCAATAACACCACCGGGGGTGACGCGGAGTCGCTCCAAGGCAGCCACCCAGCGCCTACCGGAGCGCGCAACCGGCTTTCCCTGGTTCCCCCCCCGCGCGCGCTCTCGGCTTCTCCAAAGCCCAGCTGAGGATGTTGCGTGGCAGAAGGAAGTGGTATCAAACCAGGAAGTAGGATCTGCAGGAGAGTTGCTGTATCTACGACTTCGATTTCAGTTTCTCCGATCTTCTGCCCCCAGATTTGCAGGGGAGTCTAATCGAAACGTTTTTCTTAAAGGTAGCGTCGGAGCTTTAGCCAGAGGGATGAATGGGACGGGGGCGAGCGCAAGCCAGAGGGAGCATCTCAGTGCATCCCTGAAAGTCCCCAAAATTATTGTGCATTGTTGTCCTCCTTTTAATTGTAGGTGATCCCTCTAGTGTCCTGACTCTGCCTTCTCCATGGGACACGCAGAGGGTCGATGGCAAGAAGCCTCCGACGAGTCTGAGGGTGAGTCTGATATCATGTTCAGATTCCCCCCCCCTCCCCTCATGTCTCCTCAGTTCATAGAGCTGTGCTTGTTCTCTCCCCAGAAACAGAGGAAAATGAAGGTGTGGCTCTCTCTGCAGAGTCTAAAGTCACCCTGGATGCTTGCAGCCAGCTGAGAAACAATGCAGGCTTTTGGTGAATTTCTTTACTCTGCTTCTTTGATTCAAGGCGATGCAGGATGTTCAATGTCACATCTTCAATTGCTACTACACATAGTTCCTCTTTCATCAATATTGCTGTGTGATAAATAGCTGCTTCTTTATATTGGAGAACATAAGCTTATGCGCTTCTGCTTTGTGTCCATGTTTATTTTCTGAGTGTCTTCTACAAACTTGATATTTTTACACATCCTCTTCCAATCAGGCTGGGTCATCCTCCTATTTATTTGCAGCACACTTTGTACAACTAGTTGCATGCATTATGTCGCGTGCATCAGAGCTTTGGGGAATTTTGAGTGTGGTGATGTTTTATATCGTCTGAAAAAAATGATTGATGCAACAAACATAGCTAAACTGATTTGGATCTAATCTGTGTTTGAACCCTTCTTATATGCACCTGAACTCTGTTGTGAAGGAAAGAGGGGTCTGTAATTACAATAAAAAAATCTATAATTACAATAAAAAAATGAACAAAAAGATAGCATTGATATAGTTCATACCATGGTAAAGCATAGTTCACTTAATACTTTAAAAAGCCACCATTGGCTGGATCTATAGCAACCAAGTTTATACAGTAAAGCAGTGTTTCTCAATCTCAGCAACTTTAAAATGTGTGGACTTCAGCTCCCAGAATTCCCCAGTCAACATGCTGGCTGGGGAATTCTGGAAGCATCTTAAAGTCACTGAGGTTGAAAAACACCGCAGTAAACCACAATATTTGAGTTTGTACAGTCCAGTAAGTCAAAACTAAGTATCTATTCTATAGTTTAACACATTTTAGGAACCTAAACACTGATGTATGCATATGTGGTAACCTTCATGTGTCCTAAATTGTCTCCTCACTCAGGCTGCTTGGTCTCTGCAACAATTTTGCTTATGTAGTGATGCTGAGTGCAGCCCATGACATTCTCAGCAATCAAAAGGTGCCAGAACATAATGGGACTAGACCGGTGAGTGTGCAAGGAAGACAACTGTGTGGATGTTCGTGTAAAAGCAGAATAAGGAATAGGTCAAGAGAGAATGTCAGTTACTGAAAGAAAGAAATATGTAGAAAATAAGTACAAGGAAAAATTTGTATGCAAGAACAAGGAAGTACACAAACAGGATTGCTTATCTGTGGATTCTCCCATTAGTTTCAACCAGTTGAGCCAATAGCCAGAGACTGAGAAGGCTACAGTTCATTTTATTAGATTATCTATGAGGTATAAAATACATTTTTATTGAATTTGGCAGAAATGTTTTAGCAGAGAGCCATTTGACATTGATTATCTGGGTCAATAAGTCCTTGACTTAGAACTAAACAAATGTTTAGTGACCATTCAAAGTTACAATGGTACTGAAAAACGACAGCTGTCCTTGTACTTATAACTTTCACAGTATTCCCACATTCACATGATCAGAAGATAGGCACTTGGTAACCAACATATGTTTATGATGGTTGCAGTATTCTAGGATCATGTGATTGTCATTTCTGATCTTCCCAGCTGGTTTCCCACAAGCAAACTGAGGGAAACTGGATTTTCATAACAACTGCAGAGATTTACTTAACAGTTGTGGCAAAAAGGTTGTAAAACTGGGCATAATTCAGTAACTGCTTTACTTAGCAACAGAAATTCTGATCCTAATTGCAGTTATAAGACAAGGATTACCTGTAGTAAACCCAGAAAGCTCTGAGTGGAGGCACTATATGGAAGATGGTGATGAGAGACTGTTGGCATTTTTTATCTTTTATATCTTCTTAGAATTCACTCATGCAACGTTCAGGAAGATATAATTCAGAGCTTCCAGTGATATTATCCATAGAATCTCTTCCTTTTTTTGTACTGCAGTATCTAGATACTGTGGTATATGTGTACATGTACATACAGATAATCTTTGTCTTAGGACCACAGTTGAGCCTAAAATTTATGTGGTTAGGTGAGATATTTGTCCCATTTTATGACTTTTCCTACCACAGTTGTTAAATGAATCACTGCAGTTGATAAATTAGTAACCCGGTTGTCAAAAGGTTATAAAAGATGATCACAACATGCCTTTGGGACACTGCAATGGTCATCAGTATGAACCAGTCACCAAGCATTGGAGTTCTGGTCACATGATCCTGAGGATGCTACAATGGTTGTAAGTGTGAAAAATGATCGTAAGTCACTTTTTTCAGGGCCATTGTAATTTTGAATGGTCACTGAATGAACTGTTATAAGTTGAGCACTACCTGTATTTACATACACATAATTAAAACACGTTGACCTTTTGAGATTGTCAAATCTAATGAGATCTTAAGAGTGTTGACCAGAGATTTGTTGATTTCATGGAACTTTGCTTAGTAAACACAAGCAGCTGCAGTGGCAGCACCTTACAGGTTGTTGAACCCACACCTGAGTTTTGCTTCCTGTCCTTTGCTTTCCACTCAGATTCCCCCTAGTGCGTCTCCAGAGAATACCACCACCAACACTTCTCAGTATGATTGCAACACCATTTCGACTGGGGTAAGTGAAAAGGCCTGATCAGGCAGGGGAAGGAGCAAAATGCTTTGAGGTTTGGATACCAACTACTTGTTTTTTTGTTTTGTTTTGTTTTTTTGCATCCTGTATAGGCAGTACTACTGGCAGACATTTTGCCAACTCTCTTCATCAAATTCAGTGCTCCTTTTTGCATCCACTTGTTCCCATATGGGTAAGTTTACACTGGTGCCAAATAATTAGTATACCATTATAGGTAAGAGAATAGAAGGTATTTTTATTTATTATTAGTTTTTTTTATCCTGCCTTATTACTTTTATAAGTAACTTAAGACAGTGAACATATATAATGCTTCTTCCTCCTTTTTTCCCCTCACAACAACCATCTGAAGTGAGTTGGGCTAAAAGAGAATCACTGGCCCAAAGTCACCAGCTGGTTTTCAATATCTAAGGTGGGACTAGAACTCATAATATCCTGGTTCCTAGTCAGCATTTTAACAACTACATCAAAGGTATGTGAATATACCTGGTATACCTGAACTCCTCATAGAAACTTTCTTTACATAAAGAAATGTCCATGATGTATGGAAAAAGTTGTCCAATTATGTCATGCTTTGCATTCAAAAGAATCAGTGCCTTGGGCTCTCTTTTCCAACCTGGCCATATCTAGTAAGAATAAAAGTATTCCAGCATCCCTGCAAGTCAATGTCTACAACAGTGTTTCTCAACCTTGGCAACTTTTAGATGTGTGGGTTTCAATTTCTGGAATTCCCCAGCCAGAGGTTAGCTGAGGAATTATGGGAGCTGAAGTGCACACATCTTAAATTTGCCAAGACTGGGAAACACTGCCCTAGAGAATGTCGACCTGTTGTGTGATTTGCTTGTACACGGATTACATTTGCCTTTTGAAGAAAATGTGCTTGTAAGTGCTTTTTTCCTATTGTATGTTCATATCAAGGTAAGAAATCAATGGAATTAAGAAATTTTAGTTAAGGAGAAAGGAAAATGTATTCACATCAGAAACAGTCTCTTTGTTTATTGCTTAGTGGTTTATTCTAATTCTCCTTCCTTCCTTTCTCCCTCCTGCCCTCCCTCCCTCCTTCCCTCTCTCCCTCTCCTTTCTTCTCCTCCCTTCAACAGCTTGCGTGTTGCCATTTGTGTTACCTCAGCTTGGGGCAGCTTTTTACTAGTGGCCTTCTCTACCAACACAACACAAAGCCTTCTGGGTGAGTATCATTTTCATGTGTGTATAATCTTAAAACATATGATTATTCTTATTTTGGAGGAAATAAGTGTGTTCGCCATTTAACCCAGCCATTTTTTTTCAGCACCGATGTCCTTTTGACTGCATAATCAAATGCAACTGACTTAGCTTTGATTCATTCATAACCTTAATTTACTGGTCATAATATGCCAGAATTGTGGTTTATCATAATTGGTTTATCATGTCATTACTTTCTACTCATCCAAAGTAAAAAATAAAATTGAAGTTAGTAACATGGTTGGAGAAATCATAAGGTTTATATAATTTTTTAAAGGAGCCAAAATATCAAACTAGATAGAGCATGTTCAGTGGTAAAAGAATTCTGAATGTCTGTTAAAAAGAGAATGCAGATATGAAATAGAGTACATTAGAGAAGGTGAAATCTGATTGGAATTCCAAGTAGAAGTATTCCTTCTGGAAGGCAAAAATAAATACTCAGTAAAATACATTTCTAATTTAAATATTTCTGCCAAAGTTCTGAAGTTGTAAAACTTGCACAGAGATGACGATGCTGTATACAACTGATAGATTTGTGACAGAAGCCAGGCCAGCCTTCTGCACAGTTCAGAGATTTGATAACAAGAGACAGATTGCTTATATGTGATGTCTCCTTTTCCTCCTCACCCCTATAGGTGTAGTACTTGCTAGTATATCATCTGGTCTTGGTGAAATAACGTTCCTGGCACTCACATCATTTTTCAACAGGTAAACATCGAGAAGGGCAATTGCAGGATTTGGATGACACCTTATAAAAGGGTTAGGTATGGCTCCTGCTTGCTTACCTAATTAGTCTTTGGAGTTGATATGTCCAGTTTATCTGGGCCCTTGGATCCAACTGAAAATCTGAGAAACTGTCATGGCTATCACCTCTACAAAGTGATGGCCATGGGATCTAGCCTCAGTGTAAGACTAAGTAACTTCGTTAAAAAAAAAACTGAGTATGAAGGCAGAAACTGGATTTGGAAAGCCAAATTATATACTCTCACTGATAAAACTGAAAAGGAAAAGTGTTGGTGGCCCCCAAAATGCACCCCCCCCACTCCATCCCCCTAGCAAACATCCCCCTTTACATACATAAACATGGCATATCCTGTGTGGTGTTTTTGGTTATGCTGACCATAAGGTGGTATCTGACAAATATATACCATCTGACAAATTTTGGCCTTACTATGTTGAGGCTCCTTAGATATTAGATTTTCTTCTGTGGGGTTCAAACTCTTTACTAGGAATTGATCTCGTGGCTCTTTGCTTATATGATTATATATATGATCAGTAACGAAATTCAAAAATTGTTACTACCAGTTCTGTGGTGTGGCTTGGTGGGCATGGCTTGGTGGACATGGCAAGGGAAGGATACAGTAAAATCTCCATTCCCACCCCACTCCAGGAGAAGGTTACTGCAAAATCCCCATTCCCTCCTCGCTCCTGGGGAAAGGTTATTGCAAAATCCCATTCCCTCCCCACCCCACTAACCTGTTTTCCAGCTCTGTTCTCCTGTGCAAGGCAACAAAAGAAGACCCAGCCGATCAGCTGAGATTCGGGAGGCAAAGAATAGATAGGGGCAGGGCCAGTCAGAGGTGGTATTTGCTGGTTCTCTGAATTACTCAAAATTTCCACTACCAGTTCTCCAGGACTGGTCAGAACCTACTGAATACCACCTGTGTAAATGATACTTTAACTTTATGAGCATCCAGGTTTGGCACTCAAAAATTACAGGAAGAGATATCTAGTAGCCATCAAAATATGTACCATTTGGATAACTTATAAAACACCAGAACAGACTATATATAATCAAACTATTTCCTCTTCCAAAAACATAATTATTTAGACAGGGTACATATAGTGAACCAAGCAAAATAATTCTTACCAACTGTCTGGCCAGGTTGTGTAACAGAGTTCAGAGCCCATTGCCCAATTAGTTTTTCTCTTTGAAGGAAGTTTTATGCTTACTTGGGCCCAGAAACATATGGTGGAAAGGAAGTGTGAGAACAGTTATAAATAATCTTTGCAGCCACCAAAACTCAGTTATTATTTATTAATGTGACTGGATCCATATGTCCTTTGATGTTAAACTGAACTGCTGAAACTATTAAATACATTTCTGAATGTTAATGGGTAACATTTTCTTTGCCTTAACACTGGATCTCTTAATAAGATTTAAAGAAGATAGATGTATTATATTAAATATTCTGGTTGGAAAGTAGTCTTAATGTGTTTATTTCTCTCTGGAAAAAATAAGCTATATGGATCCAACTTAGGTTGTGGTTAAAAATTTGAATTGGACAGAGTTCATATTGGCTAGCACCTGGGTAGTACTGACATATGCTCATGAGAAATGTTCAGCAGATTTTGATTTAAAAACTACTTTATTGAAGCATGAGCATCTCAAAAGTACATATGTGCATCATCTTAAAATCCCGTATTTCTCTTGCTTAGAAGAACTGGTTAGATTGGAGGTGATTATGTGGAAGTTGTATACCAAAAGCTCCCTGAATCATGTTGTTTCCTTTGCTTCTCTTCCCACAAGTGCTGTGGTGTCTGCATGGTCATCTGGAACAGGTGGGGCTGGTTTGATTGGGGCCCTTTCCTACCTCGGACTGACACAGGCAGGCCTGACTCCACAGGATACTCTCCTCTTTATGACTATTGTTCCTGTTATCATGCTGGCCAGGTGAGGTCTAAAAATGGGGTCCACAAAGAGAGCCTCATGCAGATGCAAAAAAGGAGAGGCAACATAGGTTAAGAAGACAAATTGGGAGCCAGTTTGGTCTAATAGTGAAGGCACCAGGCTAGAAGTCAGAAGACTATGAGTTCTAGTCTCACCTTAGCCATAAAAGCCAACTGGATGGTTTTGGGCCAGCCACTCAGCCCAAATCACCTCAGAGAATTGTTGTTGTAAGAAGAGGAAAGAGTATTTATGGATATAATAAACATGAGCAATGAATGAATGAATGTTGGTAGTTAGGAAAGCATAAAATGAAGCAAGAAGCAGGATATTGATTGCATATGAAATATATGAATGTGCCATACTTTGGACTCAGAGCCAAAAAAATGCCTTGAAGCAGGGATGAGCACCCATGTCACATCTGGCAACTGCTGTAATGGGATGTGAGAATAACTTTGAGAGACAGGAAGAGCTACAATCTAGACAATATCTGATAAATCAAATCTAAATCCCGAGCAGGAATGTAATTGGAGAAAGCATCTCAGAATTAACCCTCCCTAGTTTTGTAGAACATAGAGGCAGAAACGGAAGAGGCACATTCAGACTAACAATATTCTGTTACTATAATCTTATAATAAAAATAGTTTTAGTGATTATGTTTTGGATTTTTTGGTCTGGACTGCCTTGAAGTGCTGTCAACAATCTTGCAAGTTTCTGTCCTTGTGGGTAGAGTGTGATTAAAATACTGTCTCATCTCGCTTCTTTTTTAGCACTTCGTTATATTCTATAGCTTACAAAAAGTCAATGAAATTATTTTTCTGCTAGCTGTTGTTTGCAAACCAAGGTTCTAGAATCTCACAGCAAGTTGCAAAGTTTTATTTGGATGCTCATTAGATCCAAAAGTTACAGGATTTTTTAAAAAAACAAGTTTTATTTCAGTTTTCCACATTTTAAAAATGTCTCTTTTTAGAGAACAGTGTGATTACAGGTTCATCTTTACATACAAATATGACCATAATTACATATTCAATTTTTATATTGAACATCTTTTCTATATTATATTATTCCAAATGCTTGTCTCTTTATTTAATTCATCTATATTTCACATATCTTCATAGTTGTTATTTTAATACTTAACTGTCATATTTGCATATTTCATCATATATTCTTATTACATCCATTCATAAAATTGAATTTAATACAATCATTCTATAAAATTAGCTTCCCCCTTAAATTACCAATTTTAAGTGTGCCACCTCTAAAATTTACATATTCACTAATTATTTCCCTTTTCATCTCAATGAATATTTAACCCTTATTACATAGAAAATTGAAATTAATAATCCTTTTTAAAACTACATAGCAAATATAAATCAGATTCTACATGGTTTTTCCCCTTAAATTCATAAAAATTATTTTCAATTTCAATATTCATAACTTTAAGTATATTTAAACTACCCCTCCTCACCTTGTAGAATCCCCTTTTAAAATATTAATTAGCCATTGTCTTTACGCATTCTAAATAAACAATTCCTTTTCATTTTTTTACAATTCCCATATTTCTTTGTTTCCAAATCCTGCTTCTTATCCCTTCTTTTCCCTTTCATTCTCCCCTTTATTCTGCCACTCGAGTTTTATCCCCCTCCCTATTTATAGCTTCCTTCCATCCTTCAATTTTCTGCTGTTTCTGTTTACCTTTTTTAATTTACAGATATTCCGTTTTTTTAATTAACTTCTTACGTCTCATATTTTTATTTCTCACTTTTCTCCTCCTTCTTTTCAGAGTTCTTTGTTCCCAATGATAGTTAAAAATGGCCTCTTCTGTTGTCAACTCGACTTCAGCTTTCATCTTTTGTCTTTGTTGTCTTTGTTGTTCATATTCTAATATCTCAGTTTCCAAGAATTTTAAAGTATAACCCAGCAATTCACCTTGTTCTTGTAATATTTCTTTCATGTTTCTGAGTTCCATTTTTAAGTCCAGAAGAGATATCACTACTTTACATGTTTTTGTCTAGTAATTTAATCCAAACAGTGTCTATGAGGTTAGTTTCCAATAGTCAGCTTTTGTTTTATTCCTCTCAGATTTTAAATTCATAACTACCGTAGTCCAAATCCAAATCCAGCTAAAATCCACAATTAATCCCAGGGCAGAATCTTCCTGCTTTTCTCTTTGTTTCAGAGTTTCAATTTTTTAAAGATCTTTTATATTGTACCAATGAACCTTAAGATTTTTTAGAAGCAGAATCTTTTAGTAACAAAACAAATTAACTTTAACCATTAGATGGCACTCTTTATCATAACAAATCTTATCCCCCCCCCCTTTTTTTTTCCCCCTTTGTTCAGGGCTTTTTAAACCACAGTTTTCCAAAGAAAATCAAATCCAATTGATCCAAATTAGTTAAATGATATCTTCTTCATGCTTCTACCTTTTCCGGTGCAAAGCTGCACCGCTATCAAAAAATAATCCACAGCCTTTTTTTTCTCTCCTTTCTCTTTGCCACTTAAAATCCTTTTTTAAAAAATTCTTAAAAATTAATCCTGAGGTACCTTTCATTTAATTATAACATCCTGTTTCTCCTGCTGTCTGCTCCTTTCTCTCTCCTGCACAATCTTATTCTAGCTTGCTCTTCCCCTTCAGGGTGACCATTTTAGACCACCACTTTAGACGTCTTTGGGAGGGAGTTTTGCCAAGCCAAGGAGGGTGTTTGCGACCCCCCTCTACCCGACTGATGGTCTCCCCTTCCTCTGCTGCCCCTACAAGGCAGCTTCTGCTCCAGATCTAGCCAATCAGGGTTCTCAGATGAAGAAGCGCAGACCAAAGCCACAGACAATCATGGTCAGTGGTCCATCTTTGAGGAAGTGCAAAACTGGAAGATCAAAAG
The DNA here is from genome assembly GCA_015471245.1 of Laticauda colubrina. Lineage (NCBI taxonomy): Eukaryota > Metazoa > Chordata > Lepidosauria > Squamata > Elapidae > Laticauda > Laticauda colubrina. Next base: position 2,981,152 of record BLBF01000050.1, read on the forward strand.
TTGCAGTGTTAATCCGGATTATGTGCTCTCGTTCTATTTGAATTTTATATTGTTGAATGTATTGGTCAGGGTCTGCCATAAAATTGAATTATTATAAATAAGAATTATTTTAAGAAGAAATAGAAAAGCACTTTGTACCGGTAGTAGCAATCATCTTTGTGAAGATGCTATTTTCTTTTCTTGTTTTACATTTGAATATTCTTCAGTCCTTCTGCATCCTTTTCAATTACAGGTGTTTTAACTGTTCCTAAGATTGTAGAACTTGGTAGTCTCTCCAATTTATACTTCATACCATACTTGAAGATTGGACATCCCGCAAGGCTTGCAGTTCTTAGATCAATATTTCTTAATCTTGGCCACTTGAAGATGCATGCACTTCAACTCCCAGAATTCCCCAGCCATTCCTTTCAAGATTGTGGGATCCATTTTCAAGGAAAAATAAGGGGAGAGAGGCTTAACATTAATGATTCTTACCTGCACCTATTCCAGAAAATTAGGAACAAAGAATCAACCAGAAATACTTCCCTTAACTCAGTGGTGTCAAACTGGTGTCCGCGGGCTGGATGAGTCATGCCCACCTCAGCTGTGCGAAGGGAAAAAACATTGAGATACATCATGTGATGGCAACATGACTCCACGAGTTTGACACTGAAGCATTCCTTGCATTTATTTATTTATTCGTTTGTTTATATTTCATGTTTTTGGACCACCCATCACCTACGAGGAGAGGCACTGGGTAGTGTTTAGTTTTTTAACATTTGTTTTTTAAATGTGACATTAGTCACAAAAAGGATCCTTCTCATTGTTTTGACCAGCAAAAATAATAACAATAAGCAAACAATCAGATGAAATTTTAGGTAACATGTTCTTGCTAACCAGAAGCAAGCTATGGCTTATTTGGGGGATAATCACTGTAACATCAACCTGGCGGGATCTTGTTAAGTCCCTTGACCATCTTTCTGTTTCTCCATCTCCATAGCTATTGCTTCCTACTGGCTCCCCCTCCTCAAGCCCCTCGCTGTGGCTGGGGAGTCTGCAAGTCAAAATCTCCACGGGGTCCTTCTGTGATCCAGCAGCCTCTACTCGGGGACAGATTGACAATCCCTCAAAGTAAGTGACTTTGGTGTGAATGACTCCCCTGACCTCAGAAGAGGAAAGTGTGCTCCCAGTGGTGGGATTCAAATAATTTAACAACCGGTTTTCTGTCCGTATGATTTCTTCCAACAACCAGTTCCCCAAACTGCTCAGAAAGTTAACAACCGGTTCTCCCGAAGTGGTGTGAACTGGCTGAACCCCACCACTGCATTAATTAATGCATGTTCTTCTCTTTAAATTGTTTCTCCCTGAAAAATGCTCTTTCTGCATCCTTCACTATGACGCCCTCTGTTCAGGTCAAAGGCAGGAATGATTTTATTACAAATCTTGTCATCTTTTCTATTAATTATGGGCAAGCTGTATGCATTCATACCATGAAGCCTCTTTTGAAGGGCCTGCTTTGTGCCCCTAATTTTTGGAGAGGGAGTTGTAGGTTTTAAGACACATGATGGAGGCATGAGGGGGCGGTACTAAATCTTTGTTACTTAGAGCAACTATTTCTTTCCTTAAAGCCCCTGTGTTCCAAATCAAACCAAATGCAGAGACCAGAGGTGGTATTCACCAGGTTCTGACCAGTTCTGGAGAACCGGTAGCAGAAATTTTGAGTAGTTCAGAGAAGCGGCAAATACTACCTCTGACTGGAGATTTTACAGTATCCTTTCCCTGCCATACCCACAAAGCTACGCCCACAGAACGGGTAGTAAAAAAATTTGAATCCCATCACTGACAGAGATGCCGCGAATTGTGACCATATCAGAGCCTACCCATCACAACTGTAACTTGTAATGGTTGTAAAATGGGTCAGTCATGTGACCAACCCAATTTTCTAATCTTTTTTGTCATGGTCATGAAGTGAATCAGTTTGGTTGCTAAGTAAACATGGCAATTAAGCAACTCAATGGTTGTGATGGGCATAGTTTTGCTGAAAACTGGAAGTGAATGGTGGTTTTTGAAAAAAACATCAAAAAATGCAGTCATGACTGGGATGCTGCAAACAGCTATATATGCAATTTGGTTGCCAAGTGCCAAAAATATGGTCACATCATTGAGGTGTCTTGAACATCAGAACTTCAAATCCAGATCATAATTTCTCCCCCCACCCCAAGTAGATCTATCAGAAGTTCAGTTGCTAAGCAATCAGTTGTAAGTCAATGCTAACTCAGTTAACATCAGGTTATTCTTAGGCTGTGTACTTCCCCACAGCTTTGTGTGTTTCTGTAACACTTCTCAGAGGAAAACACAATGCCATCTTTATAATTTCCATTGGTCTCTTCCACCTCCAGTGATACAAAAGCCTCAGCTCACCTTGCAGGAAAAAGAACAGGTTGCCAAGGTAAGAAGCCTGCTCAGAGAAGGTAGGAAGAACTTTTTGGGCTGTGCAAGTGTAAATATGTTCCTGTTGGTTTTAAGTGGGGATCAACAGTAAGTATGCCTAGGGAACAGTTGGCACCTGTGTTGGCTTTAGAAGGATCTCTTGCAAGAATATTGTATAGCTATTTAATCTTCTCTTAATAGATTTCTGGAAAGAGGTAGATTAAAAATGTGGTAGCAAAAGGGAAGAAGAACATTACTTGAATACATTTTGTAAATATTAGTGGATAAGGTAGGGCAGTTGTCAAAGCCAAGAAGTATCTTAATTTTGAAAAAGAGGATTTAAAAAAAAACAGAGGGAGGCCTGTGAACCTGAAAGAGAAGTGTTTCCCAGGTATGTTACTTGCTGCTGGAGTAGATAGACTTAGGTTTTACTTCACTTTCTGTCATGGAAACTCCTTGAGTGAATTTGGGTCACTTGTTTTCTCTCAGCTCAACTTACTCACAGGCATGATATTGTGAGGAAAAATATGAGGAGAGACAATCCAATGTATTCCCCTTCAATCCTGAACAAAAAAAAGATATAAATGTAATAATAAATGGAGACTGGATCAAAACACATTTTGGGAACAGTAGGCAGACAATATACAAATAATTAACTTACAGTGAAAATCAACCATTAATACAGTTCTTGCCTTTCAAACTCATGTTTTTTCATTGATATTTTTAATTTATATAATTATATTTATACAATTACCCATATTTCTATCATCAAAAATACTTAAGCTGTGATGCTTTTTTATAATTTAGCAAATAATAGATAATCAGAGTTGGAAGCGACCTTGTAGGTCATCTACTCCAACCTCCCACCCAAGTGGGAGACCCTACACCATTTCTGACAGATGGGAGCCGATGGCAGGATGTTCCATTGATTGATTGTTTTCACTATCAGAAATTTTCTCCTTATTTCCAGGTTAAATCTCTCCTTGTTCAGTTTCCATCCATTATTCCTTTATTTATTACCGGTACTGCAACCTTCTGTGAAAACATAGGCTGCAACATTTTATGCATGTATATCATGCATATTGTTATCTTGTTATGTACTTTACCAAGATTATAACTCTGAAGTACATCTGCTTCTATTAACCCAAAATTGGGTACTATGCCAATATAATACATCATCACCTCAACCTTCTCCATGGTCTGTATCACATGAGTATATTCTCCCTGGAACTTCAAATAATCCACGTAATTAGGTACTTAAAGATAGAGGTAGTCCTTGACTTACAACCATCCATTTGGCACTGAAATGGCACTGAAACACTGACTTATGCCCAATTTTTGTATTGTTGCAACATTACATTGGTCACGTGATCAGAATTCAGCCACTTGCAACTAGCATATACTTATGACAGTTGCAGTGTCATAAGGTGAAAAGGTGATCACCCTTTCTGACAAGAAATGTCAATGGGGAGAACAGATACTTACTTACTTACTTACCACTTAACCAGATTCTTACTTACTTCCTTCCTTCCTTACTTACTTACTTACCACTCTTACTTACCATTTAACAACCAGGTCACTAAATTAACAATTGCAGTGATTCACTTAAGAACTGAGGCAAGAAAGATAATAAAGGCCCTGTCACACTGCCCAACGGATGCAAAACGTTTGTAAAAAGGACACAGCGGACGAGAAAAATGTTCCATCCGTTGTTATCCGCTCTCAAAAGGGGCAAAAATTTGCATAAACAGAGCGGATAACATGGAAAGGAACGGACGCGGGGAGGACGCAGAGCGGATGGAAAGCGGATGCGGAACGGAAGCCAAGCGGATGAGAGCAGATGGCACATCCGCAGGGCTTCCGGGGGGGCTCAGCAAAGCGGACGCGGAACGGATACAGCAGATGCACAGCGGATGAAGCGGATGCAGAGCGGAAGCCTAACGGATGCCTAGTGTTAATTGCGCATGCGGGCAGGATGCATTGCGTAAGCCCCGCGGATATAAGGGAAGCAACTCGGAAGCAGGTCACCATTCAGAGGAAAGACCTACTGCCAGACGGATTGACAGCCTTGCCTGCCCTGCCTGCATGCTTGCCTGCAAGCCTTGCTGCAAGCCTTGCTGCCAGCCTCCCTGCCAGCCTTGCTGCCTGCCTGCCTGCCAGCCTCCCTGCCAGCTTCCCTGCCAGCCTTGCTCCCTGCCTGCCTGCCTGCCAGCCAGCCTTGGTTCATGCCTGCCTGCCAGCCTTCCTGCCAGCCTTGGTGCCTGCTTTCCTGCCAGCCTTGGTTCATTCCTGCCTGCAAGCCTTCCTGCCAGCCTTCCTGCCAGCCTTGGTGCCTGCCTGCCTGCCAGCCTTCCTGCCAGCCTTGGTGCCTGCCTGCCTGCCAGCCTTCCTGCCAGCCTCCCTGCCAGCCAGCAACCCCACAACCATGGGGAAGAACAGAAAGCCTCAGCCATCTGCTGCCAGCCCTGGCAAGAGGGACAGGGCCACCATCCCACCCCCTGGCCCTCACTCTGCTTCTGCTGGGGCTTCTGTAGCACGGGCTCACTCTTCTGGGGCTGGAGCTTCTGCTGCTTCTGCTTCTGGAGGAGCTGATGATGCGGGGGATCAGACAAGCACTCCAGCACCAGCCACCTGCACAGCACCTGGACCCTTCACCCCTGAGACTGAACGACCAAGAGGAGTGCCAGAGACTCATTGTTGTTTTATAGCTTGTTGTTAATAAAGTCTATCTTTGATTCACACACTTGCTTCATTTCTTTTTTTTAATAAAGTCTTGGTAGAAACTTTTAGAAATGGTTTAAGCCTTTACATGCTTGTGGGATGGGTTAAGATAGCAGTGGGGTGGGCAGGGATACCTGTGGGATGTGTAAGGATAGCAGTGGGATGGGTAGGGATACCTTTGGGATGGGTTAAGATAGCTGTGGGATAGATAAACCTCCAGTGCAACCATAGTGGGACTGTATGGTCCACCCTCCCAGGTGCCACACCTAAGGCCCTTTATTATCAATACTAATGTAATCATTCAGCCACACGTCAATATAAACACAACTCTTTATTAAATGCCCTGTTCATTGTAGGCCCACGCAACATACATGGCCCAATCTCATCAGTGTGATGAGACAGGCTGAAGGAAGCATCCATTAGTCATCTATCATCCTGTCTTGCCACTCCACTGCTGCAGCTGGGGAGTTGCACCAGTGTCTCAGGAGGTTGCGCTGCTTCTTCCCTTCACGTGAGGCTCTGTTGGGGCCTTGCACATCCCCAGTGTCTATCAGGTTTTGCCCTTGCCTCCATTCCCCAGGCTCCATGTCCCCATTGCCTTGTTGGAGGTCCACGAGCCTGTTCTGCAAGACTGGGTAGCGGGTGCGCATGAGATTGTGCAGGATGCAGCAAGCTTCCATGATCCTCCTCATGGTCTCTGAGCGATGCTGCATGGTGGTGAGAAGTACCTGGAACCTGTTGGCCAGGATGCCAAAGGCGTTCTCCACCACCCGCCTTGCCCTGGACAGCCTATAGTTGAAGATCCTCTCTTCACGGGTGAGGCATTTGGAGGTGTAGGGCTTCATGAGGTTGGTTCTGAGGGAGAAGGTGTCATCCCCCACGATGAAGTAGGGCACATCTTGTGTGTCATTGGGCAGGGGTTCTGGATCTGGGACGCCCATGATGAGGTTGTGTTCCAGCCCCTCCTTGAGGTCACTGGTATTGTATACCTGGGCATCTGAAGATGAGTTGCCTGAAGCATCGATGTACATGAACTTGTAGTCAGCATCGACCATGGCGAAGAGGATGATGCTGAAGAAGCCCTTGTAGTTGAAATAAGTGGACCCCGACTTGGCTGGCGCTTTGCAGGCCACGTGCTTGCCATCTATGGCTCCAACGGTGTGGGGGAAGTTCCACTTCTGATACCACTGCTCTGCAACTTTCTTCCATCCTTCTTCAGTGGAGGGGCACTGGAGGAGCTCCTCCATGTATTTTTCGATGATGGCCTGCACCACTTCTCTGACCACAATGCTGATGGTGTTGGGTGGCACCCTCCAGCCGTACTGCATGCTCCTGTAGGTGGTCCCTGAGGCCAGGTGGCGCAGAGTGAGTGCCACCTTGAACCCAGGTTCCAGGCTGGGCCGGAAGTTGGTGTTTGCCTTGGTCAACCTGGGTGTCAGCCGCTGCACAACTTCGTCAAACATGGCTGGAGGCATCCTCATGAAGTTCTGGAATGCCCGAGTGTCTTTGTTCCTGAGCTCCACCATCAGCTTGTTGTACAGTCCCTACTCTGGTCTTCTGGCGATCCATCTTCGGACCCAGACGCTTCTTGGCCGCCTCCTTTTCTTCCTGTAGTAGAGTTCACAGAGCCTGTAGATGGCTTCGCACTGTTGCAGAAGGATGGTGGCTGCCAAAAGGATTTTGTTACGATCCATGGTGGACATGACTGGATGCTATGGAAGAGCAAGAGTCAGATGAAGGCTGCAGAGGTCTGCACAACTGGGCTGCTGGTCTGAAAGTGAGATCCAGGTGAGTTGCTCCCCCTTTTTATAGGCAGTATAGGTTTTCCCCTAGGTGTCCCTTTGCATCCTCTAGGCATCCTCTAGACATCCTTAATATCCGAGATAGGTCCCCTCTGCAAATGTTTTTTCTGTTTTAAATGCTTTGTTTCCTTTCTGCATCTGCTAGGCATCCGTTCTGCATCCGTTCCGCGTCCGTTCCGCTTCCTCCCTGCGTCCGTTTACCGCTGGAGCGGATGGAATTGCGCGGATGCACAGCGGATGCCTAGCGGATATAGTGGATGCGTAACGGATGCAGAACGGATGCCTAGCAGATGCAGAACGGACGCATTGGATACATTTTCCGCTCAAAAGTTTTGAGCAGTTCAAAATTTTCTGAGCGGATGAAACATCAATAGACGGATGCTGGACGGATAGAGAGGATGAAAAAAGGAGGCAGTGAGTACAGAACGGATGCATCGCATTAATCAACGGATGACAAGTGTTTTTCTCCGTTTTACATCCTCTTTTCATCTGTTGGTGCAGTGTGACAGGGGCTTAAAATGTGGCAAAACTCAGTTGATAATTGTCCTGTTTAACAATGGAAATTTTGGGCTCAGTTGTGGTTGTAAGTTGAGGGCTATCTGTACTTTTTGGCTTTAATTTTGTAATGCTTTAATGTAAAAGAATCTTCAGAAGCAGTTCTTGTGTTATCTGCATGTTATTTATATGCAGACGTTAACACATAATACAATATTTCCAAATTATAGTTATATAGATGATGGTGTTACTTGTAGGAAGAAGGGCCTGGTGGTTTCTTAAACAATTTGGCCGTTCACACAATGAACTCATTCGCTTTGTCTCTTTCAGGGTCTTTTGAAATACCTCATCCCCTTGTCTGTAGTGTATTTTGCCGAATACTTCATCAACCAGGGTCTGGTCAGTAGAATCGGTAGTCATTCCTTTATTGGCAGTGGGTGCTGATTCATTTTCTGCCCTTTTTCTTTTTAACACTGACTCTCTGTCTTGTTCTTTCCCAGTTTGAATTGTTGTATTTTCGAAACACAACTTTAAATCATCCTGAACAATATCGCTGGTAAGTAGGAAGGTGATAAAGTAACTACCTCTTGCTTGGTGCTTTCCAAATGTTAGACTGTAACCCTGATTAGCCTCATCCAACAATGATTAACTGATATCTGGATGTTACTTGGTAGGGAAAAAATGAATTTCTAGCTGACTGAGAAGGGTTGGTAGGCTAGAAAAAAGATGCAGGTAGCCCTTGACCAACAAACAATTGTTTAGCAACTGTTTGAAATGACAATGATAGTGGAAAAAAAGTCAATTACAGCCAGCCATTGCACCTAACAACCATTGTAGCTTCACTATGGTTAACAGATCAAAATTTGGGCACTTAACAACCAGCATATATTTATGATCCGTCAGGGTCACGTGATTGCCATTTGCAACCTTCCCAGCCAGCTTCTGACAAGCAAAGTCAATAGGGAAGCTTGGTTTGTTTAACAGCTGCATGACTCACTTAACAACTGCAGTTCTTCATTTACCAACGATGGCAAAAATCATTTGTAAAATCCGGTGTAATTTAACAATCGCTTTGCCTAGCAACAGAAATTCTGGTCCCAACTGTGGTAAAAAGTCGAGCACTACCTATAGATGTGAAACTTTTTGTGTTAAGTCTAGATAATTTTTTTATATTTACAGTTAGTATGTTCATATATAGAAGTAACAATTTAATCAGCCATATTGTGGCTTGAGCCGAATTCCTACTGTCTTTTTGCAGGTATCAAATGCTTTATCAGGCAGGGGTTTTTATTTCCCGTTCCTCTGCCAGCTGTATACGGATCCGAAAGATATGGCTTCTGGCTATATTGCAGGTAAAAAATTTCCCTCACCAATGTTTCCTCTTCTTCTCTATTTGATACTTCCTTCCCATCTATTTAAAATAGGTCCTCTCTTGATTGTTATTCCACTCCTCCCGCTTGCTTTGTATTGATGTATTTAGAATTATTTACATTCGGCCTACTTTCATAGGCTCAAGCTGGTTTGCACCAGGCAAAAAAATAAAAATAACAAAATCTGACTACTGTAAGCAATTCAATATTCTATTAATATCATAAATAGCTATCAAAATCAGCCAAGAGGGATTCATCAGGGGCATAAGCTGTTAATATCTGTGAAAGATATTTGATTTTAAAAACCTGAGAAGGCAAGGACTGATTAAAAACAAAAAAGAACCAGCAAGCCTCTATTTAGGGGTGTCAAATTTGATTTCATTGAGGGGCGCATCAGGGTTGTGTTTGACCTCGGGAAGCCAGGGTGGACATGGCTAGCTTGATGTCACTCATATCAGGGCAACCTTTTATTTTTATTTTTTATTTTTTTATTTTTGTCAATTGCTTACAAGATAATAAGTATAAGTAAAAACATAGTTATGAATACATGGATACATATAAGAAAAATAAAAGAAACAATAGGACAGGGACGATAGACACATTGGTGCGCTTATGCACACCCCTTACAGATCTCTTAGGAAAGGGGTGAGGTCAATAGTAGACAGTCTAAGGTTAAAGCTTTTGGGGTTTGGGGAAGAAACCGCAGTCAGGTAGAGTATTCCAGACATTGACCACTTTGTTGCTGAAGTCATATTTCCTGCAATCAAGTTTGGTGTGGTTAATCTTGAGTTTGTATCTATTGTGTGCTCTTGTATTGTTATGGTTGAAGCTGAAGTATTCATTGACAGGTAGGACATTGCAATGTGTGATTTTATATACCATACTTAGATTGGATCGAAGGCGGCGTAGTTCTAAATATTCTAGGTCTAGAATTTCGAGTCTGGTGGCATAAGGTATTCTGCAACAAGTAGAGGAATGGAGACTCTGTCAGTGAAAATGGGCTCCCAGGTTCCATTTCCGGCTGTGCAACTCTCTGCCAGCAAAAACATAGCTTGAGAGGGCTGCATGTGGCTCTCTCAAGCTCCATTTTTGCTGATAGAGGCATTGTGGGCTGGTCCCTTGCTGTTTCCAGTGTGACCCCACGGGCCAGATCAAAGCATCAAGTTTGACACCCCTGCTCTATTTGAGTAATTTATGACCTGCCACCTGTTGTGGAGTGGCAGTAATTACTCAGGTGGACACGGAGCTAACAGTCTAGTAACTTTATTACAGCGAATAAAGGGTTGCCGCGGCTGCCGGGCTAACAGGCAGTCAGCTGGCGGCAACAGCTGATGCCATTTGACAGCTCCTTTTATAGACGGCTGTCAAACGGCATCAACCAATGGGAGCAGTTCGCGCTCCCGCCAGAAGCGCAGACTGGAGTGAAGACTGCGGATGAATGCAACACTCCTTTCCCCTGGCAAGGAGCATGTGTAGTCTTTCAAGTAGGCCGGGTGCCTGCGCAGGCGGCCGGATCACCCTAATCCAGGTGGAGCTGTAGCAGGGAAGAAGTCCTCCACTTCCTGGGCCGCATTGGAGCTTGAAGGGATTGAAGCCTCGTTGTCAGGTGACTCTGACAAAGGGACTGGCAATGGTCCAGGTAGGTCCCCTCGCTCGAAGTGCCCTGGGAGAGCCTCAGCAAGCGTCGGTGGGTCCTTGTCGGTTGGCGGGCAACAGGGGTCGTCGATAGCCACTCTCCAGCGCCTCCTTAGCTGGTCGATGTGCCGGCGCCAGGTACGTCCATCTTCCAGCAAGACCCTGTAGGGCTTAGGCCCAGTTACTGCCACGACTTGCCCTGGCACCCATAAGGGGTGGCCTGAGTAATTGCGTATACTTGGTCATGCAGGGCAAACTTCCTGGTCTGGCTATCAGACCCCAGGGGGGTGACTGGGGCATAATGAGGATGTAGCCTATCCAGGGTGGTTCTCAGGCGTCTGCCCATAAGGAGCTCGGCTGGGGACTTGTTGGTAGTGGCACAGACGGTTGTATGTTGGGTTAGCAGGTACCTAGAACACTTAGAGTGCCAGTCAATTTGGCCAAACCTCTCCAGGGCCTCCTTTACAGACCTGACTGCCTTTTCAGCCATCCCGTTACTAGCAGGGTGAAAAGGAGCTGTAAGGGCATGCCTGATTCCCAGGTTGGCTAAATAAACTTCAAATTCACAGGAGGTGAATTGGGGCCCATTGTCGGACACAACGGTGTCAGGGATGCCATAGGTAACGAATACCCTAGTTAGGGCCTTTGTAACATCTTGAATGGTTGTTGAGGGCATCAGGGCCAAGTCTATCCACTTTGAGAAGGAATTTACCATTACCAGGAATGTTTGCCCATGCACAGGGCCGGCTACATCAATGTGCAGGTGGGACCAAGGGGCTCCAGCGTCTTCCCACCTGCCAGGAGTTGATGTGGGTGGAGCTGGCCTGGTAGCCTGGCATGGCTGGCAAGCGCTCACCCAGCTGGAGATCTGGGCATCCATGCCAGTCCACCACACGTAACTGTGAGCCAGGGCCTTCATCCTGACAATGCCAGGGTGGCCTTCATGCAGGACCTTCAAAACTGAGCCCTGCAGTTTGGAAGGGATGACCACCCTCGTTCCCCACAGTAAACAGCCCTGCAGAGACGATAGTTCTTGCTGGCGAGTCTTGAAAGGCAGGAATTCAGGGGCATAAGGGATTGCTGGCCACCCCCTTGCCACCCAGTCCAGAACTTGGGCTTGTCCCTTGAGGAGTGGGTAGCAATGTCAAGGGCAGTGATGGGAAGATTGAGATCGTTGATCTCGAAAACAGCATTGATCGGTGCAGGATCTTCAACAGGAACAGGCAGAGGGCAGCGGCTGAGAGCGTCAGCATGGCAAAGGTTTTTACCGGGTCGATGAATCAGCGTGTATGAATAAGCAGCCAGAAATAAAGTCCATCTGGTCATCCTTGGGGACAAAATCTGTGGGGTTTGTTTTTCACCAGACAAAAGGTCTAACAGAGGCTTGTGATCTGTGATTAATTCAAAATGGTGCCCATAGAGGAACTCATGAAATTTTTTGACAGAAGCAACTGCAGCCAAAGCCTCCTTGTCAATCTGGCTGTAGTTGTGCTCGGCTAAAGAAAAGGTTCTGGAGAAAAAGGCAATGGGTGCCTCAGAGCCATTTGGTAGTCTATGACTCAAAACAGCCCCTATGCCGAAAGGAGAAGCATCTGCAGCTAGAACTAAAGGCAGCTGTTGATTGAACTGTATTAGTACCGCTTTGGAGGTGAGCAAAGATTTGACAGCATGGAAGGCATGGGCTTCCTTAGGTCCCCAATGCCAGGGGGATTGTTTGTCCAAAAGTCTGTGCAGAGGCTCTGCAATGGAAGCTTTGTGAGGGAGGAATGCAGCGTAGAAGTTGAGAAGCCCTAAGAAGGCCTGGAGCTCAGTCTTGTTGGAAGGTGTGGGTGCCTCGTGGATAGCCCTGACTTTGGACTCCATTGGATGTATACCAGAGGCGTCAATTCTATAGCCCAAAAGTCTACTTGTTTAGTGGCAATGGTGCACTTGTCTTTTTTAAGTTTGAGACCATGCTGTCTGAAGCGATCAAGAACTGCTCTGACTCTTTGTAGCAATTGTGGTTTGTCTATGGCTGAAATTAAAATATCATCGAAATAGGGGACTACGCCTGGGAGTCCTTGGAGTAGCCTTTCCATTAAAGATTGGAAAATCCCAGGGGCTACACTGACAGCAAACTGGAGGCGCCTGCACCTAAAAGCGCCCCTGTGCATTACTATGGTCTGTAGTTCTGCAGTTTGGTCATCTACAGGGAACAGTGGGTAGGCCTGTGACATGTCTAGTTTTGCAAAAATAGTCCCAGGCTCAAAAGAATGCAAAAGGTGATGTATGACGGGAACTGGATAGGTGCTGATTTGTAGGTATCTATTCAGGGAGGTCTTATAATCAGCCCAGATTCTCATGCTACCGTCTTTCTTAAGTGGGGTAACTATGGGGGTCTCCCATTTCGCAAAGTCCACAGGCTCCAATACCCCTTGTTTGATTAGTTTGTCTAGTTCTTATCCAACTTGGGGCGGATTACAAAGGGCACTCTCCAAGGCTTCAGGCGGATTGGTATTGCCTGAGGATCTACATTGAATGATATTGGGGTGCCTGAGTAACACCCCAATCCTTCGCTGAATACATCAGCATCGTCTTTGAATAAGGTATCCACTTCAGTATTTAAAATAGAGTGGATGCCTGTTATGTTGAGGCCAAGAGCAGGGAACCAGTCTAATCCTAACAGGCTAGGGAGGGCACCATCCACTACAACTAGAGGCAAGTGACCTTTAAAGTTTTTGAATTGAATAAAAAACTTGCCTTTTCCGAGGACTGCCTTGGTAATCACGCAGAGTCAGGTGGCAGTCGAGGAGCTTCTTCTTTGATAGTCTTGAAAGTAGCCTCTTTAGGGTCTCCCAGGAAATGATGGATAGAGCAGAGCCTGTGTCAACTTCCATCTTGCAGGGTTTACCTTCTAGGGAAACAAAAATACTGATTTTGTAAGAGCCCTTGTTTGTCTGATTGGAGTGGTAACAGGTATAGCAGTCTTCAACTTGCCTTTGAAAGATGGGGGATGTCTGAGGCCTCTGCATAAAAGTTTTCCCAGCTTGGCAGACCCTGGCTAAGTCACCCTTCCTTTGGCAATTCAAGCAGATGGCATACCTGAACTTGCAGGATGCCCTGAAGTGGTTTCCTCCACAGCTCAGGCAGATGGGCTGCTGCCGGGAGGGGGGGGGGAGTTGGGTTTTGGCCTTGTTTCCTTTAGAAGGGGTTTCTGTTGTCTGAGGCAATTTATATCGTTTGATTCCTCAGAGCCCTCCTCTGGAGAAACCTCATCAAAATGGACTGCTGAGCTACTCTGTCTGATGGGGGGTTTCCCTGGATTTCTGCTGTAGACAGTGCAGATAGCTCAGCAGCCTGTGATTCTTCGATGGCTACTGCTAGGGTTAGGTCCCTTTTGGCTAACAGTCGCCTTTGCAGCCTTAAGTCCCTGACTCCACAGACTATTTGGTCTAAAAGCATATCCTCCAGATAGTCTCAAAATCCACAATGTAGGGCAGCTGACCTCAGGGCAGCCATAAATTCACTGATAGTCTCTCCCTCAGCCTGAATTCATCGCCTGAAGGCATACCTCCTTGCAATTTGAGATGGCTTAGGGGAATAGTGACTGGAAAGGATCTCTTGTAACTCCCCCCAAGGGATATCCCTGACAGAACACGTAGCTACCAACATCGTGGCTGTGTCAAATACTGTGGCTCCACAAAAACTTAAGAAATAGGACTTTTTTCCTGTGGGCTGTAGCTTCAGCGAGGTCTATAGCATCCAGGAAGCAGTCAAAATGGTTCCTATAGGACTCCCAAGTCTCAGCCATCAGTCTGAAAGTGGGAGCACAGGGTTTGAAGTCATCTCGTATCGGCAGTGTCTGTCTCCTCAGCGGGGAAGTTGAATTTCGCGCTCGCGAAATAGTGCCTGCAGCTGTGACAGTCAACTCGTAGTGGCTTCGGCTCTTTTTGAAAGTGACTGAGCTCAGCTGTTCTTATCCGGCCGCCTCTTATTCGGATCCCACCTTGTGGAGTGGCGGTAATTACTGAGGCAGACACGGAGCTAACAGTCTAGTAACTTTATTACAGCGAATAAAGGGTTGCCACGGCTGCCAGGCTAACAGGCAGTCAGCTGGCGACAATAGCTGATGCTCCTTTTATAGCCGGCTGTCAAACGGCATCAACCAATGGGAGCGTTTGCGCTCCCGCCAGAAGCGTGGACTGGAGTGAAGACTGCGGATGAATGCAACACCACCGTAAACTATTTGCTATCTATGATTTGGCTTCCAGACAATTGCTACTGTTTTATCAGGCTAATTTTCTTCTGTTCTCCCTCTAGTGCCTGAATATGATGTTTCTCCTGTTTGCTGTGAGCTACATGTTTTTACCCAACATCTATGTGGTTTTTGTGCTGATATTGTATGAGGGATTGCTGGGAGGAGCTGGCTATGTGAACACTTTCCACTGTGTCAGCGAAGAGGTGAGTTTGAGGGAAGAAACAAGAGGTGGGACTGGAGGGATAGAAGATCAGCCATATGTTGGGTGGATAGAGGATAGCATATGTAAAACAAATAAATTTCCTATGACACTGTATTGCCCTTTTCATAGTCCTTGGCATCCTGCTGACTGTATCTTAACACTGGCCAGGGAGTGCCCACATCACCCCACCCCGTTTTAAGTAGGAAACACATCAAAATTGTAGCATAGGCTCTAAATATAGCCTTTTACAATTAACCACCCATCGAACTAACTTCCCAAATCTAGTTTTTACATCAACTGGCTGAAGAATGATAAGTTGTGGCTCTTGACCAGGAGTTGTGGCTCTCACCTGGAATAAAAGATGAAATCATTACAAGAATTTGCATGGCTTTTCTGCAAACATATTCAATGGCCCTCTTTAACTGTTATAGGATAAAACAAGTATTTTTATCACTTGTTTTGCAAAGGGTAGAACTGGATATTTCAGCTAGGAGACAATCTTCAAGTTGGAAGTAACAATTATTTTCTTTGGAGACTATCCAACTTCTGTTTCAATACTTTCAATGAACCCAATTCTTCCAGCAATCACTTGTACAAAATATTAGCATCTGTGGGTTGCCTTCATATAGACTAAGTCATGGCTTGTTAAAAATACTTTAAGCTACAATGGCCTGGTTCACATCCCTAGCCAAACACCATGTAGGAACAGTAACGTGCCACATGTAAAAGGGCCAGCAGAAAGCTGTGTATTACATTTTGTAGAGAGACCAGAAATCCACATCCAGTGTCATTAAGAGAAATATTATTTCCCCCAACCCCTCTTTTCTTCCATGCAGAGCAAGCCGGAACATCGAGAATTTGCCATGGGAGTAGCTTGCATAGCTGACACTTTGGGCATCTCGCTCTCAGGGGCTATTGCCATTCCTGTCCACAACTATTTTTGTCACCTTCCTTGAAGTCTGTCTTCCAGAAGGATCAACAGTTGTCTTGGCATACAACACCTTTGTTCTTGAGTGGGATGATACCCATTTGTAAGGAAGGGAAACTCCTGTATGTTTTTAGTATTGGCTGACACCAAGCAGAAGAAAAAAGGAGCACCAGAAGCTGCTAGGGATTTATCCTCTTGGCTTAATTTCCAGAACATTCTGATTTAGGAAATTAGATCATTTTAACTGAGTCGAGCTGAGGTTGTGTTTTTTCCTCTGTATAGCATTTGGCAGAGTCAAAGGGAGAAAACGTACTTGCTGTAGAATAACATGGAATCATGTTATAGAACTCTCAAAGGTATAATACTTCTAATGCAGAACAAAGTGAAATAGAAACAGTTCAGAAGATGCCTTTCTACATAACTGAGTTCAAGAGAGAGGACAAAGAGATGCTATGTTTTATTCATAAGTGAATATGTTAGAAATCAGATATTCAGGGAAAAGATCATATTGTATGATCTATTTCTTCTTGAAATTAATCAGTAAGCCAGGCCTTGGAAAACTGTTAATGTTGCTAAATGATTATCCTATGTCATAATATGATAAAAGTTGGTAAATTTACATTTGTGGACTTCTGCGATTATTTGAAATGACTGAGACCAAAATTAGAAATACAGATTGGAATTACAGGCAGAAATTACAAAAAATTACAAAATTATGCCAGCTAAATGGTGAATAAATGTTCTCCAACTGGTTGCTGGATTCTTGTGATTAATAAGGATAGAGTTCGGCTAAATTTTTCTAATATGAAGGACTGAATTCTCAGATACAATCCAATCTTTCTGCAAGACACTGTGTTCAAACTGACATTGAAGTTTCTAAGGTAAAGGCTAGGTCCCACTGGCCGACGGATGCAAAACATATGCAAAAAGAACATAGCGGACGAGCAAAATTTCGGGGGTGCTCCATCCGTTGTCATCCGCTCCAAAAAGTGGCAACATTTGCATAAACAGAACGGAAAAGAAAGGAAAAGAACGGACGTGGGTAGTATGTAGTGGGGATGTTAAATGGATGTTCATAGGAAGCTTAGAGGATGTATATAGAATGCAAACCATTCACTGCTCATCCTTTCTATTTCCGTGCTACTAACACTGTGTAGACGTTCTGTGTACCTTTTGTTTCCTCCCTCTTCCTGTTTTCAGCTGCAGCGGATGTGAGTTGAGGGGATGCCCAGAGGATGCAGAGAGGATACAGCAGACGTTTAACGGATGATAAACGGACATAGAACGTTTGTTGCTCCTATGTCACGGATTTACATCGTACACAGCAGAAAGTTCATCCATTCACAAAGTTTTGTGCAGCTCAAAACTACTTGAGCGGATGAAATCTCAGTGGACGGATGCTCAAAGGATAGAGCGTATGAAACACGTATGCAATGAGTACACAACGGATGCATAGCATTTTCCAACGTTTTTTAACGTTTTACATCCTCTTTGCATCCGTTAGTGCAGTGGGACAGGGGCTTAACCACCCTTCATTTGCTCTCCAAAATGAGTATTTAATTTCCAGAAAATGTATTTCCTTTGGTAGTAGCATCCCCATTCTTTTGTCCATTCTCAGAACTAGTTATGATTTGCAGTTGTCTTTTTACTGTATAGTAGTGCCCCCCACACACACTTTTTAGGCTCCAGGAAACAGTTAACAATCATGTTACTAACAACTGTAATGATTCACAACTATGGCAAGGAAGGTTGCAAAATGGAGCTAAACATATTTAACAATTGTCTTGCTTAGCAACAAAAATTTTGGCCTTAATTGTGGTCATAATTGAAGGCTACCTGTAATGAGCAGTTCACTATCTGGAATTCCTGCCCTCTCCTCCATTTTTCTATTGATTTGCCCTATACTCAGGAGTTGGTTTCTACTGGTTCTGTCCAGCTCTGTAGAACTGGTAGCTCTGAAGAGCAGCAGACATAGAACCGGTTCTTTGTCTGCTGATGTTTTTGCCCTCTCCGCCCTCCTTGGTTCTTACTTGATCTTTATTTCCTGATTTTTCAACTTCAGCTGCCAAGGAGCCACAGCTGCAGTTTAAAAAAAACAACAGATAGCTGTTTCAAAGGCTGCTTCTTGGCAGCAGCGTGCTAATGATGATTGATAGTGGCTCACAGGGCAGGGAAGCTTGTAAATCCCAAACCGGTTGTTAACCCTGTCATATCCCACCCTTGCCTATACTATTATATTTAATGTCTTTAATTTGAATGTACAAAGATGGAAATTAAACATTGCACAATGAGCTCCAGCTGCAACCACTTATAATAAATAAAAATAAATGAGTATAATGTTCCAGAACCAAAGTTACATGTACAGTAGTGGGTTAGTACAGACTTACCTAGCTGGCATTCTAGAGAACTTTGCCAATTAAACATGAGATTATAAATTGGTTATTAAATTGCAATATTCAGTAACTCCAATAAAGCATGCTTTAAATTCAGTCCAGTTGCAACACAAGATTCCTATATATATTTGCAAATAATGTGTTTAATAGGATTAATATGCTGAAACCCAGAGGATATATTGTCTCTGTGAAATTTATAATGTGCAGACGAATATTAAACATTTGTTGTATTCAAAATCTGTTTCAGTAAGCAAGGAGCTGAACCCTCTTATAACTATGCTGATTTTGTTCTGTGCAGAATAAGTTGTTTAAATGCCACAGAAAATTGTCTTTTGTTTTCTTGAAGATTAGAACCCATCCCTTTGCAACACATGAAATGAAATGAAAATGAAATATTTTAGGATATACTAAAAGGGCAGAATATTTCCCCTAAAAGAGACATAGAACCTCACAGGCAGAAACTCAGCCCTCCCATCTTTGTTAATGGGCTATTAAGGCCTGAGCCAGGGATGTGATGGCTCAGTAGCTAAGATGCTGAGCTTATCAATCAGAAAAGTTGGCAGTTCAGAATCCCTAACACCACGTAATGGAGTGAGCTCCCATTACTTGTCTCAGCTTCTGCCAACCTAGCAGTTCAGAAGCATGTAAAAATGCAAGTAGAAAAATAGGGACCACTTTGATGGGTTCTGTGCCTCTTTGGCATTTGGTCATGCTGGCAACATGACCACAGAGATATCTCCAGACAGCGCTGGCTCTTCGGCTTTGTAACAGAGATGAGCACTGCCCCCTAGAGCTGGAAGCAACTAGCACATATGTGTGAGAGGAACTTTTACCTTTAAGGCCTGAGCCAGTCTATACATAACAAAGATCCACCTCCTGCTTGCAGAGCCATGATAGGACTTGCCAAAAGCCCTTTCATGTTACGTAATCACTCAGCAAGAATCAACGAAGCAGGGGACTCAAAAGATAACCTATCAAATTACCGCTGCATGGCCCCATGGGAGTCTGACAACCAACCAGAGGAGAAGCTCAAATTCAAAGCCCTACAAAAGGCATAAAATCCAGGCATTCTAAGCATCTCTTCTTTTTTCTTCACCTAAGAGCTCCAAGGCATATGGCCCTGTTCACCACTAAGCCATCTTTCCAAACAGCCACCATGTTTCTTGAAACTGAACCCAGAAGGATATTTCTTCCAACAGCTTTTGGTTCATATCCCAGGGGCATGGGTATGTAATATGAATTTTTAATATAATGGAAAGTAAAGTTGAATACGGTGGAATAAATTGCATTAAGCACATTCATTTTAATTGAAATGTATGTATTTACTTTTACCCCGCCTCACCTCCCATGTATCAGAGCAAGTTCACTGGATTGGTGGGGTGTACATTTAATAGTTCATTGAGTTTTTGCTAAGTTCCCAGTGGAAGGCAGTTGTATAGCTGCCTGTAAAATAAGCCTCAAAGTAGTTTTCTGCAGCTACTTAAGAAATGTTATCTTTGTTTATTTTCTTGTCGGGTAAATCGAATAAACTGATAAAATATCATCTTTGTCATAAATTACTGAATAGCATGCACGGATATAATTGAATATACGGTACCCAGGTGTTTTTTTTTTTTTTTGAGGGCTTTAAATATGGATGAAAGACAGCAGAGATGGGGATCCCTATTCAATCAGAAAATCAATGCGAAAAAATATAGTAATTATTTATCAGAAAATGCGATAATGCATGGATAGCTAAAAGATGCAACACACTCATAAGATTTACTTCCGGAAAATTTTGAAAACGGACTCTTTCAATCATCTTCCAAGGGGGCGCTAGAGTGGTACAGCTCTACTTGAGGTTGCAACTCTATGGTCAAAACTTTGTGGTTCTTCAGAAGCAGAAGTCGCCAGGGAGGGATTTTTTTTATTTAAATGAGCGAAATGAGTCATCAATTCTGCGACAGAGACTTCCTGCGTCGTTGCTTTTCACGTTTCAGGACTCGACGACTTGAAGGCCCTCTGCGCTTGCCCAGTGATTGCGTGGAGTGAGGCTTCTTGCTGGGCCCAGGCTGAGGTGAGCGCGTGTTGAAGCCGATCGCTCGGGGATGGAGGCTGGGGAAGGGGAGGGTGGATGGAAGAACCAAAGGGTGGTGGTGGCGGTGGAAGGGAAGCGACAGTAGATCATTTGAGCAATATGTAAAGGATAATAGGCAAAGTGCATTCTTCTGCTACATGTCTTTATCTGATCAGTTGATTTTAAATATTATTTAGTTGGGTTTTGGACACGAGATTTAGAAAAGTCTATGTATAGCAATGGGTGTTGTTATGATGCTACCTATCAGCTCTCCCCAACTAGATGTTCTCTCGATGTGTTGGTCCTCAATTACTACAGTTCCCATGGGGGCCTAAGCATTGTGGGAGGATAGCATCAGGCTGGAAAAAAGACATTTTTTTCAAAAAATGTCATTGATTCCCAGCACATTTCAGCAAAAGAGTGGAAGAAACTTCAATCAGTTCTTCAATAGGAATAGATCTGGAAGGGACCTTGGAGATCTTCTAGTCCAGCCCCCTGCTCAAGCAGGAGATCCTATCCCATTTCAGGCAAGCAGCTGTCTAATCTCTTCTCAAAAACCTCCAGTGATGAAGCACCCACAAGATCTGATGGCAAGCTGTTCCACGGGTTAATTGTCCTCACTGTTAGGAAGTTTCTCCTTAATTTTCTCTCCTTGATTAGTTTCTTCTCCTGCCCTCTGGTGCTTTGGAAAATAACTTGACCCTCTTCTCTTGTGGCAGCCTCTCAAATACTAGAATATTACTATCATGTCCTTCCCTAGTCCTTCTTTTCTCTCGACTAGCCAAACCCACTGTAACTTTTTTATATATTTTAGTCTCCAGGCCTTTAATCATTTTAGTTGCTCTTCCTTGCACTTTTTCCAAAATCTCAACATCTATTTTGTAATGTGATGACCAAAAGTGGATACACTGTTCTTGGTATGGTCTTACTAAGGCTTGAAAAAATAGTTATAAAGCTGTGTTATTGGGAGAGGATAGTGCTTAACATTTTCTGAAGGAGGTTCTAACTTCCTTGGGAATGACAATGATGCCAGATGTCACATAAGGCTTTTCTGTTTATTTTTAATTTTGTTTTGTGATGAAAGATGGAAGGATTGTCTTTGGTTATTAAACTGCAGTATGTATTAGACTTTCTATTGTAATTGTGGAGTTGTTTTTATTGATTATATCAAAAGTCAGTAGATTGGCTGGACAAGTTACATACCTAATCTCAAGCATAAGAATTTTCATCTATATGATGGTTTCAGTTACATCTAACATTTCCTTTCTGCACCGGAAGCAAAGTTTTTCTGAATCAAGGAGTGCATATATAATTGATATTCCAAATGTTTTTCAAATCAATAGGAATAGGATGTATGAATATAAAAGTACTATACTCACTGGACTTTTCAATTTATACCTATTCTCTAAGGTCAGAAATTTTACGTGAGTGACAATCCAAAGTTGTTGCCATGTCGCGTTTCTTTACTACTGGCTCAGACAGTGAATCAGAATCGTCGCTCTCTGGAGATGAATTAGTAACCAAGCCTGTTGGAGGCAATTTTGGGAAACAGTAAGTATAAATAGGGATGGTTAGGATTGGAGACGTGGATTTAGATTCCTAGAAAATAATTAGATGGGGTAAAATAAGCAGAGTGAGACTTTTATGACAAATTTTGCATATTGGTTCAGGCTATTGAATGAAAATATATAATATTGCAATTTGCATTTCCAGTCTAATCTCTGAATAGCATGAACTGCAGAACTAAATAGAAGCTAAATCTCACCCACAGTTAAGAATAGGCGAGAAAAAAACATTCTAGTGTTAATGTTGTTAACATTAAAATATCTGTACAGATGTATTCGTTCAAATATGTTATAAAACAATCCTCTTGGTGATTTTTTTCCAATAACTGTTGGCAAAGGCTGTCCCTCTTACACTTATTCCCCTCTGATTTCCAGTTTCTTCTATCAGTTACTCATAGATATCTACTAGCTATTTTCCTTCTTGTCTTGTAGGCCTTTGCTGCTGAGTGAGGATGAAGAAGATACAAAGAGAGTTGTGCGCAGTGCAAAAGACAAAAGGTGATGTATACTGGAAGAAGAAGGGCACCTAAAGTTAGGAGGGTTGAACCAAAATTATATTTTTCAATCTCTAGAAAGCTCCCAAAACCTTCATTCATGGCCTAAATGCTGCATATCTCCTTATTTTGTCTTTCTCTTCACCTCCCCTGGTTTAATTGTTCTTTGTCCTCTTTTTTCCTGCCTGCCAGATTTGAGGAACTAACCAATTTGATCAAAACAATCCGAAATGCTATGAAGATCCGAGATGTCACCAAATGTCTGGAGGAATTTGAGTTGCTGGGCAAAGCTTATGGGAAGGCCAAGAGTATTGTCGACAAGGAAGGAGTGCCCCACTTTTATATCCGCATCTTGGCAGATCTTGAGGACTATCTCAATGAGGTATTAACTGGACAGCATGATTGACATGAAAATTTTGATTTTTTTTTTGTTGTCTGATCAGAAAGGATTATACATTCCAATTTGTTTATAAGGAAAGTTCCTCTGTAGTGTGTTGAAACATGCTTTCCCTGCAATATAAAAAAAATTGCACAGTATCTCATCCAGTAGGTCCACTATGGTATTTTTTTCCAAAAATTGAGGCAAGTCACATAACAGTTGACCTCAGAACTGAGGCACAGAGATGAAGATAATCTTTCTTGACTCTAATCCTGTCTCTTTTTTCCTAGCTAGTTGCTAGTTTATAATGAATTGATTACAATATAATGTATATAGCCCAGACACATAATATTTCCAGAAATTTAGAAATCGTGGTGTTCTAATATTTTTTTCTTCTGTTGGTGAGTGGTAACTAATACATCTGAAAGTAACATTGGTTGATTTAAAAAAGGTTAAATTAATTAATTTTAAAATTACATGTTGTGCAAGATAAAGCTAAAAGCTTCCTCTAAAAAGCATTTTGTTCATTCAAGAAAGTAATTTGGTTAATTATTACAGTTTTTCCACACAAAGATTTGGGACAGAAAAAATCTTAGTAAATATGTTTTCTTTAAAAAAGAATGCTTGTATTCAAACTTTAGTTGCTGGTTTCTTCCACCTGTGTAGACTTTTTGTACAATGGGCTGCACAGTCAGAGCTGCCTACTCATATATGAGCCTTTCTGTTTGTTACGATTAAATTATTTTAATTAGCCCTCCATTATTTACCAATGCATTCATCTACTGTCTATATCCCAAAGTGTAGCAAACTCAGTGCTTTTTTCTGAGTTGGGCATTTGAAAATGCTATCTCCATAGTCATTAATACTTGCTATTTCTGAACTCACGATGATAAGAGGGCATGTAAACCAGTGCTGTGTGCACAATATTTACTGCATCCTAGGGGAATAATTAAGGAATGGAATAGGTGCTGCAGTCTAAGGAAGCAACTAGTGCTGCTCTCCATATACACTCTTTTGTCTTCGGTAGGTTTGGGAGGACAAGGAAGGCAAGAAAAAAATGAACAAGAACAATGCCAAAGCACTGAGTACTCTCCGCCAGAAGATCCGGAAATATAACCGAGATTATGAAACCCAGATAACTGCTTATCGCCAGGTATTGACTTATGCAAGGGAGGCTGCAGAGTTGTAATTTACAACAACTACTGTGTGGAATTGATGGTTGTCCATATTAACACTAACAGCAAACGTGTAGGATTATGGCTGAAGGGAGGATTTGAACAGCCATGTTTACAATGGACAAGAAAGTCTATATGGGTAATATGGGGTGGGGTAGAATAATATATATCATGATCTCAGCACAATAGTCATGTTCTCCTAGAATCCTGAGCTGTCAGCTGATGAAGATGAGGACAAGAAAAGTGATGATTCAGAGGGTAGGTATTGATGCAAGAACCATGCAATTGAAGGATGTCCTATGTTCTGAGCAAGCGTTTTTATGATTTAGTGTGTGAAATCTCCCCTCAATGGTTCCTCCCCTTTTTCCACCTTCAGGATCCTCTTCCTCAAGTGAAGATGATGACGATGAGGGAATAAGCGCAGCAGCTTTCTTGAAAAAGAAAGAAGGAGCAGTTGAGAGTCGCAGCAAGTTTCTCAAAAATATAGAGGTGAGAGTTCCAGGAAAAACCCTCAAAGAAAGATTTTGTGGATAACCTCAGCGTTCTCGAAGAGGTTTCAAAGTAGGAGAACTCAAGCTCCCCTGGGAACATAAAATATAAATTTCCATATTTTCTCCGCCCGATTATCCATGTCAGTCTGATTTTATTAAGAGACAAAGCAGTTTTCTGCTAGAAGGAATTTAGCTATACTGTGGCAGAAAATTCTTTTGGAAAAGGATTTGCTGGAGTAATAACATACTTTTTTCTGACAGGATGAAGACGAGGAAGAAGAGGAGTCAGATGATGAAGATTGGGGCTCATCAGATTCAGAATCTGATTCAGAGTCAGATGAAGATGAGGGCAAATACACCTCCTTGGCTTCAAAGTTTCTTAAGAAGTAAGGAGAACATACTTAGAGGCAAGGCGAGGTGGGAACCTTACCTTGATGCAACATCATCCATCATGCCTTATAGGAAGTCCTTGGTTTATGATGGTAACTGGCACTGGTATTTCTGTCATTAAACATTGCAGTTGTAGCGATATAATGTAACTGCATCCCATACTGGTGACAAACATAGCAATCCCTATTGCTGCCATTAAGCGATTACCATAGGTTATTAAGCAAGGAACTTCCCCCTAGCTTCCGACAGCAAACTCAGTGGGGAAAGCAGCAGGAAGTCAGGAGTCTCAGGTGGCTGAGTGGCTGGTGCCAAAGGGCACAGAAGCAGTCACTAAACCAGGGATAGCTGTTGCTGGGGGTGGGAGGGAGGGCAAGAAACTTCTGTGATGCCACATGTGTACCCAGGTTGGAGCAGCTTCTGCTGGCGGTGGAAGGATGCACAAGCTGCCCTGTGCTCTTCCATCCTTGCCACCTCCAACTGACTTGGTTCAACTGCTGATGCATGCATGGCATTAGTCTTTATGATGCCTTCTTCCTATGGCCACACATATGATGTTCCTGAAGCTGTATGAGAAGACTGCATACAGCGTCAGGAAGGAGGCCTTTCACAGACAGCAGTTGCCTGGTGACATACTAAGCCAGGCACAATTTGTCAACAACAGTAAGAAGAAGACAACCAAGATCAGATGGGGCCAGCAGGAACAGCAGGGTGCATTGCAGCAGGATGGCAGAATGCAGGGTGACCAAAAGGGCAAGAATAAGGAGCTTGTAATACACGCTTTGGCTTATGCTAGTAGGCTTCAAAGTGCCAGAATTTTGATCTTATGACCACAGGGACACTGCAGTGGCCATAATTTCAAGAACCGAGCATAAGTGTCATTTGTTCAGTACTGTCATAACTTCAAATGGTCACTGAACTTCTTAAGTGAGGATGATCCTTAAGTTTCAGGTCAAGCAGACCATATTTATCTTTTGTATTTTAATCTTTTGCCTTTAATCTTTTGTGCTTGCGCCTCTCGAGGGCAGTTGTTCTGGGTGATAGCCAGCAACCTCAGTGGTTTATGTTGAGCTCTCTTGTATAATCAAACATCTTAAAAGCTTAATTAAACTTTGTTTTTTTAGTTTTTCCTGTGGTGTGAAATATCAGTGATTTATATTTTAGACCCAGGAAGTACTTGCATCAGGAAATTGAAATAGTAGCTATGATTCCAACTCCTAAGCTGCCAAGTCTGGCAGTAGTTACTTATGCCATACTTCCATTACAGTTAAATTATTGCAATTTTGTTTTCTATGTATTATTTTTGAAAAACAACCAAAATCTTATGACACAGGTTGCAGCTAAGCTACTAACTGGTCTACAAAAGCAAGATCATATTCTGCTTACATTGATAGTTAGGCCCATATCAGTTAACAAATGTTTTCAACTATAAATCAGAACAAAGGTTTTGCCTAAAATGTAGATCTGCTTTACAGATGGCTTTGTGCCTATTCTTATCACGCAGTCAACAGGAGAGAGGCCTCTGCTTTCAGAGACCTGGTTGTTGGGCACCCTGGAAAACCTGTTATTGTGCTATTTGCCAAATTATGGAAGCTCCTGTGATTGGTTCTCAGTCCAGGGTGTGGATTTGATTTCAATCAAGTTGATTGAAATCAACAATTGAAATCACTGGTAAAAAGGCTTTATTTAAATCAACTTGATTTAAATCCTAATTTTTAAAGAGCAGCTGTCATCTCTTTCCTGCTGCGGCTCCTCCTCTGACCTGCTGTTGACTCACTGACAGTCCCATTCACTTTAATGGGATGGCTGGTGATGTAACAGTGACACAACAAGGTGAGGGACATGGCGGGCAGCAGGTGAGTGGATGCCCGCTAACAGGCGCTGCCATGATGGATCTGAAATGACAGGTGTTCTTTAAATGTAAGGACTCATTCTTGCTGGTAGTTAGAATCTTTAATATTATTATTTGCAAACAAAATGAAGATTTCCTATTTAGCTTGGATTCATTGAATGAATTTGCCAAAAATGTAAATATTGCAGAATATACTCTACATGAGTGAGCTCTATTTCATGCTGAATAAATTAAATTATTAATGTATCTTAAATAGAAAACTTTCGATAGATTTTTTATTCCAAAAGCATTTTATATTAATTAAAATAAGTTTGATAAAAATAAATGATTTTTATCCACCCTGGTTCTCGCATTTTCTACTTACAAGGAAGCAATCCTTGCCTTCTCCTTCAGACAGACTTTATGACCTAGATTATTGATAATTGTAGCTCTTTTTACAGGATTTTTATTCCTTAAATTTTAGAGTTAATCTGTATGCATGTCCTACACAGGTAGTCCTTGGGTTATGCCAGTTTATTCAAGAAGCATACAAAGTTACCACAGCACTGAATGGAAAGGACCTATGATGGGTCCTTGGAGTGCTGGTCATTGAAGCATTGCTGCAGTGTGGGAATAATGTCATGTGATCACAGTTTCCAGGTTTCCTGTTGCCTTCCCAAAAGCAAGGTTGGGGGAAGCTGGCAAGAATTTGGAAGTGATGATCGTGTGAGATCTCTGCTTAATGACTGCAGTCCTCATTTAATGACAGCAACTAGGACTGCTGGAATTGCTGGAATTAAGCAACATGGGCATAGGACACTGTGCCAATGACATCATTGATAATTGCTATCAAAACATGCAGATTTCCTATAGGTTGAAAGTTATATCAACTTTTGATCTATTAGTAGTTGATTCCGATCTTAGCATACCAGTGTTATGTGCAAGGATAGGGAAATCTTGGTCTATTGGGGTAAAATAATCTTGCCTGCGAAGGTTTGGATTCAAATGCAATTTGTAGGATGGAAAGAGAGAGAGAGCTGCTTTCATTAGAGCAGGTTTGATCTGCAGTATTCAAAGCCAGCAATGTTTCTGGGATTAAATTGTATAGCTAGCTCAATATTTTAGAACCACAGCATGAGGGGGGGAAAATTGATCTGTTTAATCCTCTAAAATCAGAGTTGGCACAGAGGAGGAAAAGAGGATTCTGGAGAAGAAAAAAGAAGATAAAGCAAAGAAAAAACAAGACCGTAAATCCAAAAAGTATGAAGATGATGAAGATGACAATGAAGGTGGTGAATGGGAAAAAGTCAAAGGAGGTGTCCCTCTGGTTAAGGTGAGGTATTGCCACTGGCTTCTCTTTCCAGCTGGGAGATTAGCCAGAGAGGGAGTAGAAGAAATTGGGAAGTTTATCCTTTCTTTTTTTTTCTCCCTGTAGGAAAAGCCAAAGATGTTTGCTAAGGGCACAGAAATCAACCATGCTGTGGTCGTGAAGAAACTCAATGAGATTCTACAGGCTCGTGGCAAGAAAGGCACTGATAGGTAAGACAACGACTTTTTAACATTGCTGGGCAAGAGTAACTGAAATCATTCTCAAATTGACCGCTTTTTTCTTCCTTTGAGAGGCAAATAAGTAGGTCATTTCTCAGATGGCATGTGGGATGTCTAACTCAAGGCCTGTAGGTGATGCCTCTGCCAGCGAAAATGTAGCTCATGCGGCCCTCCCAGGCTCCATTTTTGGCTGTGACAACCTTCTGCAGCCTGCCAGCAAAAACAGAGCTTGGGGAGACCATGTGGGCCCACCTGGGCTCCATTTTAGGCTGGCGGAAGGCTGTTAAAGCTAGCCATGGTCGTCCCCCCCCATCAAACACAACCCTGATGTGGCCCTCAGTCAAATCAAGTTTGACACCCCTGGTTCTTGAAAGGAGAGATCAAAGGATTGACAATAATGTAATCCTTTGATCTTCTCTTCTTTCTCTTTCCCTTTCTCTTTCTTCTTCCCCTTTCTCCTTTCCCTTCCCCTTTCCTTTCCTTAGCCAAAATTTGTTTTAAGAAAAGGGAGGCAGGCAAATTAACTTCAAGATCAAAAGTACAGAAGTCAATTATAAAAACAGCAAATCTGAAATGGCAGTAAAATATATGCACAGAGAAGGTCCACCTTCCTGATACTGAAATCTTTCCTCTGAAAGGATTGATCAGTTCTGAGCTTCATGTGGACATTAATATATGATGCAACATCCTTTCAACTGAAGCAGATTTTCTCTTTAATCAGTGTGACAATAAGGAGGAATTGGGCAACATTTGCTTCTGTTTTATACTAGCCTCAGTTAAATGTCTATGGAGATTCTCGGTCATCCGGATCATAGTTCTCCTAAAGGTGCTTTTACAACTGGACTTTCTTTGTTTTTTCCTGAAGATGTTTCGCTTCTCATCCAAGAAGATTCTTCAGAGCTTGGATGAGAAACGAAACATCTTCAGAGAAAAAATAAAACAGAATAAAAACAAAACAAAGAAAGTCCAGTGTCCTCTTGAAAAAGCACCTTTATAGGTAACCCCAGCTTTGATTGTATTATCCAATCTCAAGAAGCTGGTACATCTTATAAACTTGTGACATGCTAAAAGATGGCTAATTGAAATGGGGAGCTGACCTTTTTTGAACTTTTTATCACCACACCATGGAAGTGGGTATAAGGCCTGTGTCTAAAGTTTGCTGTGTCTTGTTTGCATCAGGCCAGACTAGACAGGGAGGAACCATATATTCCAGTTGAAGTTATAATTCAGCCTCTTGACCTCTCTGACAAGTTGAGAAGGACTTCTGCCTAAGAAGGGGTGTGGCCAAACATTACTATCTTCTTTTACATTCAGTTTTGGAAAAATGACGCTTTGGCATAATAGATTCCAATATATATACTCTTAAAATTACTCCCAAACTGAGCAAAAAAAAAAAAAGCCTTTCAAAATTGACAATTTTGTTGCTAAATGCTGGTGGCATGACTTCATGGTGTTCTGGGAGCTACAGATGAGTTTCAATGGTTAGAATAGGAATAGACTTATATACCAAATCACAGCCCTCTCTAAGCGGTTTATAAAGTCAGCCTATTGCCCCCAACAATCTGGGTACTCATTTTACCTATTTCGGAAGGATGGAAGGTTGAGTCAACCTTGAGCCTGGTGGGATTTGAACTGCCAAATTGCAGACGGGACAGCAGAAGTAGTTTGCAGTACTGCAATCTAACCACTTCACCACCATGGTTCATAATGGTTAAGAATTGTTAAAGGCTTTAACTTTAACTGAAGTTGTGCTGTGCTTAACTTTAACAACTTAACTTGTGCTGAGTTTGAGGAAGTAACTCATAATAATCTGCTATCTCCTCACACCTATTGTCAGAATAGTCTCTACTCTTTCTGTGATCTTCTACAGGGCTGCCCAGATCGATCTCCTGCAGCTTTTGGTTGGAATTGCAGCAGAGAACAACTTGGGGATAGCCATTGACCTCAAAATCAAGTTCAACATTGTTGCCTCTTTGTATGACTACAATCCCAATTTAGCTACATACATGAAGGTATGGGGGAATAAGGAGGGAAAGTAAGACAGATTAATTCTTTTGTACCACAAGTTTGTTCCTTGCCCGCATTGGCTGTAAGAGATGCAACATGGAAGATTGGTTGTTTTATTCCTATAATATAGGAAGTCCTCACGACCACAATTAAGCCCAACATTTGTCGTTAAATGAGAAATGTTAAATGAATCTAGCTTACCCATTGCTTGTCAGAAGGTTACAAAACAGGATCACATGATCCTGAGATATCACAACTGTCATGAATATAAACCACTTGTCAAACACCCGTATCTAAATCATGTGACCATGGGGATGCTGCAACGGTCATAAATATGAAATGTCTCGGGAGTATCCAATATGCAGGCAGACTGGTTGAGCAGGGCACAGTTGACCAGTCAGAATGGTGATTGCATCCCCATCTATTGAGGAGATGAGGGAATGCTTCGGCCACCTGATTCTGGATCTGTTTGCATTGCCAGAGAACACGCACCTCCCAAGGTTCTTTGCTCGATTCCCTGCCCGAGGAGCAGAAGGGGTCAACATTCTCCAGTGCAAGTGGCCCCAGGGACTATTGTATGCCTTCCCTCCCCTTCCCCTGATTCCGGGGGCAATCAGGAAAGTACTGATAGAAAGGGCGGAAGTTCTGTTGGTAGCCCCTTACTGGCCCAGGCTTCCGTGGTTTGCTGACCTGGTAGGCCTGTCAATTGCCAGATCCTGCAGAGAATTCCCCTGCACAAGATCTCACTCAGCCAGGGCCCGATCGAGCATGCAGATCTAGCCTGGTTTTGGTTAACCGTCTGGTGTTTGAGTAGGGGATCCTGAAAAGGGAGAAGTTTTCCACAAACATCATTCAGACCATCCAGGCGGCCAGAAGACCTTCCATAACCAGAATATATAACGCAACCTGGAAGATTTTCTGCAGTTGGTGCGCTTGTCACCAATTAGACCTCACTGGGGTTTCTGTTGCAAAGGTATTAGAGTTCCTGCAGGATGGGTTGGATAAAAGTCTCGGCCCCAATACCTTGAAGAGACAGGTGTCTGCCTTGATCTCGGTTATTTCGGTCAAAGGCTCTACTACTCTGGCCCAACACCCTAGGGTGAAAGCCTTCCTTAGGGGAGCCATGAATTTGAGGTCACCAGTGATCCACCGCTACCCCATCTGGGATTTGCATAAGGTCCTGAAAGTATTGACTTCTCCCCCATTTGAACCCTTATGTAAAATCTGCCTTCGCCTTCTCACGTGCAAGGTGTCATTCTTGGTGGCCATTACCTTGGCCAAGTGTATTTCATAGTTGGCGGCCTTATCCATCAGGAAGGATCTGTGTGTATTCCATGCAGACAGGGTGGTTCTGCGGTTGGACCCTACCTTCCTGCCCAAGGTGAACTCTTTATTCCATCGTTCACAGGAGTTGATTTTACCTAATTTCTGTACTAAGGCTACCCATGCACTAGAGAAAAAATGCCACACCTTGGACGTTAGGAGGGCCCTCCGTATTTACATTAAAAGAATTTCTTCTCTTAGAAGGACGGAAGCCCTGTTTGTTTCCTTTCAGCCATCAACTTTGGGTCGCAGGATGACACCTTCCACAGTAAGTTGCTGGCTCAGAGCCTGCATTGCAAAAGCCTATGAGTCACAGAGCTTTCCTGTACCCAAGAGGATCACAGCACACTCAACCAGAAGTGTAGCAACCACCGCAGCCTGGGCAATGCAGGCATTGATTCTGGACATTTGTAGAGCTGCAACCTGGTCATTGGTGACCTCATTTATAAGACAATACAAAATTGACTCCTTTGCCTCAGCAGAGGCGTCCTTTGGAAGACAAGTCCTGCAGGGTGTGCATGTAGAAGTGGGGACCTCCGACCAATCCAGATCCCACCCATAGGACAGCCATCAGCCAGCTTTGGTATGTCCCATCCTGGATTCTCCCTTCGGCTCAGTGGAGAAGGGGCTTTGGTCCTACTTGAACGCTTCTTCTCAGGGAGCCGAAGGGAGAATCCAGTCCCACCCTGTATTCTGTCTGGTCAGAATAGGGAGGAAATGTCCCTTTTGCTCGCAGTATCAACTGACCTATCTGCTTCAACGTCCTTCAGAACTGGGGACCGTTACCAAGGGGTGTGTCCTCAGTTTTTCAACTCGGTCTGGAGAGCTAGGAGACTAAAGACTACCATCTTGGATTCTGCCTTCGGCTCCCCAAGAAGAAGCGTTCAGGTAGGACCAACGCCCCTTATAAGTTGACGATTGCCTGTACCAAGGTTGTTAATGATTTCTTCTTTATTCCCTGTTTGCAGCCAGAGATGTGGCAGAAATGTCTCAGTTCCATTGATGAGCTTTTGGACATCCTCTTTGCACACGACAACATCTTCATTGGACAGAACATTGCAGAGGATTCTGAAAATCTGGCCAACACAGAGCAGGTGGGTTTCTGCAAGTCCTTCCTGCCTATAAACCATTCTGCAACGTGTTATGTAGGTAGTCTTCGACTTAGGACTGATTGGCCACTTAGCGCCCAGTAAAATGGATTCCCCCAAAAGAAAAATCCCAATCTGGATTCAATCTTTCCTCCAGTCATGTGATCACATTTTGGTTGCTTGACAACTGGCCCACATGTATATGGCTATTGGTGGCATCTATCATCATGATTTACAAAGCTTTCCAACGACCCCCCCCCCCCAAAAAAAAAAAATATAATATTAATTTTGGGGCTTTGGCAAAAAAAGCACCCAATACAGAGAACGGGTTCCCTAAATGACCATCACAAAAACCATAAAATCAGGTTGGTCACATGGATGCCTCAACTTAACAACTGTCATGATACATGAATGAAAATTCCAGGCTCTGTTACAGTCATAAGTCGAGGACTATGCGTAGGGAGGGCTGAGTGAAGTTTGCAAAGATCAAAGAGGATGCTGCTGTGCTTGCAGACTGGGGGTGGGGGGAAACATTTTTTGTTTATGCCACTTTCTCAAGTATTCTGCATGCACAATCCAATCACCTCAATAGACTCATAACTGGGAGTAATGGTGATTGTAATTCAATCCAGTAGGAAAGTTCCACATTGGAGAAAGCTAAGATGAACCTGCTAGTCCTAATCCCACTCCTTCCTTTCTACTTTTCCGTGGCCAGCCCCTTCGCATACGTGGGTGCATCTTGACCTTGGTGGAGCGGATGGATGAGGAGTTTGTGAAAATCATGCAGAACACTGACCCCCATTCTCAAGGTGAATGAGTTTGTACATTGTCCATCATAAAATGGTGTCTTAGAGGCATAGCTGGTGAGGGAAGAAGGACATCCATTGAAAGTAGAGGTAATGAAGGGCAGTGGGTTGGGACAGGAGGTACCTTGCCTGATAATAGGAATATTTGGCTCCTAGTTGAATGTTGTTTCTAGCAGAACTGCCTCTTAACCAGACAAAGGAGGATTGGTTTCTTCAGAAATTTGGAGCCTGTTAAGTTGCAAAGTTGAAAATTCATCCTTATTTTTTCATATTACTATGTCTGCTTACAGAAGAATAGCAATAGCACTTCATAGCACTTTACAGCCTTCTCTAAACAGGGTACAGAATTAACATATTGCCCCCAACAATCTGCTGAAACTGCTGGAATACAGAGAACTGACCTTTTCCAGGTGACAAATCCAATGTCTTTAAGCTGCTGAGCCTTTGCAACTCCATTGTAGATAACAAAATGTTATAGGTCAGCATGAAAAACGGTTTGGTGATCAAGGCCCTTCATTTTTCTACATTTTAAATTGTGTAATTGTAAGGGCATAAAGCAACAGATATTTTGTCCACTTCTCCACAACCAGCAAAATTAAAGCTGTTGGAGAGGAGAGGTTTTGTGGGACTGCATTGCCAGTTTCCTCCTAATCAAACAAGGAAACCCGGTGAGGATCTCTTGTAAAAGACTAAGCTAAGCATCTGTGATTTGTTTCTCCTAGAATATGTGGATCACCTGAAGGATGAAGCCCGAGTTTGCAAGATCATAGAACGGGTGCAGACTTATCTGCAGGACAAGGGAACTACAGATGAGATCTGCCGTGTTTACCTGCGGTGCATCCTCCACACCTATTACAAGTTTGACTATAAGGCTCACCAGCGCCAGCAAGGCCCAGCAGGAGACAGCAAGGTAAGGTGACCCCTTTGCTAGGCAAGGAACTTCAGTAGTTGGTTTGCAAAGCATCTTCCCTCTCCAGAGAGAGACATCTGTGTCTAGGTCTGTGTTTTCTTACCACCATCGTCTTCTGCTGATTTAAGAGATGCTGAGGATTGGATTTGGAAGCTAAAAATAACATATTGAAATGTTACTTCTAGGAAGCTTCATAGACCAGTAGTTTCTCAACTGTGGCAATTGTAAGTATGCTAGCAAGAAAATTCTGGGAGTTGAAGTTCACACATCTTAAAGTTGCCAAGGTTGAGAAACACTATCATAGAAGACACAGCCGTGTCTTCCAGGATGTACCGTATGTCTCCAACAATACGCCCCCCCATAGGAAAACCCAGCATGTTTTCTAGGTATAAAATGAAATTAAGCCCTTCCCCCCCAAATTTAGGCCTATTTTAAAATATGCGAAATTGGGGAAGGCGGGGAGAACTTGCCATGAGGAGCGCCCTGCGGGCAGCTACACCTTGCCATCAGCTGCTCCTGACAGCCAATCATGGCAGAGTATGGAGGGCTCCCTACCCCCACCAAGTGCCTTTGCTTCAGACCCGGGTCAGCAGGCAGTCAGTTCGGCGTGGATGTCCACCAGCAGCATTTCAGCTGTTTCTCAGGCCTCCATAGCTTCCACGGTTCCCACTGGTGGTAGCGTCTCTTGCCAGCGCTGTCTCCAACAACAGCGTATGAGTCGCTCCCGCTTTTCCCCCATTCCCGTAGCAACAGGAAAAAAAACATTTTGAGATACCTGAGAATGCCACGCACTGCGTTTTGATTTAATCCCGAGCGCCTGGTTGGATGTGAGGAGAGCCGAGCAAGCATTTCTGCTGCTGCTACCCTTGATGCTCCAGCCTCGGGCTCTCCAAGTTTTCAAAAGTCCCGGAAGAGCAGCCCGTTCCTGCAATCGAATCGCGCCCAGGCCGAGCTGCAGCTGTCCCTCTCTCGCCAGCACCGTCTCCAACAACAGTGGCAGCAGCGGTGGGAACTGTGGAAGTTACGGAGGCAGCTCCCCCACCCAAGAAGCGGCTGAAACGCTTTCATGGTTCCAGCCGCCGCTGCTGCTGTTGTTGGAGATGGCGCTGGCGAGGACAGCTGCAGCTCGGTCTGGGCGTGTTTGGAATGCAGGAATGGGCGGAGCACCAGGACTTTTGGAAACCTGCAGAGCCTGAGGCTGGAGCACCAAGGGTAGCAGCAGCAAAGATGCTCACTCGGCTCTTCTCACGCCCACCCAGCTGCTCGGGATTAAACCAAAAGGCAGCGCGCAGCGCTCCCAGGTACCTCAAAATGTTTTTTCTTTTCCTGTTGTTACGGGGACAGGGGAAAAGTGGGAATGACTCAGATGCTGTTGTTGGAGACAGCGCTGGTGAGAGAGGTGCCAGCACCGGCGGGAACCATGGAAGCTATGGAGGCCTGAAAAGCATCTGAAACACTGTCAGCGGACATTCTCGCCATCTGCCCACTGACCCAGGTCTACAGCAAAGATCCCACCCTTTGGTTTTTGTCCTTTTAAAAGTTTTTGAGAATCCAGAAATCTTTATTATACCTTTGACATTTTATTTTCAGCTTAAATACTTGTTAATGTCAAAGTGGATTTTTGCCGGTTTCTTGCTCTTAGTTGTCAATATAGAAAAGAAAAGAAAAGAAAAAAAACCACATCCTTTCCCTTCCCTCTCTCATTCGCCGCTTCAAAGTCTTCTTTGGGAACAATGTTGTTTTTTGTAATTCAAATTCCAGGGTACCTTATATTGCTGCTTTTTCAGTTCGACACGGTCAGCCAAAACTTCCTCTTATCTTCCTCCTGCACATTCTTTTCTAGTCAAGTTCTTCTTTGAGGTGGCCATTTCTGACCACCGCTGCAACTGCCTTCAGGAAAGGGAGTAATGGCCAGCTAGGGAGGAGAGATGCGTCTCTCTTCGATCCTGCTGGCAGTCTCCCCCCTCTTCACCACCTCTATGGGGTGGCTTAGCCCCAAAACCAGCCAGCTTGAGGCGCTCCAGCAGCGAGCACAGATTGAAACTGCACAATTGCAGATTTTGGTCTATCACCGAAGAAGCTCAAACCAGAAGCCCTCGAGATTGCAAGTTGAACACTTTGCATTAGGAGCATGTGATTTATTGATAATGGGGCTAATTTACACTCTCTGCTTATCTCAGTCCGAACAAGACCAAGCAGAAAACGAGGGGGAAGATTCTGCAGTGTTGATGGAACGCCTTTGCAAGTTCATCTATGCCAAAGATCGGACAGACCGGATCCGTACCTGTGCCATTCTCTGCCATATTTATCACCATGCCTTGCATGATCGCTGGTACCAGGCTCGTGACCTGATGCTCATGAGCCACCTTCAAGATAATATCCAGCATGCGGACCCTCCAGTGCAGGTTAGAGAGGAACAAACAGTTTGGTAGCCATTGAGAACCAACACTGAACTTGCCTGTTTGATGGTGGTGGTGGTGATAGCACTGAGTGTGGATGGGCAGCAGACTTTCTACTGTCCTATTCTCTTTGGTCTGCTTTGAGTCAAACAACCCCTCTAGTGGGGAAAGCCACGGGGTCCTCTAAACAAAATGGAGAATGCCCAATTTAATCAACTAAGCAACCTAGTAGGGAGGGAAGCTTAAAATTCTGCTTGACAACCTGTATTGTGAAAGGGCAGCAATAAGAATCCATTATTTGATCAGTTACTGAATTATCCATGGGATCTGAGAGCAGATAATGGGAAAAGAGGTGCTGGTAGTTTTGCGTTTTCAAACCATTTTGGTTTGTTTCCCCACCAGATCCTTTATAACCGGACAATGGTTCAGCTGGGGATCTGTGCCTTCCGCCAGGGCTTGATCAAAGATGCTCATAATGCTTTGCTGGACATTCAGTCAAGCGGAAGAGCAAAGGAGTTGCTAGGACAGGGTCTCCTGATGCGTAGCATGCAAGAGCGCAACCAGGAGCAAGAGAAGATTGAGAAGCGCCGGCAGGTTCCTTTCCACATGCACATCAACTTGGAACTCCTGGAGTGTGTCTACCTGGTCTCTGCCATGCTGCTTGAGATCCCTTACATGGCTGCTCATGAGTTTGATGCACGTCGGCGAATGATCAGCAAGCAGTTCCACCATCAGCTGCGGGTGGGCGAGCGCCAGCCTCTTCTTGGTAAGCGCCAAAGGATGCTTGCTGTAGTCCCCCCAGAGATGCAGTTCTGGCCTAAGGTTTCAGAAGATTAAATCTGGTTCTGCCAACCAGAAGCAGATAGAAACCAACAAGGAGGACATGAAGGCAACATTGTCGTTCTGTTTGTGTTCTCCAGCAAGTACTAGTAAGAGAGACACACTAAGTGGTTGTAAGTCAAGAACTACCTATAATATGAATAACCCTAGGGTAGCTGAGTTGAGATAGATTGCTAGCCCATAAACCACAGTTACCAACGAAAATAGTTGTATTCACACAGTATATGAATACAAAACAAAACAAACTATATCTTCTCTAATATAATGTTTGACATTAATTACCATTTAATACTGAAGAAATATTTAGCCATCCTGAGCGGTAATATGTTATGTTGGGGGAATTGAGCCTTTGAGGTTTTTTTAAAATAGCTTTGTTCCTCAGATAAATTATTTAATTTCTAAAAATAAACTAAAATTTGGGAACTCATCTGTTTTTGTAACAAACAGTCTGCTTTTCCTTACACTTAAATACACAGTTTAAATTCACTTTTATAACATACAAAATCTACAGTTTTCTGAAATCGCAAAGTAGCACTTTTTTTCCCTAAGAGATTGTGGCTTATTCATTTGAATAATTAAAATCCTCTCAAATGGATCAGAGGAACATCCTTCCCCCCCTCTCTTTCCTTGCTTCAGGCCCCCCTGAATCAATGAGAGAGCATGTTGTAGCAGCATCCAAGGCTATGAAGATGGGTGACTGGAAGACATGCCACCGATTCATCGTCAATGAGAAAATGAATGGAAAAGTCTGGGATCTGTTTCCTGAGGCTGACAAAGTGCGCAGCATGCTTGTCCGGTCAGTTGCAAGAAAAGTGTGAGAGAAGTGAGCCATGGATGTGATGTAATGTAGTAAGGAAGGGGATTCCCAGGTGGGAGGGGCTGCATTTCTGAGGGGTAAGAGGCAACTCAGTCTGGATGTTATATGTGAGAGAAAAAAGGTGTATTCAGCTCCTCCCTAGTAGTTCATGGAGTATATTTTAGATGCAGATAATAGAACCTTCCATCCGGCAAAATTTTCTCTCGAGGCATGGAAGAATTACCCAGCTTGGAAGAATTATCATGAATTATTCTTGATGTTGGGCTTCCTATCGATTGAGGAAAAGTACAACTATTTCCAGTTTTGCTCCAGTGTGTTGCTGGAACTAGCAGCAAAGATACAGTGGAAAAATGGAAACCTGAAATGTGTCTGTAATTTTGAAGAGTAAAATTTTGGGGACAGAAATTTAGATAATTTGAGACCTCATTCTTATACCTCATTCTCACTGCCGTTGGTTTTTTTCTCTCGACCGCATCCCAACAGGAAGATCCAGGAGGAGTCTCTTCGAACCTATCTCTTCACCTACAGCAGTGTTTATGACTCAATCAGGTACAATCACATTGGGGGTCCAGAGAAGGAGAGAAGAGAGGTCCACAGTTAATGGTGATTGCATTTCTAGAGAGTCGTGCTTTTCCCTGACTATGGAACTGCATATATTTTATAATGAGAGTTGACTGTGGACAATGGGCTTTAGAATTCCCTTTGGATTATCTGACTTATCTGTACTTGGTGCTTAGTGTAACTCTGGTCCCCAGTTACAGATCCTTCTGAGCTACTGTTTTCTCAGTAAATTTCCTTCTGGGCAAGAGGCTAGTGTGTCAATCCTAAATAGCTGACTCTTACACAATTCTTTGTTTTCTATGGTCCATCTTCCTAGCATGGAGATCTTGTCCGATATGTTTGAACTGGACCTGCCCACTGTCCACAGCATCATTAGCAAGATGATCATCAATGAAGAGTTGATGGTAAGGCAGGTGGGGCGGTTCAGTAAATTAATTACAGCACCAGGAAGGGGCAGGAGAAATGTTGCTCTTGCAGTGTGACTTGCTTCAAAGAATGGCAGGAAGAGAGCCATCCATCCATAGGCAGCTTCTGAAGCAATTTTAAGAAGACAAGAATATATAAGAACTAAAGCACACAGAGAATCTCTAGTCACAGGCCTAATTTTTAATAATATATCTCGTCATCAAGAACAACCCCATCTCTTATAATAGTTACATGGGTAGTCCTTGGCTTACAGCCACAATTAAGACCAAAATTTCTGTTTCAAAGCAGGCGGTTAAGTGAGCTACGCCTGATTTTAAGTCTTTTTTTTTTTGGCCACAGTTGTTGAAGTGAATCGCTGCAGGGGTTGAATGAATTACATAGTCATTGAGCAAATCATGGTTCTCCATTGACTTTGTGTATTGGAAGCTGTCTGGGAAGGTTGCAGGTGGTAATCACATGATCCTAGGAAGCTGCTACCATTGTAAATGCATGCCAGATGCCCAAGTTTTGATCACATGACCACAGGGATGCTGCAGGGATTGTAAGTGTGAGAACCAATTATGTTATTTTTTTCCACTGCTGTTGTAGCTTTGCTAGCTAAAAAAACACAGTGGTTCTCAACCACAATGGAACCCTTATAACTACAATGGAGCTCAAAATTTATGATGCTAAATGAGAAATCTGCTAAGTGAGTTTTGCCCCATTTTATGACTTTCCTTGCCACCTTTGTGAAGTGAAACACTGCAGTTGTTCAATTAACACGGTTGTTAAGTGCATCTGATGGACTTTGCTGGTGAAAAGGTTGCAAAATGGGACATATGAACCCCTGGGACACTGCAACTGTCATAAATGTGACTCAGTTGTCAAGCATCCAAATGTAAATCACGTGACCTTGAGAATGCTGCAAAGGACATTCATGTGAAAAATGGTCATTAAATCAATTTTTCAGTTCCGTTGTGACTTCGAATGATCACCAACCAAACTGTTGTAAGTCAAGGACTACCTACAGGGCTACCTGTAGTGGCAAATGCCCCTCCAAACTAGGGGGAAAGAACCAAGATAATTATAAACAGGAGAGACTGAATCAAAACCTTGTAGTGGGAAGGAGGAATACATCAGGTCAGATTCAGATTCATTCAGGTCAGATTCAGTTCTATACTTTTTGGTAGAACTAGGAAGTCAAAGTATAGGAATCTCTCCTGAAAGATTTTCAATTGTGTACAAATTATTCTGTGCCTTTTAAACTTTTCTAGGCTTCCTTAGATCAACCAACCCAGACAGTTGTGATGCATCGAACAGAGCCCACCACCCAACAAAATTTGGCATTGCAGCTGGCTGAGAAGCTGGGCAGCCTTGTGGAAAACAATGAGAGAGTCTTTGACCAGAAGCAAGGCACTTACGGTGGCTACTTTCGGGGTAAGTTAAAGCTCTGATGTCACTGCACTTACCTATTTTTGCTGGCGTCTTTATTTCTCCTCCATTTGATTAATTGTTACAGGCTCAACACACTAATGTCTGAGCTACCCTTTTAACAAAGGGAAAAATATTTCAGCAGTTGTGGAACAAAATCTGAAAATATTTTGAAACTTTCCTTTACTAAATATTTATTTTTCCTGTTATCAGGGCAGGAAACCTCCGTTCTTTTCATTAGTGGATTCAAATCCATCTTATTTTAATATACCTCTAGTCAGGGAAATTACAGTTCATGGCCAATAGTTCATTTCTGTTTTGTTTGCTGTCTCCTCCTTTGCCAGTACCTCCTAATCAGCTCATGTTTTATCTTGCAGACCAAAAGGACGGCTATCGTAAGAACGAAGGGGGCTACCTGCGGCGGGGAGGATATCGGCAGCAAGAACGTCAGAGCAACTACTAAGCTTAGAGCCATTTTTATTCAGTTAATTTGGAGGAAGAGAAGTTACCAGTGACCATAATTCAAACCCAGCTAATAAAAAAATTGCTAAAAAAGAAGTCTATGTAGTATCCTTGGGAACAGGACAGGTAAATTAATTAAAGATAATGACAAGAATCATCAGGCTCCATTGCATTTCCGACCTTTAGTAGTTACTATCTGGCCCTAGAATGAATGGGCTCCTAGACTGAAGATTATATTCATTTTCAGTCTTAATAGAATCAAATCCAAAGACAAGGAATTTCTCCTCAAAGGTTTACTAAAGGTGGTATTCTCAAAAACCAGATCTGAAGAAATAACCCCAAGTAACCCTTGCTGGAGCACTACTTTTGTTGAATGTATCTGAATCTAAATAAACACATAAGTGTGAAGCATGCCTGTTTGGCTTTAAGAGAGTTTTGCTACCTCTTGTCATTGTTTCTGGACCAGCAAGGAGGCAAACCATATTGCAAATTGCAGAATTTTTTTTCTAAAACCCTTTTATCAAGTTGGCTCTAAAATCTTGGGGAAATGGTCATTGTTTTAGTAAGACTGTCTTACTCATGTACCCTCATTTCAGTAAGCCTTCTGACATTTCACAGCTTTATGTTATTTGGGTTGGTGAGTAGCTGATTTAGCAACAGTCTTGTGAGTGGGGTAGCCAGTTGTTGGTAGAAAAAGTCATCCAATAATTTCCCTGGTTCACATGGAAATTTACTCTGAAGTCTCTCCAGTCAAAGTCCAACTGTTACAGTATTAGACTTCATCCACATTACTTATTAAGTACCACTCATTTATTTATTGTATCCATATGCTTGTATAGTTCGGAAAAAAAGTGACATAGGCTTTGTCTTTCTATCCCCTCAAAATTGCCACCAACTTTCCTGCTGTCTCTTGCCTTTGCCATAACATACTAGTCATTCAAACACTAAGGCAAGGGTCTTCAAACTTGGCAAGTTTAAGACTTGTGGACTTCAATTCTCAGAATTCCTGAGCTAAAATCACTGAGGAGGAATTCTGGGAATTGATCCACAAGTCTTAAAGCTGTCAAGTTTGAAAACACCTGAACTGAGGCTTTTCCAAAGTTTCTAATATCCTAGAGAAAATCAGGGGTCTATTTTATTTATTTATTTGATTTGTCAATTGTCATTTTATAATTTTGAGACCACAATTTTTGCCATTTATCTAAATCCCATATCCCAAATTTTTCCCTCACGCAATAATTGTTTCTTTTACTTGTTCTTCCTCTAATTTAAACTCTAGTAAATGTCGATAAAATTTTTGATTACTTTTTCATCAGTACCTGTCAAAATTTTATCTTGATCAGTCAACTTATCATAGATACCTTCTTTATTAAATCTAGATTGTATTTGCAAATATGAAAACCAATTCATTTTTACACCTTGTTCTTCCAACGCTTGCATACCATGTTTCTCCAACAATACGGCCTCCACCAATAGGAAGCCCCACCATGTTTTATAGGCATTCAATTTATAAAATCAAATTAAGCCCCTCCCCCCAAATTAAGGCCCATATTAAACATGCGAAATAGGGGGGAATGGTGGGGGGGCCCTTGCATTTCCAAAGTACTTGCCTGGATATGGTGCTGCCTGCGTTGGTGGGGCACTTCATACCAGGAGCCCTTTCACTACGGAATGCCGCGGCGTTTGGTGTAGCCATGTGTGGCCTGTCAGGCTTCCTCCCTGCAACCGGAACCCTGAGGAGACATTTGGCTTCAGGCACTCCCATCACTGCGTTCTGAGGGAAGGCACTCGCCTGAGAGGATCTCTCTCTCTGTCTCCGCAAGGTCTGCGCTGCGGCTGAGGAGGAGGCTGAAGCCAGTTCCTTCTGCTTGTTGAGAGGTGAGGAAGCTGCGGCTTTGCACAGCAAGCAAAGCGCTGCTCGCCCGGGCGAGATTTGGGAGCGAGAGGCAGGAGGAGGCATGCACACACCCGCAGCTCGCTTTCCCG
The DNA here is from genome assembly GCA_015471245.1 of Laticauda colubrina. NCBI lineage: Eukaryota > Metazoa > Chordata > Lepidosauria > Squamata > Elapidae > Laticauda > Laticauda colubrina. Next base: position 3,024,305 of record BLBF01000050.1, read on the forward strand.
GCTCTGCCCAGCCCGCACAGCTCTGGTGCGGCCTTGAGACGCTCACTGCCTTGGTGAGAGCTCTGCCGCCTGGAAGGAGGGCCCGCCTGTCAGCTGTGCTGGGCACCACTGGGCACCCCTAGGCTGGGGCACCCAGTGCAGCTGACAGGCGGGCTCTCCTTCCAGGCGGCAGAGCTCTCACCAAGGCAGCGCCTCCCTGCCAGACCCTCCACTCATCCCATCAGGGCTGCATCAGGGCCGTGCAGGCTGGGCAGAGCCGGGAAAGCGAGCCGCGGGTGCGTGCATGCCTCCTGCCTCTCGTTCCTAAATCTCGCCCGGGCGAGCAGCGCTTTGCTTGCTGTCCAAAGCCACGGCTTCCTCACCTCTCAGCAAGCAGAAGGAACCAGCTTCAGCCTCCTCCTCAGCTGCAGTGCAGATCTTGCGGGGAGAGAGAGAGAGAGATCTTGGGCGAGCGCCTTCCCTAGGAATGCGGCGATGGGAGCGCCTGAAGTCAAGTGTCTCCTCAGGGCTTCAGTTGCAGGGAGGAGGCTGCACATGGCCGCGCCAAACGCCACGGCGTTCTTCTAACGCTGCGGCAGCATCTTGGTGTTATATGTATCCCTAAATATTTAACCTTGTTTGTGACCTTGATCGCCAAAACATCCTCCAATTCTTTCTTTCGTCTTACAAACATGTTCTTTGCTAAAATCTTTGTTTTTTCTTTATTTATTTTCAAACCTGCTACTTTCCCATACTCTTCTATCTTTTCTATCAGTTTAGATGCAGGCTCCAATGGATCCTCCAATATAAATACCAGGTCATCTGCAAAGGCTTGTAATTTATACTCTTCTTTTTAAATTTTCATTCCTTTTATTTCTTTTTCTTCTCTGATGTTCCTATTCAGCACTTCCAGTGTTAACACAAACAACAGAGGTGACAGTGGACAGCCTTGTCTAGTCCTTTTTCTTATATTTATAAAGTCTGTTAACTCTCCATTTATCATAACCTTTGCAGTTTGTTTATGATATATCATTTCTATGGCTTGAGTAAATTTTTTACCAAAGTCCGTTTGGTCCAATTGTAACAGCATAAAATGCCAATTCACATTATCAAAGGCTTTTTGTGCATCTATAAACATCAGAGCCATTTGTTTTTCAGGATGTGCCTCATAGTATTCCAGTGTATCTAAAATTATTCTCATATTATCTTTAATCTGTCTATTCAGCAGAAATCCATTTTGACCAGGATGAATACAATTGTTTAAGTATATTTTCAGTCTTTCTGCCAGAATTGAAGCAAAAATTTTATAATCTGAATTTAATAGTGATATAGGTCTGTAATTTTTAACTTGCTGTGGGTCTGTATCCTCCTTCGGTACAAGTGTGATATATGCTTCTGACCATGTTTTGGATATTCTCTTATTTGTTATAATTTCATTTATAATTTCTAATAAGCGAAAAGTCAATGTTTCCTGGAATGTCTTATAAAATTCCACTGGCAAATCGTCTGGACCTGGTGCTTTCCCAGGGTTTTGCTTTTTTTAAAGCTTCTGTTAATTCCATCGTTATGTTACTTTCTAACATTGTTTCAATATTTTTGGGTATCTGGGGCAAATTTGCTTCCTGTAAGTATTGTTGAATTCTTTCTTCCTGAACATTCTCTTGACGATACAGTTTTTCATAGTAATCTTGAATAATTTTTTTCTTCTCCGCATTTCCATAGCATACATGTCCTTGTTCATTTATCAATTGATTTATTCTTCTCGAGTCTCTTTCCTTTCTCAATTTATATGATAGCCATCTGCCTGGTTTGTTTGCATCTTCAAAATAGTTCTGCTTACCATTTTTAATTTTTTGTGCTATTCTTTTTCCATTAGCCTCATTTTATGTTTAATTATGTCCATTTTAATTTTAATGTCCTTTTTTATAGAAATTTCTATAGTTCTTTTTCCAACTTCTTGTAGTCATCTTCTAATATTTTAAAGATTTTTTTCTGTTTTATATTTCTTTTCCTTGTATAGTCCATTATCAAGCCTCTTATATAAGCTTTCATCATGTCCAGAGGTTCTGTAATGATGTATCCTCTTTTGTATTTTCTTCAAAGAAAAAAGTCAATTCTCTCTCAATTTTCTGTTTAAAGTCTTTTTCCTTTAATATCGTATTATTTAAAGTCCATCTAGATCTCCTTTTTAGTCCTTTCCATACAAGTGTTATTGGATTGTGATCTGCCCAGGTACGTGCTTCTATTTCAATGTCTTGTATGTTAGAAAGCAATTTTGTTGACATCCATATCATATCTATTCCAGACCATGATGCATGTCTACTTGAATAAAAGGTATATTGTTTTATTTTCCGCATTTCTCTCTCTCCATGCATCTTTTAAGTTTATCTCACGTACCATTCGAAAGAAGGATTTTGGCAATGTCTTTCTAGCTTTCTTTGCTGTTTTTTGTGTTATATAATCCAATTTGTCATTTATTATTCCATTAAAATCTCCCATCAGACAAATATTAGCATAGTCCAATTCAATTATTTTCTTATGTAATTTCTTGTAAAAATCTTCTTGATTATCAGTTGGGACATAAATTGCTATTAAAAGTGTCTTTAGATTATTGTCCGTTATCTCCACCATCAAAATCCTTCCATCATCATCTGTATATATTTGTTCCGCAGGGATTGTATCTCTAATATATAACACTAGTCCTCTCTTTTTACAGCGTGTCAATGCTGTAAATAATTTCCCTAATTTTTGTTGTTTCAATATATAATGTTGTTTTTTAATATGTACTTGTAGGCAGATTATATCAAATTTTAATTTCTCTAATTTGTGAAATATTTTTCTTCTTTTAATAGCTGAATTAAGCCCATTTAAATTAATTGTAATCAGTTTTTTCTTCTCCATTTTAGACTTTATAAGAAGGATTTGTTGCTCTAGTAGGTCTTGGTTCTCGTTGCTCTCTGGGTAGACCACCTACAGCTCCTTCTTTTTCAATTACTGCTGTACACTCCTCTTGAAATTCAATTAACAACTCTTTTCTTGTATCTTCTTCCTTTCCTCTAAAATATTCCAGATAGAATAACTCTGCTTTTTCAACTGTATCAATTCTGTGTCTTTGTTCCTGCCAGGTAAACATGAGACCTTCGGGTATCAGCCATCTGTAATTTATTCCTCTCAAGAAACTCTTTGGTCAAGAATAAATATTCTCTTCTTATCTCTCTCACTCTTCTTGGTACCTGTTTCAGTCGCATTATTTCTTTTTCTTTGTACTTTAGTGTTTTTTCTCTTGCCGCCTGTAGTATTTGTGATTTAATTATTTTCTTAGTAAATCTGATATGAACTTCTCTTGACAGTTTATTTCTCATCACATATCTTGTATAGACACGAAAAACCTCGTCCATTCCATTCATCATCTTCTCTTTAGTTACCTCTAATGCTTCTGCCAGGATTTCTGTCATCATTTCAGCAAGGTTTTCACCCTTTTCTTCTATATTTTGAAATCTAAGATAGAATTCTGATCTATCAATTTTCCATCCCAATGATTGCAGAGATCTGCCCTTATCTCTTTCCACTTCACTCAATCCGGTATCCATATCTCCAATCTTATCTCTTTGTACATCTTGTTCTTCAATTTTCTTAATTCTGTCCTCGTATTGCATCATTTTTTATATTTTCAGTTTTGTCATTTGTCTTTTCCATTCTTTGCTCAATATTCTCCGTTCTCTTTTCAATATTATCTGTTTTTACTTGTATCTTTTGAATTCCTTGCATAATCATCTGCAGTGTCACTTCTTTCTCCTTCTCTTGTTGTAACATCACCTGTATTGATCATTGTCCTCCAGATGGTGAGGAAGAAGTCAGGATTGAAGAAGCTGAGGCTGGTATATTTCTGCACATCTTAAAATACAATAGAAAAATTGGAAAGAAAAAGCAAGAGCAGCCAATTGCCACTGCAATAAAAAAAAAGAAAAAGATAAAAATAAAAAAGGAAAGGAGAAATTTTTTTCAGATACTTGAATACCTTAATCCAATTGGTTCCAATTATGTAGGAAAAAAGGAAAAGAAGAAAAAATATAAAATGGAAAAAGGATGAAAAAAAAAATTAAGAAAACAATTAAAAAGACAGAAATCTGTATATTCCCCTTGCTAAAAAGGTAAAACAAAGAGAGGAAAGAGAGAGGAAAAAAGTAGTCTTGCATGAAATGACTCAAGTCCAAATATAAAAATCTAACTGAGGGGGAAATAGAAAAAAAAAGAAAGAGAAAATGCAATTCTGTCAATAAGCAAAGCACTGCCACTATATGTTCGAGGCTCTTTACTAAATCAAAAAAACAAAATTTCCAGTTCTCTTTTCAAGGTCACTTCAATCTTCTTTCTTCAATTTCAAATCCAGACTCCAGCTATCAGCAATTCCACAGCAAAGCAACTGCAAACAATCTACATGCTCTTCCCACTATCTTTTCAATGAAAAGCACAGAGTCCTTGAATGTAACACCAAATGTGTCAACAAGAAAGAAAGAAAGGAAAACAACAAAAGCCTCGAAGTGGCAGCATTACTTATTTCCCTTTCCTTTCCCTTTCCCTATAATATTAAAACCAGGCATAGAAAAAATAAAAAGAATCTAAAATTATTCAAGAGAAAAAAAAAACTTTTCCAAAGAGTTATTTTGAAAGGAAAAAATAAAAATTAAAAAGGAAAGCCCAGTCCAGTTTAAAAATTGAAAAGTTTTTACAAAATCCAAAGTTCCAATAAAAAGAAAGAAAAAACCTTCAGGTTTTATTTGTGCTTAATCTCACTGCTTAAGCACTTTTATCTTCACTTTTAAATTTAATTTTTAGTCTTTTAGGGTGTTCTCTCCAGAAAAAAATAAGTAGAAAATTATCTCACCAAACTGACACACTTTCTTTCCAGCTTTCTTCCGTTCTGGAGCTGTCCCAGCTTCAGCAGCTTTAATGGCTGCCTCTCCACCGTGGGGAAAAAAGGTCTTCTCCTGGATCTACTGGGGACTTTGCGATGTCCCTGGGATCAACAGAATGTGCCTTCCTCAGTCACTGTCTCTACGGGATGGTTTAGGTCCATTGGGACTGTCCTGCAATGGAGATATCAGCAGCGATCTTAGAACATAAAGATTGCATGCTGTATCGCCGCAACACCAGCAACGCCCTTTTGCTCAGCTGTTTAAACATATTTTAAAACATTTGAAACGAAAAGGATAATGAAAACTAAAATAGCAAATATATTAAAATGTTGTTACTAAAAATGTAAGGCTCCCTGAGAGTTTTCAACAGGTGCCAGAAGAATTCTAGAATATCTGTAGAGATTGAAGTACAGTGTTTTCTTAATGGACACCCACCAAGAAAGCATCCTGATAATGGGGTGCTGCTTCAGCTGATGAGTGTATGATATTTAGTTTTAACTACCTTGGGAGTTAAACTAATTCATCTACACATTGGGAGTTTGGTAGCTGAAATCTAACCAATATGAATATTAAGACTGACAATACTATGAACAGCAGCTCCAGCATACTTGGAGAACAGATTTAGAAAATGTTTTGGCCTTCATTTTCCATATTATCCCATCTGACAATAGCTGGGAATTATAGAAAGTGAAATTGAACAGATCTGGAAACTACCAAGTTGCAGAAAAGAATAAGCCAGTAAGGTTGAAATGCCAGGACTCTTGATGTTAATGAATGACTTCACCTTAGCAGGTTTTCTGCCCTAGTGAATTGCTTCCCACTTATCCCCAATAATGTGCTGAAACTGCACCTTACTGGCCTGTGTTTGCACTCTTCCCTCCACCCTCCCCATCTTCTCAGCTTGTTCCCATATACAATGAGATAAATGCCAGATGCTACATTCTCAAAAGTGGCACTGTGACCTTCAGATTGGTGGCATGCTGCATTGTGGGGCTCGTTTCTTGCACCGGAGGTTATTAACCCTCTGGAGCCCCCAGGTGCCCACCCAGAAATCCTCATCTTCCAAGACAGTCCTTGAAACTTCTTCAAAGAAACCCCAATCTTCTAGTTTACTGAACCTGGATGATGGGAAAGTTTTCCGCCTCAAGACCAAATGGGAACTCAGTCGTGGACTGCTGGTCTTCTTTCTCTGTTCTTCTCCATGGCTGGTGCAGAAAGCACCAAAGGTGAGATTTTAATTCCTGATTTAACCCTTAACCCATTTTGTCTCAACTGTCACCTGTGATCATGGGTTTCTATGATGTGTGGTTGGAAGGATGTACAAGAGAGTAATTTTAATGATCTTATCAGGAAATCAGTTTAAATGATAAATATGTATCTTGGTTTATTAGGTTTTGGAAGTCCCCTTGTTATCTCACCATGTGAGCGTGACTCTGGAATTTGTACCAATGATTAAAATGGAGTGCTCTATTGATTGGGGAGGTGATAAAGAGTTTTTAGAATAAATTATTTTGTGCAAAATAAGTCAGAAATTATTTGTGACACTTGCACAAATGATTAAAGATTATTATGACAACTTCTTGCACAGATTGTAGGTTAATAATTGGTGTTAAAGACTGACAAATGGCAATTGGGAGACATTATTTTTGTGGACTAAAGTCCATTGTCCAGATGCGCAAGTTGTATTCTTATTGGAATAAATTATCCATAGTAATTGTTAACAGTTAATCTATAGTCCATCTGTTAACCTTTTAGGTATCTCAAGACGGACTGCCTAAAAAATCCAGATAATAACTAAATGGAGAAAATGGATATAGAAAACTCTCTTTATTTCCATCATCTGGATTTTTTCAGGCCAAATCTGGTAGCCTTATTTAGGGTTCTCTTTCTAAGCAAATACAGCTCCCCATCTGGAAATTGTCCACATATCCTCTATTTCTCTTTGTCCTTGCAAGCTCCTTTCTTTCACTCGGCGCATTCTGGGACGTCGTCTGTGGACCTCTGCACTTCGTCTTACTTTGTATGGGCAGTTTGTGGCTGGTGAGACCCACAAAGAGATCAAAGAAACACTGCAACGACTCCAACACTTGGGGGTCCGGCCTCTCCTGGCTGTCCCCATAGAGGAAGATGTAGGAGAGGAAAAAGAAGAGTAAGTATAGGTGAAGGGATGATAGGTAGTCTAGCAGTAGAGGAGTTTTTGCACAGATGGAAAAAGAGAAGATAAATTGTCTGACTTGTCTGCCAATTCTTGACCAGATGACCATAAAGTTCAACTTTATTACACATGTGCTTTTCACTACATCTGAACTTTAAATAATTGCTTGAGAAATAAATAACACCTGATATGATAAACATATGTTCCTTGAGACAGCAATTTTAGTCTATCTAACAGTAGAGGTAATCCTGGAAAAAGAAATTGCAGAACAGAGGAATTTACCCAGAAGAATACAAATGCAGAAAGAGAGTAAATTCAGGGACTGGGAGTACATTTTATGTGATACTAATTTGGGATTTATTTTAGAATCCTTAGGATTCTGCTTTGGTCATGGGAGATGTACACAAGGCAGCTCCAAATTTCTGGTCACTATAAGGGAATCAACATGGTGATTAAAGTGCTTAAAAAAAGTTGTGCTGTTGAATGCATTAGTCTTGCCTCTATCCCCCAACATTTAAGGGTATTGTAACTATTTTGTAATAAAAGAGTGAATCTCATTTTCTGTGTTACCCCATTCTTCAAACATTATCGGTCATCATCTCCTGGATTTGCTAGCTGGGAGATAATGGTAGATGTTTTCCAATTCATCTATCTGACGGACATTGTAGTGGGGAAGCTTTACTGTACAACAAATTCACTAGCTGGCAGTTTGTGGGTTATAAATCAATGAGGGTGTGTTCTTTGGTGATTTGGAGAGCTCACACATCTTCTGAAAAGGTGAAAAGAGTCACACAATTTTGCAGCTTAAGAAGGGAAACATGATTCATACATCCTCTTCTGATGTTTCCAGTATGTATTAAGACCTTACAGAGCAATCTACAACCTTGGCTTTCTGTTTGAGGAAGTGGTTTTCAAGTGTTAAGGGTAATTTATCATTCTTTAACTACAATAAACTTTGATGTAATACATGGAACCCTGCTACTCAAAATTAGAAAAAAATGAGAATAATTAATTTTTTTCTGAGTCTAGTGAAAAGGAAGTCAAATGACCAGACAAATAAAGCCTGTTTTTTGGGGCAGGAATATTCTTACTTTCCTCTAGCAATTTTAATTTTTGCTGGGAGATTTGGAAACTGTTGAATTTTCCTACTTAAGTATTACTCATAATCTGATTGTTAATAAATATAAATCACCACTATCATTATAAGCCAGACTTCCCTAGCCTGTTTCCTTCTCTAGGTCATAAGGATTGTTCAGAATTCCTGGTCATTACATCCCCAAAGACAGTTACTTTGGCGTTATAGTTAAGGCACCGGGGTAGAAACTGGGAGACCATGAATTCTAGTTCCACTTTAGACCCAATACCAGCTGGGTGACCTTGGGTCAATCCTTAACTCAGTCCTACAAAAAACAAGGCAACAGCAAACTATTTCTGAAATCTTGCCTCAAAAAACTTTCAGGAACTTCTCCAGGATAAATAAATAAATAATAAGCAGGATGGCCATGGGTGAACTTCAACTCTCAGAATTCCCCAGTCAGTGTTGGAATTCTGGGAATTGAAGTCCACCCATCTTAAGCTTGACATCACGCAAACAGATGCAACATTTCATCACATTCTAGCATAACAATCCTATGGAATCAAATCCAGAGAAACGGGTGGCATTAAATAAATAAGAATTTGTGAGCAAGCAAGAGAGGAACCAAAACCCAGATCTGAAAGGGTTCCAGAGCTACCTTTCTGCTCTCTCCTCACCAGGGAAGGGTGGTATGACAAGAATGTCCAATCCATGATTACCTGCCTGGATCTCTCGGTGGGGGGTGCCCCCAATCCCATGATGCAACTGAAGGTGACAGCCCTGATGGCAGCTGAACTCTGTGTGAGTACTGTAGGATACATCAAGCAGCAACTATTGGGAGCATGGAGTTAGTTTATACTCTGAATACAATCTTAACAATTAGTTTTGCTGTGCAAACACCAAACCCATGCAGTTGATGTTACCAAGTCCTCCTACCTCCAGAAAAACAACCTCAAATGAAAGAGAAGCTATAAATACTAGCTTCTTCATTAAAACTCAGTATTAAGGCCCTGAGCGAGGTGGAACAGGATTCCCAAATACGGATTGGCTGATGTGGCCAATTCAGCCATGCCTGCTCTATCCCAGTTGGCTGAGGAGGCATTATCACTGTTATGAAGCTGAGATCTTGCTCTTTTGTTGGAAGGACACATGGGATTTTAAGTACTTCTTCCAAAAAAAAAAAAAGTAGTAGATAGAGACATTGTATTCCCCCAAAATGTGATCTTTGACTAAGTTACCATGCCACCAGTAAAGATTAGGGGCTGAATGGGTTAAATATATTATGGCAGTGTTTCTCAATCTTGACAAGTTTAAGACACATGGACTTCAATTCCCAGAATTGAAATTGACAAGTCATGTGACAAGTCCATGTGTCTTAAAATTGAGAAAGTTCATGATGGATTCATTATTTTTTTTTTTTTACTATTCAAACTAAATTCAGCACTTCAGGAAAAAAATAACCTATTGTCTTCACTTATTGAAACTGTCACTATGTGATATGGTTGTTAACAATGTCATTTCCCATACAGTTATTAATTGGATCACCATGGGGCTGTTAAGTGGGATTTCATATAACCATTACTTACAATTTTACTGGTGGCTTCTCCATTGATTCTGCTGGTCAAAAGTCTGCTGTGAAGCACCTAAATGTCAATCATGTTTATGTGAGGATAGCTGCATAAAAGAGAGGACTGATTGTTAAAGTTATTTTTTATCACCATTGTAAGTTTTAATGGTTGGTAAATAAGGCAGTTGTTAAACAAGGTCTACTGCTAATCCAACACAGTCAGTCCTCATATAGCAACTACCAGAGACAGAGATCGTTCACAAATATAGTGATATTAAATGCTAGTAAATGGTAGTAAAAAAGATAATTTTCAATCAGTTTTGTCCCAACAACAACACACATGCCTAACAACAATACATGCCAGAGAGTCACACTAGAACTGATGCAAGAAAGAACTTTTATGTAAGTGAGACACCAGCAACCAATGATCTTTGCAGCATGTCTCATGGTTCACTTAGTGAGCATTTTGCTTAGTGGCGATTTTTTGTTGGAATAAAATGCAGCTCCTAAACAAGGAGAGACTGTAAGTGTGCTAGATTTCAGCTCACAGGAACGTGATTTAAATGGAAAATTGGCAAAACTATAATACAGGTAGTCCACAATTTTAAAAAGTTAACTTATTGACCTGTTTAGTGATTGTTTAGTGAACAGATGTAACTATTCAAAGTTATGACACTGAAAAAGGGACTTCTGTTTTTCACACTAATTACCATTGCAACATCCCCCATGAACAGGTGTTCAAAATTTGGACCTTTGGCCATTGCCTCGTATTTATGACAGTTGCAGTGTCTTGGGATCATGCGATCACATCTTTTGTGACCAGACAAGCAGAGTCAAGGGGAAGCCAGATTCATTTAACAACCATGCAAACTGGCAAAAAAGGTTGTAAATCACTTAACAAATGTCTCACTTAGCAACAGAAGTTTTGGGCTGAATTGTGGTCGTAAATCAAGGGCTACCTATATTTCCTTCACTATAGAAAAAGTAAAATCATCATTCTGGTTCCTAATTGTGCAGTATGGGATGAGAATGAAGACAAGTACTCTGATTTTATTTGGGAGGGATTTATTCTCTCTTCACAGAAAACAATTACTCTATGTTTACAAAACAAGGAGGGAATATCAGACCTCAGCATCGAAAGAATCATGGCTGCCATGTCAGGACATGTGAGTTGATCTCCTTTCATGTTTTCTCATTTGTTTCCCTATTTGCTTTCATTTTACCCTTTTTGCTCAATCTATGGAGTTGTTTTTTAAATGTATATATATGTTGTCTGTTCTCTTCTATTACCCTCAGGAAGTGTCCTTCAGCTGCTTGTCCCAAGAAGAAAACCAGCATTTCCAAAAATCATTGAGGCGCCTGAATTCTGTAGCAGAGGTACCAAACCAACTAAAGTTTCATCCATGACTTTCTTCATTGGTTTAGGCCATGAAATGAAAATGTAATTATTTCTGACAACAGTATTAAAGTTTGATGAGCTGTGATGGTGCATTTCTGCTGATTGCCAGTTGGTGAGATTGTCTACTTGAGTAGCCAGAATGTTTTTCAGTCTTGGGGTATTGGCCCTGTTGCATTCCTTGAGTTGCAGGGCGGCTTCTCATGATCATATAAAAAACCAATTCAGAAGCAAAACAAAAACGTTGGCAATATTTCAAATACAGAGAAGAATCACAATGGATTACAGTTGCAATGAGAAACTAGATGGCGAACCTAGGGCACGCATCCCAGAAGTGGCACACAGAACCATTTCAGAGCCGGCATGCGAGTTGTCGCCTGGAACAGATCTATTGTCGGGTATCTGCTGTGCATGCACAGAGGGGTGGGGTGGTAATGTGGTGGGTCACGTGCACATGCGCAGAGATGTGGGGGGGGGGTGTCATACACGCATGCACAGGGGGGCAGGGGGCCACACATTGCATTATGGGTGTACACATGCATTTTTGACACGCAATGACAAAAAGGTTAGCCATCACTGAACTAGATAAACTTCTGGTTTGAACAGGATGAGATGTATGGCTGACATGGGCCCTTTCCCCATTATTGAGTTATTTCCCTTTCTGGAGTAAGCAAAGAGATCTCCAGCATAAAATTTGCTCTCTCCCTTTGCTGATCTTTATCCTGCATCTATTGCCTTTTGCTGCCACATATCCTGATGACATGGGTATCAGTTGTGTGAAGCAAAGCAATTGGTGTTGCCCTCCTGCTTTCTGAATGTCACCAGCAGATAGAAAACTATCCAGAAATCAAGATGGATTAAATTTGGTGAGATAGCAAGGTTTCACAGATGTTTCGCTTTCTCACATATGTTAAAGAAGGGAATCGCATTGGTAAAGAAGCAGAGATGGCCACTTCTTTCAACATGGAGAAGAAGAAAAGGAACTACCACCCAGCCTAACCAGAATAGCCAACGTCATTCTGAGAGCTGCAATCAAAAATATTTGCCAGGCATAATTAACCATCTCTGTTTTAGACATTTCCAGATTTAGTTTCCTTCAGCTTATCAAATATGCCTTTACAGTTACTTAGCAAGCAGAAATATATAAGGGAAAACTAAGTGAATATCAAGAATACTGTATTTGGGCTGCATAAAACCAGATTACCATTAGATGGGAGCAAAGAGACAGACTTTGTCAGAAACAAAAGTGAACATTTCCTACCAGTAGAGCCCAGGTTTTAACTACACCATATATTCGATTCTTTTGGCCTGCTGCTTGAAAATATCCACCTGCAACATAATGTTCCGCATCTCTATAGTTGGGAGAAAATGCCTTACAGAGGTCTGTTTTCACTGTTGGATTTTGCAAAGGACTTAGGAACTTATAGTTCTTTTGTTTGTACTCTTAAATCTCAGTAGTTTTTTGGCAGATTGAATGGAACTAAATAAAATCTTCAGCAATCCCACTATCTGAACTCTGGATAATCAGTCACATGTCTTCTTTACAAATCATGTGGCCTTTCTTCTCTCCATGTAGTACGCCGTAGAAAAAGGAGTCCGTGTTCTGGTAGATGCAGAATACACTTATATCAATCCTGCCTTGTCATTAGTCACCATTGCAATGATGGCTACTTGGAACACCCAAAAGCCTTGGATTTGGAACACCTATCAAGCATATCTCAAGGTGGATTTTTATTCCTAGACTCTCCCCACCCCTTTGTATTTTATTCATCATATTACCTGGGAACCCAAAATATGCATTCTAATCAGAACGATTAAGTGGTGTTAGCACACTTTAAAAAATATTCCATAGCAGTTGTTTTGTTTGTTTGACTAGTTTTGTTTTCCTTCAGGATACTTTGGAACGCTTGAAGCAAGATGTCGCCCTTGCAGAATGCTTGGGTGTATCTTTTGGAATAAAACTGGTCCGGGGGGCTTATCTGAACAAAGAACGGAAATTGGCAAAGGAAAAGGGGTACCCTGATCCTGTACAGCCCAGCTGGGAAGCTACCAATGAAAGGTGTGGATTTTTTCAAGAGAACTGTTCTTCTGTTTTGAACCTTGATTATATCAGGCTGTGTGCTACTTGTAAGATTTCTGTTGGGAATCTCCTTCGGTGGCTCAGTGGTTAGAGTGCAGTACTGCAGGCTACCTCTGCTGATCAGTTGACCGGCTGCTAGCAGTTTGGCAGTTCAGACCTGACTGGCTCAAGGTTGAATCAGCCTTCCATCCTTCCAAGGTCAGTAAAATGAGGACCCAGATTGTTGGGGGCCATATGCTGACTCTGTAAACCATTCAGAGAGGGCTGTAAAGCACTGTGAAGTGGTATATAAGTCTAAGTGCTATTACTGTAATAATGTCCCCCCCACTTTCATTTTCCTTGGCAAACAGTTACCGGCGTTGTCTGGATTTTGGCTTGGACCAAGTATCTCAAGTCAAGGAAAGATTTGAGATGATTGTGGCAACACACAATGAAGCCTCTGTGACCCATGCTGTACAAAGGTATTGTGGTGAAAAGGGGTGGGGAGGAACAGTGTAATAAAACATCTACCAATTAAACATCTACAAAAGAAGATGTTGAAGCTTTGGAAAAGTGCTGAGAAAAGCAATTAAGATGATTAAAGGCCAGGAGACTAAATTTATGAAGAATGGTTAGAGGATTTGGGTTTGGCTAGTCTACAGAAAAGAAAAACTAAGGGGGATCTGATAGTACTTGAGAGGCTGCCATAAAGAGGAGGGGGTCACACTATTTCCCAAAGCACCAGAGGCAGGACAAGAAACAGTGGATGGAAACTAATCAAAAAGAAAAGCAAGCTGGAATTAGGGAGAAACTTCCTAACAGTGAAAACAATCAAGCATTGGAACAGCTTGCCTCCAGAAGTTGTGGTTGCTTCATCACTGGAGGTTTTTAAGAAGAGACTGGACAGTCATTTACCTGAAATGGTTTGGGGTCTCCTGCGTGAGCAGGTGGCTGGACTAGATGACCTCCAAATTCCTTTCCAATTCTATTCTGATTGATTGATTGATGTTGCATGATTCTGTGAACAAGTCCTTTTAATCTCCTTAAATGATCTGTACAAGAAATTACATGTGCATTTCTTGTACATTCTTTGTACAATTCTTGTATGCACATTTCTTGTACATTCCACAGTGACTGGGCTTGAACACTGCTGAGGTTGGCAGCTCGGTGGTTCGATTCCTGTGAACGAATAAACTGTGCAGGGATGAGAAAGGCATCTCCCCTGAACACATACTGGCATTCAGGCATCCCTTAGTAAAGATAACGACCCACAAAAAATCCCTTTTACAGAGGCAGCCAGCCACCTCATGATCCCTGGCTAACACGTGCCATATAATAGATTGATAAATAGATGATAGATAGGTGATAGATAGATAGATAGATAGATAGATAGATAGATAGATAGATAGAT
>BLBF01000050.1:3042187-3171938 GCA_015471245.1 Laticauda colubrina
AAAAAACATATATATATATATATATATATATATATATATATATATATGTATGTGTGTGTGTGTGTGTGTGTGTGTGTGTGTGTGTGTGTGTGTGCGCGCGCTGTTTAGCTTCCTTCGGGTATTATCCCATGTCATTGTAGTTCTGTTAAAGTTGTAGCAACGTTTCAGCAGAATCTCATCTGCCATCCTCAGGCCTCTGTATGGATGTGGGTCTCACAGCTCCTGGTTTCAAATTCGAGGCTGGTCCATTCTGATTGGCTATGAGCCTGGGTCTGTGTTCATTGGACTTGGAGTTTGATTGATTGGTGTTTCTGGTTTCTTCTGTCTGTTTTGTGGCTTTGATTGGCTGGTAACACTCTGTTCTTGTGTTGGAGGCTTTCAGTGCAGCTTGGCTTCATGTGAAAGGACTGCTGCTATTCATTAGCAAGCTGAGTTTCACCTGGGTGCCTGGTGGGGGGCTGTTTGAGTTGGAGGCCTCAGAGGGAGTCTGTCTGTGCTCAGGTGTTTGTCTGTTTTGTGGTGTGGAGATCTTTCTATTTGAGAGTGCAGGTTTCCAAATGATTGACAGTCTGCTGGAATCATCTCTTCTATTCATGCTTTCAGGTCTTTTTTCAATCTCTATGGCTTCTCTGATGATTCTGTGGTTGGGGTTTTCTATAGTGGCTAGGGTTTTAGTGCCATTGAAGTTGATGTTGTGACCTGTGGTTTTCATGTGTTGGACTAGTGAGGAGGTGTGTTCCAGCTTTTTTACTGCATTTTTGTGTTCATCTAGGCGGGTACTTATTCTTCTATTGGTCTGTCCAATGTCTGTGGCCGGGCATGATGTACAGGGAATTTCATATATGCCTTGGTTTTCCAGATCAATTTTGTCTTTGGGGTTTCTCAAGATGGCTGCTATTTTTTTGTCTGTTTTGAAGGCAGTCTTCATGTGATGCCTGTGTAGTATCTTACTGATTTTATCTGTAGTACCTCTTATGTAGGGCAAGACAGATGTTCCATAGGTCTGTTGGTCTTCTAGGTCTCTGTTATGTCTTGGTGTGTTTTTGTGGATCAGGTTGGTGATTTTGTTTTTTTTTTTGGAAGCCATTGGCTGTCAATACTTCAGTCAGGGTGCATAGTTCAGTCTTTATATGTGTCTTATCTGCCAGGCGTTTGGTTCTGGTAATTAGTGTTTTGGCCACGGAATTTATCTGTGCTGGGTGGTGGTGGGATTGGGCGTTGAGGTAGCAGTTGGTGTGTGTTTTCTTTTGGTATATGGTGTGTCCCAGTGTTCCATCTGTTTAAACAAAGATTTGCTAGCACTACCCCTGGAATTGAGCAGCAAAATCCACCCTCTACTTTGGGATAAGATAAAACAACTTACAACTTGGAGAGCTGAAACTGAAACCACTTACAAAAATGAAAAACTCTTAAAGAAACTAAAGAAATTAGAACATTACAAGAAAAACCCCAACAACTCAGAACAACTGAAACAATTAGTATATAACGTTTCCAACAGAGAACTCAATAAAACAGAAACATATGTCCTATCCAAAGGATTCAATTATGCCATGGCACCCCAAAAAATCCCAACAGAATCCATCATATGTGCAGTAGAATCCAGTCTAACCAAATTAAATACAGATGAAGCTGACAGAATAAGACACCAGGTTACTCACATCTTATGCACAACAAAACCACCAAAAAATAATTTGCAAAGAGATGAATTCAGAGCACTACAAACCCTGAAAAATGATAACAGCATAATAATACTCCCATCAGACAAATGAAATGCCACAGTAGTAATGGACAGAAAAGACTATGAAACAAAATTGACAGACCTACTCCAAGACTCCACATACAAACCTATAAACACAGACCCAACCACATATCAAGAAAAATTAACCAAGAAGAAAATTATAACCAGCCACATAAGCAAAGAAATCCAACAGACGATCATTCCAAGAGAAAAATCTTCGAGATGCCCCAAATTATATGGCCTCCCAAAAATACACAAAGAAGGCATACCTCTCAGACCCATAGTCAGCTCCATAGGAGCACCATTACAAAACCTAGCTAAATACTTAGCAAAACAACTACAGCCCCATGCTGAAACCGCAGCTTCATATGTACAAAACTCATACCACTTCTTAGAAATGATCAAAGATCTACACGTGGAACAAGAAGATCTGCTTGTAAGTTTCGACGTGGTTTCACTGTTCACTCAAGTCCCAATAAAAGAAACTCTTGAAATCATCAAAAATAAATACCAACCAGCCAAAGACCTCATGGAACTAACAGAACACTGCCTAACCAACACATATTTCATATACAAAGGACAAAGATACAAGCAAATTGAAGGAGCCCCTATGGGATCACCACTGTCACCCGTCATTGCAAACCTGTTCATGGAAGAATTCGAATCCAGAGCCCTGGCTAATGCCACCCACAAACCCAAACTATGGCTAAGAAACATCGATGACACATTTGTGATTTGGCCCCATGGAAAAGAAAACCTAAACAATTTTCTAACACACCTAAACAACACACACCCCAAAATCAAGTTCACCATGGAATCGGAAATAAACAAACAACAACCATTCCTAGATGTACTAATCTACAAAAGAACAGATGGCACACTGGGACACACCAGTGGGGTTTTCTATAGTGGCTAGGGTTTTGTATAGTGGCTAGGGTTTTGGTGCCATTGAAGTTAATGCTATGACCTGTGGCTTTCATGTGTGGGACTAGTGAGGAAGTGTGTTCCAACTTTTTTACTGAATTTTTGTGTTCATCCAGGTGGGTACTTGTTCTTCTATTTATAGAAGAATAGAAGAATAAGTACCCGCCTGGATGAACACAAAAATTCAGTAAAAAAGCTGGAACACACCTCCTCACTAGTCCAACACATGAAAGCCACAGGTCATAACATCAACTTCAATGGCACCAAAACCCTAGTCACTATAGAAAACCCCAGCCACAGAATCATCAGAGAAGCCATAGAGATTGAAAAAAGACATGACAGCATGAATAGAAGAGATGATTCCATCAGACTGTCAATCATTTGGAAGCCTGCACTCTCAAATAGAAAGATCTCCACACCACAAGCCAGGCAAACATCTGGGCACAAACAGACTCCCCCTGATACCTCCAGCTCAAACACACCCCAACCAGGCACCCAGATGAACCTAGCTTTCTTATAGATGATAGCTGTCCTTTTACTCAAAGCCAAGCTGCACTAAAAGTCTCCAATGCAGGAACATAGTGTTGCCAGCCAATCAAAACCACAAAACAGACAGAAGAAACTAGAAACACCAATCAAACAAACTCCAAGACCAATAAACAATAAACAAACCAAGACTCCCAACCAATCAGGATGAAGAAAAAACCATCCTGGGACAACAGTAGGCTAGCCTCAAATTTAAAACTAACGGCTGTGATAGCCTGACCCACATATGAACTCAGTACAGAAGCCTGATGATGGCAGATGAGATTATGCCGAAACGTTGCTACAACTTTAAAAGCACAACTACAATGACATGTAGAATACCAGAAGGAAGCTGAACAGCATATATATATATAGAGAGAGATTCTCAGTCATTCAGGTCATGTTTGTCCCAAAGGTGCTTTTTCAAGAGTACCTTTAGGACTTCTAGCTTACAGTTTACGCTTTCTATTCTACATTAAATTCCATGCCTATCATTGTCTGTGTTTGTCTTATCTTCTTAAGGATGTCACAGATGGGCATCAAAAAAAATACTGGACCTATTAGCTTTGGGCAGCTGCTGGGTATGTGTGACCAGGTGTCCTTGGCGCTCGGTGAGTCCTACTCCATGTTCTTCATGACTTTTTCCTCATTTCCTCCTTTCTTCCTGGATATATTCACCTCCTTTCTCTAATTTAGTTTTCACCCTCTGGCCAAGTGTAGGTCAAGCAGGTTATGCCATCTACAAATCTATCCCATATGGATCTGTGGAAGAGGTTATCCCTTATCTGATCCGGCGTGCTCAAGAGAACCAGAGTGTGCTGCTTGGGATCCGAAAAGAACGAGATCTGCTTTGCCTGGAGCTGTGGAGACGGATTTTAAGGAGGCCCTGATGGAATTTGCATTTGCGAAAGAGCATCTCTCTCTCTCTCTCTCTCTCTCTCTCTCTCTCTCTCTCTCTCTCTTTCTTTTTTTTTTTTTTAGAATCATGATGGCTTCCAAACCAGGATCTAACAGGAGGTTAAGATATTATGGTATTGCATTTGTTAAACTTCCTATGCTTTTCTACTGGGGTTTCCACTTCTTTTTCTATCATAGAAGATCGATTAAAAAGAGAAAGATGGAATAAGTGTCTAGCATTTTATTTGTTATCAGTGTTAAGTATGTTCCTAGTTAACCACAGTTATTTAATAATACTCTAAAGTACTGATTTTGGAAAGCCTTGATGATCTACTCCAGTGGTTCTCAATCTTTTCTTCACCATGGACTCCCTTTAAATATCTTTTGTGGACATGCACCACCAAGACAATTCAATATTTAAATCATAACAATTCTTCAAGCCTTCATGGACCACCTGTGATGACATTGCAGGCCCCCCCCCCAAAGGTGCACGGATCACAGTTTGAGAACCATGGTTCTACTTCAAATCCCAGATGGTTTTGTATAGGTTAGCTTATATCAACTTGGCTTTTTAGCTCCTTCTCTGTTTTCTTCTTCAAAACAATTGTCAATATTGGCTGAAGATTGTTTGCTTATAGCTAGGTTTGCTGGCTAAGGGACCTTTTGGGCATGGCATTCAACTGTGGAGTTCTTGATGGAGGTTCGGTGCCTTTATACATTTAAAAAGGATTGTAAAGATTAATATTAAGATTATGCAATCCAGCTGCATCTTTCCTTCCTAATAATTACTGTTTACAAGATATGAGTGCCCATCATAGACATATAAACTCTGTGATAGCCATTCAGTGTTGGCACCAGAGATGGAAACATCCTGCTTGCAATCATTCTGCAATCATCCATTCCTCCCTCCCCCTACTTCCAAGGTTGGAACTGAGGTTGAATTTTAGGTGAATTTGTTATCATCCATGACACAATCAAGATCACCAGAAGCAATCCACAACAGAGTGTGAGTGGGAATAATTTTCCTGGTCTTTCTGGTGTTCCCATTTTCATCAAATTCCAAAGCTTTCCACGTGTTTTACAGTCTTTTACAGGATGCATATTATATCATTTGAGAGAATGTAATTTGTCAAGGCAGGCCTTGTTCCCTTGCTTCTGGATTCCAGGATTAACTCAAAATAATAGAGTTACCAAGTTGGAATGGAGATAGATAGATAGATATAGATAGATAGAAATATATATAAATAGATAGATGATAAATAGAAATAGATAGAAAAATAGATAGACAGATAGATGAGTGTATGTGTGTGTGTGTGAGAGAGAGAGAGAGAGGGACAGACAAACAGACAGACAGACAGACAGACAGACCTTGGAGATCTTTTATCTAGTCCAATCCCATGCTCAGGCAGTAAACCCTATGCCATTCCAGACAAGTGCCCAGTCTTTTCTTAAAAGCCTCCAAAGCACCCACAATTTCTAAAGGCAAACTATTTCACTGGTTAATTGTTCTGTTAGGAAATTTCTCCTTACTTCTAGTTTGCCTCTCTCCTTGATTAGTTTCCATAATTGCTTCATCTCTTTCCTTCTAGTGCTTTGGAAAAAGGTTGTTCCCCTCTTCTTTGTGGCAACCCCTCAAATATTGGAACACTGCTATCATGTCACCCTTAGTTCTCCTTTTCACTACGCTAGACATACACAATTCCTGCAAGCATTCTTCATACGTTAAACTCTCCAGCCACCTAATCATTTTTGGATGGACTCATTTTATATCTGCCATCTGATTTTAGCAGTTTCCAAGGCCACCCTACACAGTGATGTAGTTGCTGTGAAGATTTAATATATTATTTTGTATAATAATGTAATTATTAATAATACTAATACTAATATTATTATCTGCATATTTCAGCTGCTTAATGTATTATCTGCAGTTTCAGCAGCTTCCTAACTGATGTATATTGAAGCTTGAATATGTGTTGACCTGTTTAAGCAAGGCAGAATGAAGCAGGGGGAGAAGGAGGCTGTACCTTTATATAATGGACTGTGCCTTTATATAATGGTCTAGCAAACTAGACTTCCACATATCCGGGCAGTGTTAAACTGGATTAAAACCAGCTGTTTTGCTAAAAATGGTTAAAGACAGTAATCAGGATAAATGGGATTTTCTCTTACCAGTAGGCTATAATGAAAAAACCCTGTGTAGGAAAAACTGAGTGCCATGACAGCATTAAAATTAAGTTGGTCACGTTCCTTTTCTGAAAATCTGTAACTTTGTTTTAAAATAGAAGAATTGAACATGGGTTTTGAGGATGTTGATGAAAAATAATTGGACATCCCTCTTTATTGAGGAATGAGAGTGATGTGATGGCTAAGCTCAAAAGCAAGTATTTAGGAGCAGAACTGAATCTCTTGGGACAGGAATTACCTTGGCTCACCCTTGATATCATCAGCTTCTCTTCTGGACCTCCCTCATAATTTGATGGGATGGAAAGGACAGCAGGCAGCAGCTGTTTTGGTTCCCACAACTCTTAATCTCAAAAAGGTGATTGATGGAAGCCAGCCAACCTGAAACTATAATCCTTGGAACAGGCCAGGTTAAACAAGGCCCTGGGAACCTCAGCAGGCTCACATGCTTTTCACACTCAAATACAGATGCTCAGGTTCTCAGCAGAATTTTTCAAAAGTTTCCATATTTTTCAAGTTAGAAGAGCTGTCATTTCTCCATTTAATCTCTTTATGCCTGCCCTTATGTTTTCCTTCAGGGCAATAATCAAAAGCAAAATCATTTTGGTCAGGGTCACGTTTTAGTAGTGGACAATGTTTCCGACCACTGTAAATGTTGCCTGATAATTGCAGTTCTTGGATTGTTAGAAATTTACCACTCACAGCCTGAGAGAATTTTGTACAAGGAAAATATTATTGTACACTAGCTGGGTACCCATGCTTCATTATGAAACTATGTGATCAGGCTTAGTTTTTGGGGAGGAAAATAAGGAGAAAAAAATTCTGGCTCTGCTTACCAGCATCCATCAGTATTCATCTGGCTAATGTCCTGTCAATATGTGAGAGTTGAGGGCTTTTTGGAAACTGAAACAATATTTGCTTTGTAAGCAAGAAGGAGGCAGCAAGGAGCCTGCATGTGGCTTAGCTCAACTGTTCTGTACTAAAGCTGCTTGCTGCTGTGAAGCCAAAACTGAAACTGAAACTCCTCTGCTTGTGTTTTGCAGGTGGGGAGGGGGAGTAGAACTCCTTAGCATAAGAGTGTGTTAATAATATAGGAAATGCTAATGCTCTGATGGTCATTTTGAAAAATCCTTTCTTAGTGAGCACCTAGAAGCCAAGAAGAACATACATGCCAAATTTCAAATTTGTAGGCTTTACAGTTCTGGAGATTTTGTGATGGAGGGAGTTGCATTTTTATTTATTTTATTTATTGGAATTTATCAAACAAAAATGAGAACAAGAATAAGAGAATAAAAATACAATGACAGGGATGATAGGCACGTCAGTGCACTTATGCACGCCCCTTCTACTGACCTCTTAAGTATGAATTCCATGAAAGTCAATTTGTGACTGAAACTACGAAAATTTGTAGCTGAGACAACTGAATCAGGTAGGACATTCCAGACTTTGACCACTCTATTACATAATTATATTCTATTATATTCTTTGTAACCGTTGTAGGTATATGGCAGTAATGTTGAACTACCATTTTTAAATAGGGATCTGGAGAAATACTAATAGAAAATGGCTGCATAACATTTAGAGAAGGCTTAAAAACCCCATTTTTCGGATGCACTTCTGAAAATCAGTGTTTTGTTTAAACTTAAGCAACGTAATTTTAAGTCACAAAAAGAGGTTGGGGATTATATATGATTTCAAGTTGTCTATCCACGAGTTGGGAAGAACTTAAGAAATCTACCAGTTCCCTCCCCCAGTCTCCTATATAAACTGAATTATTTAACCTCACCTCCTAGTTGAGACAGGATCTTTTGTTCATGTTATACAACTCGAGACAGGTTAGGCTGAGCTAAGAGACTGTGACAGCCAGAATCACCGGTTACTTTTCCATGGCCAAGAATAAATCTGGGTCACTCCAGTCCTTGGGCCCATCCATGCTTAAGATTAACTGAAGATATTTTGCTGATCATTTTTAGAGAACATGTTTTCACAATGTTGTCATTATTTCATCCCCAGCTTCCTGGGAAGGCATTTGTCTTTAACAATTCCTGTTTATCAATCTTGTTTTTCTTCTTCTGAACTAAGTCATATTGTAAGAATATCCTATGATGACTCCTTAATGATGTGCCATGGGTTGGATCTACCTAATTCCTATCAGCCTCTCTCAGGTTCTGCAAACACAACCTTGGGGTCCTTTCTTCTGGTTGCTTCTTTCTACTACGTTCCTTGAATGTTTTGACAGGGGCTGCAGGAGAGATTGGACACCTGGCTTCCACAGAGGCATCTGCATACCTGACCAGTGTTTTGCAAAGCACCAGCCAGGTATTACACGGGTTTCTTATATAAACAGATTTAGCATTCTCTGCAATACAATAGTTTCTGTTTTTAATATGCATTTAGCAATAATCAAAAAGTGATATGTCTTTATTTAAAAAAAACAGGACTATCGCTGTCTATAATTAAGCCAGAAATGAGAGCTGGGTTTTTCTAACTGTGGGTTGTCGGTTCTGTTCCAAATAAGTGCCTTAAAGGATTTTCCACAGCTCCTGCCAACAAGGGTTCAGCCATGGTTTCTACTATCTTCATTTCTTTGAGGAATGAAGACCTTTTGCATCTCCAGAGTCACCTTGTGTATTCAATGGGATGCTTGTAGAGGCTGTTAGCAGTTACTAAATGCTGCCGGCACTGCCATTTTGAGATAATTGGCAGCTGAAATGAAATGGAAAAAATTCTGCAAGTTTACCATTTCTCACATGACAGGAAGATCAGTAGACCTATGTTAAAAAGTTGCTTGGATGACAATGGACAATGATTGAACTAGGAAGGATCTCCTTTGAGGTGGCCTGCAAGCTTCTCTCCTCTTAAACTCACATCCCTTTTCTATCCCATTGACCTGTCGACTGATATATTTTTGGACACCAGTTTGTAGGTCTTCCGGAATAATAGTAAAGCTATGTCCAAAAATAACTTGGCTGATAGGTTGGTAAGATGAATCAGCCCAGAATAAAGCAGGGGGAAGCTCTCTTACTATTTTATCCTATACCTCTACTTCATCCCATCAACCTTACAGGTAGCCATTTTTAACACAATTATCCTGGACTTCTGGAAGTTGGGTAATTCAAAAATACCCTGAATGTCAGGATACCCAGAGGGAGCATCTTCAGTCGAGTAACCTGTCATTTGGGCAATTCAAAGGGTGGCTGCACCTGCCCACTTTCTTAACCTTGCCTCTTTGGATTTTAAAGACAGGATTTGGTGCCCCCCTACTCCCTCTGGTATGTGACATTGGGTGGAAATTAAAGGCAGCATTTTCACAAGCCTTCTCCCTAAAGCAAATTAAGCAATAAGGTATAACAAATTGTGCCAGCATACTTTTTTTTTTAAACTCAAGAACTAAAAGAATACATATTTATTTATTTATTTTTTAAAGTGCAGTGTGTATTTTCACTTCTTGGAAGTAGAGGAAGGCTGATGATTGCATCAGCGTGACATCATCCAGACAAATTCTGTAAGGAAAATATCATGAGATAATATTAGTACACTTACATTAGCCCTGGTTAATGTCAAATCCTAATTCCATCCTGGAAGTTTGCTTAATGACCTCAACTGATTTCTGCCTCTGATATGAACATAATTGCCAGGAATGTGACAATAGAGGGTTAAAGCAACAAGTTCCCTTTTTATAGTTGCTAAGGAGTAGAAAGCTGATCTAAATTAAATTTATTGTGTTGCCTGATTAGGTACAGATCAAATTTCCTTTGAGCATGTCATACAACATGGAAATGCCACCGACATATAGCCTTCATCTTAAGGTCTTAAGATATGATCATCTGATTTTCTGTTAGAAGAGCAGAAACTTTCCAAATTGCTTACCTCAACTCAGTAATCAGTTCAAAAGGGGTTTGTTTGTTTTCTTCCTCTCTAGTTCAGATCTCTGGCAATAAATATGTTATCTACTTGGTATAAATCAGTATAATTATAATCAGGAGTGGGATTCAAATTTTTTAACAACTGGTTCTGTGGGCGTGGCTAAGTTGGTAGGTGTGGCTTGGTGGTCATGTTATTGGCTGGGCGTGGCCAACTCAATGTCACTCACATCGAGGCATGCATCTCCTCACCTGGCCTCTCATGACTGTGGGGATGCTGCAAAAGAAGGTACACACTAAACTCTTAGAAAATAAATATACAGCTTAATAGGAAATATTACTAAAATATTTACCTTAGCCATTAAAACATCAAAAATCTGCTCTGTATGGGGGAAATTTGCAGTTGTTCTAATCTCCTTGAAATTGGAACAATATAATAACTTTCTAAATCTATTATCCAAACCCATTTAAGCCTGTATCTTGTCACTCTGTCCTTCTAAATCCTATCTCCCTAGAGCTTTAATACGTTAATCACTCATTCTGATTTCCCTAAGCCTGTAATCTCTTTCCATCTATCATACTGTATATTGCCAGATATCACCTTCAAAATCCACAGTCCCGTCTCCATTAACGTCAGCATCCTTCACCATATCGTTAATCTCTTGAGGGGTCATTGTCTCACTCATCAAACGTTGCATGGTCTGACGCAGCTCAGTCAAGGTGATCTTGCCATCCCCATTTGTGTCAAACTGGAAAGAAGACCTAGAATTATTCAGACTATCCATACACATTTTCTATACTAGAACCTAAGGGAGGGTTAGATCTGAACCAATACAGTAATGGCATTTGAGAGAGCAATGACCATAGCAGAGGTCCAATATCTCAAGGGTTGCCACTAAGAAGAGGGAGTCAAGCTATTCTACAAAACAAGCACCTGAAAGCAAGACAAGAAGCAATGGATGGAAACTAATCAAGGAGAGAAGCAATCTAGAACTAAGGAGAAATTTTCTGGTAGTTAGAACAATTAATAAATAGAACAACTTGCTTCCAGAAGTTGTAACTGCTCCAATACTTGGAATTTTGTAAGAAGAGATTGAACAACCATTTGTTTGAAATGGAATAGGGATTCCTGCCTGAACAGGGAGTTGGACTAGAAGACCTCTAAGGTCCCTTCCAACTCTGTTATTCTATTCTATTTCTTAGGTTTTTGAAAAATATTAAGGGACCAATCTTCACTGTCCAGTGTGGGAATTTCTCCCTGCCAGAGTCATAAACCAGCTAAGATCACCTACAATTTTATATTAACAATAGGATTGTTTGATGCGATTTAGAAAGAACAAATATGTGATAAGAGAGATACAAATTAGAAATAGGTGCCTTGGTCCTAGCTGGAAAAGCATTAATTTCTAAGCCTCTGCTCTCCAAAAGTGACATCACAGATTTAATTATCAAGATTCTAGTAGTAATTATCAAACAATCTAGTAGGCCTGATTGATTGTTTTCTTAGACTATTTGCACCCTCCAAATATGGACTACAAATATCATCATCTAGTTAGTGTGGTCATTTTCTATGCTGTATGGGACATTTTTAATTTTGCAAATTTAATTTCAACACCACAAGATTAAAGCCTCCAAGATGGTTTCCCATGGCCAGCTGGGGAATTCTAGGAGTTGAAGTCTATATACCTTCAAACAATTAAGATTGAGAAACATAGCTCCAGTCTGTTTCTTCAAGATATGCTGGAATTGCAATTTCCAGATTTTTTTTCCAGACTTTTGAAGGGGAATGTTGGGCTAAGCAATTTTATTGAGGAAGAAAGGGGGAAGTTAGGCCTCTCACTATCCATGGACACCGTGGGCATCACATCTATCTAAATAGAAATGGAATGTGCTTTTGTTCAGTCCAAGAGGCAGCACAAGAGCTAATTTGCTCAGTACAAATAGCTAGTTGTTATTTGTCCTTATTAATAAGTCAGCTTGTTAACAGGGCAATTAATATGCAGAGATGGAAAGTTTCTATACTGATGGGACAAAAATGCCTAATAATTCCTTTTCAAATATTGTTTAGGACTGGTAAAGATGCTACATTATAGCTAGAGACTAGAGGCTACTGCAATAGACTTTCCTACTTCAGCTAGCGCCACCACAGTTGTCAACACATCCCTGGTTGAGTTGAGGGGAAAAATGGCTCATCTCAGGCAGCACATGTCACGTAATCACCTATACCAAAGGTAGCTAGCTTCTATTACCCCATTCTGTGGATCAAATCATGGGAGAAAAGCTTCAGGAAACCTCAGCTTTATATGGAAGCCATAATCCATACAACCTCTGACAAGCTACATTGGGATGGTGGGGGACACTATTAAAATAGTTGAAGAGGTCCTTCCGACTTCAGTCAATGTTACCACATCCCATCTACCACAACAGATTTCAGGGGATCTAAGAGGGGAAAGTAAATATGACATCCAAATTTGTCAATCATTATCCACCACAAGAGATTGGATGGATAGGAGCACACTCACATCAATCAAAATCAACTAAATGAGCTAGGCATATATCCTACCCTCTTGTATGTTATCAGCTCCATCTCCCCTATGGGAGACATTAATTTCATATAGGATCAGAAATTAGCCTCAGCAATGGTCTGGAGGGACTACTCTTACAACATGTAGACGTGTTTTTAAAAAGAGTGTTTTAGATATGCCCTGATCTTTAGTCTGCTTCCTACGTTCAGGTCTATAATGTCTATAGAAATAAACACATTAGGAGATATTAGATCCACTATGTGCACCAGATCAAAAAAATATCTTGAAAGGAAGGTTCAAAATATATCTGCTAGAGTAAATCCCCACCCTCAATACTTGTGTGAACTAAGGAGGAATCTGAGACTTTGAGCCATTTCCTCTTTCCCACCACATTGAATTGGTCTTGAATTATTTATCTCTCTGGGAATGGATCTGGCCTCTCTTTGTCAAAGTAATTTGCTTTACTCTTTCAAGAGGCAGACTCCTACAGAGAACCAGACATTGGGCAGAAACTATGGTTAAGCATAGATTGTCCTTATATTTTGTTTGTGCAACCATAAGAAGATACTGGTCTGGGTTTTGCTCAGATCAAGAAATTAGGAAATAAATTTATGATAAAGAAACCTCATCTAATCCACGTTTCCTTTCTGGATCTAACTCCTGTGCCATCTGTTTTTACATCTGTAGAAACATCTGTAACCATCTGTTTTTACCTCCTTGAAGACATCTCTCATCTCTTGAAGGCCAATCATACCCGCTGTTTCTGCCAGCAGTTTTGGGGTCATCAGCTCTACAAAGTCATCAAAAGCTACGTGTCCCCCAACTGCAACAAGAAAAGTGACATTTGCTACAAAGAAATGTTATATTTACTCAAATGAATTAAAAAAGCACACACACACCAAGAGATCATTTCTTCAGAAATACACACAACCCATATGAGATCATTTCTATCAGAAAGAGGAATAGCACAATTGTAATAAATGCACTTTTATTGTTGAAATGATGTGATCAATTTCAATTTAGAATAGAGCTGGAAGGGACTTTGGAAGTCTTCTAGTCCAACCCCTTGCTTAAGCAGGAAACCCTATACTATTCCATAAAATGGCTGTCCATCTCTTCTCCAGCACTTGTTCAAAGAACTTAGAAGAAGTTTCCCATTATCACTCCTAAAACATTGGAGAATGGGGTGCTCCAATGCAAGAAAGAATTAACATAAGCTCTTTGACTTGCTATGGTCTTTATAAAAATCGTCTCCCTTAGCCATTATTTTATTGTGGAAACAAAACAAAGGGAACTTTCTTATGAGTGCAAATAATTGTTTCAGAAGAGAAGACTTGTAGTATAGTACTAAAGGGGAATCTTTCCTTTCTGCTGCAATCATCCTTTTCAGCAGTTGATCTTTGCTCATTTTTAAAAAGGTCCAAATTAAACAAGATGTATAAACATCATGCGTAATTCATCCCTGAAGGGCAATCACTGGCCACGTTGTCCAGTAAATCTGAAACAGACTCTTCAGTCTTAACCAATTTACACCATGGTTTCCAAAAGCTGATAGTAACTGCTATTAATGAAAGATCTAGCTTTTTTTCTGAAGTAGAAACTTGCCTTCAGATACAACTGCACACCAAGATAACAGAGTGACTGGAAACTCATAGAACTCCAACAGTTGTTGAAGTTTGCTTCCCATCACTCAGTATTGGTTAAAATTGATACAAGTTGGAATCCAGAGACATCTGGAGAGTCTCAGACTTAGGTTTCCCTCACTCTTTCCCGCCTGGAAAATGAACCAATGGAGAAGTCTGACATCACTGACTTTCACCCATTGAATATCTAACATTCCCAATAAGCACTTACGATTCATGTTGATCTGTTGAGACAGTTCTATGAGCTCCATCTCGGTTGGCATGTACCCCATTGTTCTCATGAGGTTACCCAGATCTTTGCAGCTGATATATCCATCTTTGTCCTTGTCAAACTCCTGAAAAGCTTCACAGAGTTCTGTTTTTGCATATTGAGGAAGATTATGAGGATAACAAAGAAACAAATAAAATCATGGCTGGATTTTCATAACATGATTGAGTAATTTAAGCTTCAGAGTGTTGTGGGAGCTCAGCCCTTAGCATGCTATGTGTACCAGGTCACCATATAAACCATATTGATTTGCATGCTTGGGCATATCATTTGTGTTTTGTTAACCTGGATTTAGTAGTTAGCTTGGAGTCATTTTAGAGCAGAATGACACAGAAATGTCATTAATTGATTGACTGTTAAGCAAGCATGTTGTAAGAACCTAGCTCATGAAACTCATTATTTGACACACCATTAATAAAATGCTTTTGCTTTTATACATTCTAAATCAATTTTCTACTTAGAGACCTCCCATTGAAGTTCATTTACTGAGAAAGTTAAACCAATTCTGACCTTATTTTTAGACTACAAATAGCAGATCCAGAAAGGCTCCTTCGTCACCATCCCTCATCATAAATTCATTTGAGCACACAACTGATATTTGTCTTTTTTAACAGTCTCCAGGGGAATTCTGAGAGCAAACTTTTCAAAGAAGATTATCTGCTACTGAGGTCTCTTCAATCTTTCCTAGCCTTCCCAAGGACTTCAGCATATCTTAGAGCACCAGTTTAATATATTGGTCAGAATTATATATGTGCACAAACAAAAGTTGGCACTTACCTTCAATTTCATCTCCACTCAGTTCACGGTGCTGTAACAAAAAAAATAGTGGAAACACATTCACTGCAATAGAGGGACATAAACATGGAACTCAGAAACCAAGGCTCACGATTCCAAATCCTAGAGAAACATGCTCCTTTTTTTTGGAACTGGAGAAATCAAGGACCTAGTCACCATATTTCTAAACTTAACTCTCCACCCAACTATAACAACTCAACTGAAGCATTTCATTGTCCTTAGCCAATGAAAAATATTGCATTCAGAAATCAGCAGTATTCCAAAATGTCAGGTTAAAACAAATAACTAACTGGAAATGGAAAAGCTAAAGCCATTGGGGTTTTTGATTCATTGGATCCTTTTTCAATGAGATGAATAAACATAATGGAGAGCAAGTGTTATAGATAAGATGCCTGCTAGCTACTAATTGTGGAAAAGGCTGTGATAGACAACAGATGCTTTGATTAGGAAATAAAGAAGAACATTTGAGAAGACAGCCCCCTAAACCAAGCTGCTTAAAGCAGAGGTCAAAAAGACTCAGAGTTTTTTCTTGTAAACTTTGCTAGTGATTGGAACAAATCCCCAAGTAGAAATTCAAAGAGAAGTTGGAAGATAAGCATCACTTCACATGGACTACGCTTATATTTCTGTCATCTCCACTGTTTGTAAACCTATGTGGTTTGCCAGAAGTGGAAATAAAAGCATTAGCAATCATGACTTTTTCAACTGCCTGCCTCTCTCTAATATATGTTCATATGTACATATATTTACTTTTTTTCTGTCATGTTCTCATATGCTAAATTAAATCTAATTAATTAATTAACAATATCTTGTAAAATATAATTGTCTCTATCAACTTTCTCCTATTTACAGTATTGTCTTCCCACTGTTGAATTACAGTACAGTTGAATTACAACACCCACCATTCTGGACAAATTGGTTGAGGCTTAGAGCCCAATACATTTTTAAAAGGTTGGGGAATCTTTCTTTAGATTTCTTTTGAAGAAAACCCAGGTGTCTATCTTTCCCATCACCATTTCATACTTCTACTGTCTTCTGCCTAGTCTGGACTCCTGATCCATTTATATCGCATACCCTGCATTAAAAACAAAATACCTTCCAATGGCAGAGAGTGAAATCTGGGAATATTATAATCCTGCCCTGGACCACTTTTAATTAATTGCTATTTCACTGAAAAAAGACAGAAGTCCAATCCAGTGCATTTCTCCTAACCTGTAGGGCTACCCCACCAATACCCATGACCCAGTCCCCACTAGATGGCCCATACCCTCTGCTTGTCAGCAATGTTCTTGCGCAAGAAGATGCAAGCAGGTCCCAAGCTGTTCTGCATGGTACAGAGGAATGTGGTTCCCGGTCTAGTCACCAAGTCCCCAGCCAATCAGCCTGGCACCCAATCTTCAGCAGTGGGGGAAAAAACAGCTCTTTGGGAGAGACTGATTTATAGAGGGATAAAAGGATCATCTCTTCTTCATTTCTGACCCCTCCTCCATCCAGGCCTTTTTTGCTTTTCTCCTGGCTGTAACATCTGTAGAATAAATCTCTCCTCTGCCCAGATTAACATCGGCCACGTGGTGAAAATTGGCAGCCTGGACCAGCTTTGCTTCTCAGGAAGTATGGAAGAGATGGAAGCTTCCAGAACACTAAAATGATGTAGAAAAGGTTGGATAGTCGGTGTATGTAGCAATTAAGCCATCAGGCTAAAAACTGGCTGCATGTATATTCCAGCCCTGGCTTAGACAGAAATATAGCTGAGTGAGCCAGTCACTCTCTCTCAGCCCTGGAAAGGAGGCAATCACAAATTATTGCCAAGAAAACAGTGGGACTCGTCCCAGCAATCATGAGGAATCAACAATGTCTTGAAGGCACACATCCCACCCAAATACATACACAAAACTCCACTACAGTATAAACTATTTTAAAAAGTTTAGGTGTAAAAAATAAAGAAAAACTCCAGACTCTCCAAATCTCAGAAGAAAACCCCACATAAATAGATTTTGTCCACTTTATTGACATAGTTTTAAGGGTGTAATGGCTACCTTGCCCACTGTGGCCTTCAGACCACCTGAAAAATATAAATAGATGGCCCTTAGTCATAAAAAGTGTTGCGTTGTTGCGAAGTTCTCCCTCTGGTCCGCGTTCCTGGCAGGAGCGCAGACCATTCTGATTGGTTAATGCTGTTTGACAGCCAGCTATATAAAGCGCTGTCAAACGGCATCAGCTGTTGCCGCTAGCTGACTGCTCATTAGCCCAGCAGTCGCGGCAATCTCTTTGTTTTCTCAATAAAGGTTCTTGCCTGTTGTTCCGTGTCCACCTCAGTCCTTATCCGCCGCTCTACTACACTGGTGATGAGGGCGGGATACAAATAA
The DNA here is from genome assembly GCA_015471245.1 of Laticauda colubrina. NCBI lineage: Eukaryota > Metazoa > Chordata > Lepidosauria > Squamata > Elapidae > Laticauda > Laticauda colubrina. The sequence goes on from BLBF01000050.1 coordinate 3,059,913, forward strand.
GAGGCGACCGGACAACACAACTGAGCGCAGTCACTGTTAAAAAGCCGGAGTCACTAAGCAAAGAGCTGAAGCCACTACAAGCTGACTGTCACAAGCCGCTGACGCCATTTCGCGAGCGCGAAATTCAACTTCCTAGCCGAATAATCTGTCATCGCTGAGAAGAGATGTCTGCAACTCCTGCGTTCCCACCATTTAGACCATCGGCAGAGACTTGGGAATCCTACAGGAACCATTTCGACTGCTTCCTAGAGGCTATAGACCTCACTGAAGCTTCAGCCCAAAGAAAAAAATCCTATTTCTTAAGCTTTTGTGGGGCTATGGTTTTTGACACTGCCACAGCATTGGTAGCCTCACAACCTGTCAAAGAAGTTCCTTGGGGAAGCTTCAAGAAATCCTCTCTAATCACTATTCACCTAAGCCCTTACAGATTGCTAGGAGACATGCCTTTAGGAGGCGAGTTCAGGGTGAGGTAGAGACTATCAGTGAATACATGGCTGCTCTGAGGTCTGCTACCTTACATTGTGGATTCAGGGATTATCTAGAGGATATGCTCCTAGACCAAATAGTATGTGGGGTTAAAGACTTAAGGCTGCAAACACGGCTATTAGCCAAAAAGGACCTAACCCTAGCAATAGCTATTGAAGAGTCTCAGGCTGCTGAGCTTTCTGCTCAATCTGCAGCTGAAATCCAGGGAAACCCAATCAAACAAAATAGCTCAACAGTCCATTTTGATGAGGTTTCTGAGGATTCAGCTGTTGTAAATCGTCTTAGACAACAGAGACCCCTTCCAGAAGACTCAAAGTCAAAAGCTAGTTTTTCTCCCCGGCAGCAACCCATCTGTTTAAACTGTGGAGGAAATCACTTAAGAGCATCCTGTATGTTCAGGAATGCCATCTGTTTAAGTTGCCAGAGGAAGGGCCACCTAGTAAGGGTCTGCCAATCTGGGAAAACCTTTACTCAGAGACCTCAGCCAAACCCCATCTTTCAAAGGCAAGTGGAAGACTTCTATACCTGTTACCACTTCAATCAGTCCAACAACAGCTCTAACAAAATCAGTATTTTTGTTTCCCTAGAAGGTAAACCTTGCAAGATGGAGGTGGATACAGGCTCTGCTCTATCCATTATTTCATGGGACACCCTTAAGAAGCTGCTACCCAGATTTCCAAAGAAGAAGCTCCTTGACTGCCACCTGACTCTGCGAGATTACCAAGGCAAGAATATTCCAGTCCTCAGGAAAGGCAAGTTCCTCGTTCAATTCAAAACTTTTAAAGGCCACTTGCCTCTGGTTGTGGTGGATGGTGCTCTCTCCAGTTTACTGGGTTTAGATTGGTTCCCTGCCCTTGGCCTAAATATAACAGGCATCCACTCTGTGTTAAATGCTGAAGTAGATTCCCTATTCGAAGACTATGCTGATGTATTCAGCGAAGATTTGGGATGTTACTCAGGCACCCCCATATCATTTAGTGTAGACCCTAAAGCAACTCCTGTACGCCTGAAACCTCGTAGGGTGCCTTTTGCAATCCATCCTAAGTTAGATAAGGAACTTGACAAACTAATCAAACAAGGAGTCTTAGAACCTGTAGATTTTGCTAAATGGGAGACCCCCATAGTAACTCCTCTTTAAAAAGATGGTAGCATTAGGATATGTGCTGATTACAAAATTTCCCTGAATAGATACCTCCAAATCAGTGCTTACCCAGTTCCCATCATTCAGCACCTTTTAGATTCTTTTGAACCTGAGTCTCTTTTTGCAAAGCTGGATATGTCTTAGGCATACCAGCAATTCCCTGTAGATGACCACACAGCAGAATTGCAGACAATAGTAACTCACAGAGGAGCTTTTAGGTGCAGACACCTTCAGTTCGGTGTGAGTGTAGCCCCTGAGATATTTCAGTCCCTGATGGAGAGGCTACTTAAAGATCTCCCAGGGGAAGTCCCCTATTTCGATGATATTTTAATTTCAGCCACAGACAAACCTCAGTTGTTACAAAGAGTAAGGTCAGTTCTAGATCGATTCAGGCAAAACGGCCTCAAACTTAAGAAAGACAAATGCACCATTGCCACTAAGCAAGTTGATTTTCTGGGCTATAGAATTGATGCCTCCGGCATACACCCTATAGAATCTAAAGTCAGGGCCATCCATGAGGCACCTACTCCTACCAACAAAATCGAGCTCCAGGCCTTCTTAGGACTTCTCAATTTCTATGCTGCATTCCTCCCTCACAAAGCTTCAATCGCAGAGCCTTTACGTAGACTTTTGGACAAAAAGTCCCCTTGGCGTTGGGGACCTAGGGAAGCCCATGCCTTCCACTCTGTCAAATCCTTGATCACCTCTAAAGCAGTTTTAATTCAGTTCAAAAAGCATCTTCCATTAGTTCTTGCTGCAGATGCTTCCCCTTTTGGCATAGGGGCTGTTCTTAGTCACAGACTGCCAAATGGCTCTGAGATACCCATTGCCTTCTTCTCCAGAACTTTTTCTTCAGCTGAGCGCAACTACAGCCAGATAGACAACGAGGCTTTGGCTGCAGTTGCCTCTGTAAAGAAATTTCATGAATTCCTCTTTGGCCATCATTTTGAACTAATCACAGATCACAAGCCTCTGCTAGGCCTTTTGTCTGCTGATAAACAAACACCTCAGATTCTATCCCCAAGGATGACCAGATGGACTCTTGTTTTTGGCTGCTTATTCATACTGCTTATTGATCCATAGACCCAGAAAAAACCTCGCACACGCTGATGCTCTCAGCCACTGCCCATTGCCGGTTCCAGTTGAAGACCCTGCACCAATCCATGCTGTTTTCGAATTCAACTAACTCAATCTGCCCATTACTGCTTCTGATATTGCTTACCATTCCTCAAGGGACAAGGTAATCAATCGCCCAAGTCCTTGACTGGGTGGGAAGGGGGTGGGCAGATGTCCCTTATTCCCCTGAGTTCCTGCCCTTCAAGGCACGCCAACTGGAACTGTCATCCCTCCAGGGTTGTTTGTTGTGGGGAACAAGAGTAGTCATTCCTTCCTCGTTGCAAGCTTCAGTTCTGAAGCTCCTGCATGAAGGCCACCCGGGCATCGTTAGAATGAAGGCCCTGGCCCGTAGTTATGTCTGGTGGCCTGGCATGGATGCCTGGATCTCCAGCTGGGTAAGCACTTGTCAACCTTGTCAGACAACCAGACCTGCCCCACCAACTGCATCCCCTGGGAAGTGGGAGGATGCTGGAGGCCCTTGGTCCAGACTGCACATTGACCTGGCTGGCCCAATGCAGGGGCGTACATTTCTAGTAGTAGTAGACTCTTTCTCAAAATGGATTGATGTGGCCTTGCTGCCCACAACAACCACCCTTGCAGTTACCAGGGCCCTAACCAGGTTATTTGTGACACATGGCATCCCTGCCACAGTAGTGTCAGATAATGGGCCCCAATTTACCTCCTGCGAATTTGAACTATACTTAGCCAACCTGGGGGTCAGGCATGCCCTCACGGCTCCTTTTCAACCTGCTAGCAACGGGATGGCTGAAAGGGCAGTTAGGTCAGTGAAAGAAGCCCTAGGGAGATTTGGCCAAAGTGATTGGCACTCTAAGTTGTCCAGATTTTTGCTATACCAGCATACAACCCCTTGTGCCACTACTAATAAGTCCCCAGCTGAACTCCTTATGAGTAGGCACTTGAGGACTGCCCTGGACAGGCTGCACCCCCACTACACCCCAGTGACTCCTCTTGGGTCTGACAGCCAGCCTAGGGAGTTTGCTTTAAATGACCTGGTTTATGCCCGCAATTATGCAGGCCACCCCTTATGGGTGCCAGGACAGGTCATAGCTGTGACAGGGCCTAAGTCATATAGGGTGCTGCTGGAAGATGGTCGTACCTGGCGCAGACACATCAACCAGCTGAGGAGGTGTTGGAAAGTGGCTGCTGATGGACCCGGTCTACCACCCACTGACCTGAGTCTACTACCAGCTGATGAGAGCCTGCCGCCGCAGACTGAGGACACCCGGGAGAGCCGTGGACGGAGGGATCTACCTGTTCCAGTGCCTGACGACCCATCAACAGCTCCAGAGGACGAGGCTCCTGCGGTAACCAGCTCCGAAGAGGCCCCTGAAGCAGAGGACTTTGACCAACGAACAGAAGCCTCTGTTCTGCGATGTTCTGACTGCCAGAGAAGATGGCCAGCTTACTTGCGGGACTACACATGCTCCTTGCCGGGGGAAAGGAGTGTTGCGTTGTTGCAAAGTTCTCCCTCTGGTCCGCGTTCCTGGTGGGAGCGCGGACCATTCTGATTGATTGATGCCATTTGACAGCCAGCTATATAAAGCGCTGTCAAACGGCATCAGCTGTTGCCACTAGCTGACTGCTCGTTAGCAGTCGCGGCAACCCCTTTGTTTTCTCAATAAAGGTTCCTGCCTGTAGTTCCGTGTCCGCCTCAGTCCTTATCCGCTGCTCTACTACAGAAAGTTTGCTCATCACTGTGCTAACATAAATGCTGCTATGGCAGGTCACACCTGAAAAGATGGACATGTTCCACCTAAATCTGATTTGACTCTAATTTGTAGAAACATTTGAGCCTTGAGAGCTTTAGAGCAGTCATGACCTAAATGTCATGATACTAAGTGTGCTTCTTAAAATTGGAAAAAAGCTGGTGATAACTCTTAGGTTTCCTACCTGAGCAGGGGTTTGACTAGAAGACCTCCAAGGTCCCTTCCAACTCTGCTATTCAGTTAAATTATCAAGTTATCTCAAGAGAGATGAGTGCAGTCTCTCATACTCCCCACCTTGTTTAGCACACATGCACACTCATGCACACTCATCAGCCAGATACATGTAGGATAAGACAAAGGAGAAGGCACCAGGGTGTGGGTTCAGCTACTGAGCCTCTTTTCCTTGTGAGTCTTCCTCCTCCCTTTACCGCTGTCATAGTAACCAGGTAGATTCTTCCTTCTCCTTCATTGGTTGCTAGGAGCTGGAGTAGAACCCTTAAAGAGAAAGGAAGAGAGAGAAAGGCTGGTTACAGGGATGAAGGGCAGAAGGCTTTGAGGCGGTTGGGAGTGTGGGATATGGGGATGATGGGATGGGAAGAAGTTTGCATCACTGGCAAGTGGTTGAGTTGGAATTAAAAACATGGATGGGGGAAAGGGCTCTTGGATCAATCACCTGGGAGGTCAGGGAATGTAAAATACTGTGTTAGCCATTTGGTGTGCACATTATATTTGCCCACCTAACTCAGCATTTTATCCTAAATGTAGCGGCACTACATATTCTCAGGAGAGATCTGTGGTTTGAAAGGCGACTTGGGAGGGGAGGCTCCTGCATGCAGCATGTGTGCTCCAAGGTTCAATCTCCCCCAGAATGTTGAGAATCAGACAAGAAAATAGGAATATAAAAACCCAGCAAAATATCTAACTTTCCTCTTGTCCTTCTCCTTGAAGACCTGCACCCCCCAGGCCATGCAGTCTGGACGCCGGGGGCGCTTGTCCGTTCCAGGGCCAAGCAACCAACCCCAAGATACCGTTACCAACAGCCCCTCCATATCTGGTGATCTTCGGCTGCTCCACACAATGTAGGTAACTATGTGAAGGAGGTGATGATGTTTTCTTTTCCCCATCTAAATTCAACTGATGGTTTCTAGCTTGAAGAGATCAGGTCAAGGTGCTGGTTGTTTAAAGCTTTGGATAGGTGGAGGTGTCCCAATGTAGAAAGCCTCTTTTTCCATACAAAACTTCAATACTGGCTCACATGTTTCAACAGAGATCAGGCTGGTCTTGCTCTAAGCCAGCATTTTTAGAAACAGCTGAAAAATACATCTCTTCCTGGCAATTCCTACAGCTATGACATGACAATGCCTCGATGCATTGTTAGATTTCTGATTACCTTCTGTCTGACTTCTTGATTTATGCCTTCAATATTTATGGCTGCGCTGTTATTTTGTTTTCTGTTCGGCTTTATATTTGAATTCTTTTAATAAATTATTACATTGATTTGGTGTTAAGAGAAGTCTGTGCCTTGTAGATATATTGGTTTTTCAACCTTCATGATTTGAAATATGAAGTTGCTGGATTTTAACATCATGATAAGGAGCCTCGGTGGCGCATTGATTGGAGTGCAATACTGCAAGCTACTTCTGCTGCAGCCAACTGCCTGCAATTTGGCAGATTGAATATCACCAAGCTCAAGGTTGACTCAGCCTTCCATCCTTCCGAAGTGGGTAAAATGAGGGTCCAAATTGTTGGGGGCAATATGCTGACCACTTAGAGAGGACTGTAAAGCACTATAAAGTGATATATAAGTCTAAGTGCTATTGCTATAATTATCTTCAGCAACAAAAGAGGAAAGCTACTAAATGCAAATATGTTGATTATCCTTCCCAGAGACTGTGGAGATCAGCTACTCTGCTGCCAGTTCAATAATGATGGGACCAGGGTTGCAGCAGGATTGCGTACTGGAGCCATTAAGGTCAGTGTCAGGCAGGGAAAGAGGGCAGTTTCAGAAATTAGGATTATCCCCAGAGGGGCAATCAAAAAAGTCAAGAACACAGCCACACCCATGCCATTGAAGCTCAACCCTTTTCATATGTGACACAAATATGTTACATATGTGTGTGTCTGATCCCAATTGCATAGCCGCAACTCAAAAATATAAGGACACTTCAATCCCCACAATGGAAGAATGGCTGCAAAAGAGTGAGCAGACATAGCTAAATTGACTCCTCTGATAAAAGAAAAAACATAAACACTTTTGTTTCTACTTGGAAACCACTTCTGGAGTTTGTGCTTGAGGTGGGAAAAAATGAAACTTTGATTTTGGGTTTTACCAATTAGATAGTTTTGTCAATACAGAAATGGTTAGTTCATACTACTATGTAAAAATAGAAAGTTGAGATTTGATATTATTATCTTATTTTACTGCACCAAAGCGAGTCAGAGGTCAATGTCTTTTCTTTCTTTTTCCCTTCTTTTCTGCACTTTTCCCGTTTCCCTCCCCTATTTTCCTATTTGTATTTTTTGTATTTTATATTGTAAACAAATTTTTTTTAAAAAGAGTTCACAACCAGGGGCTCTTAAAATCCAAAAAATTGCATAACCACAGCTGCCCTCTTAACTTTTTACATACACATACAGATACACACAGACACACATAACCTACAAACAGGTGCTGTACACTCTTTGGCCTCAATGTTCAGCAGTCTTACCTTACCTGACTCCCACTCCCAGGTGTGCTACACTCAAGAGGCTGAGGTGTGGTTTAATTTTCATCTGAAAAGCAACAGGCTGGAAGGTAGGGATTTTGAACACCCACCATTTCCTGCTAAAAATCAAATGGATGAGCAGGATCAGAGATAACAAAATTCTTTGTTCTTTCTTTTTTGGCATCTGATCCATCATCACAGATTTTCAGCACCCTCAAAGCATTTTGCACAACGCTTGCTTCAAAATAAAAACATGAGCACATTAAAGCATTACAGAACTGAAGAAAGGACAATTTACAACAAACATACAGGCTCATGTGATGTACTGTAGTAGTTATAATGTTAGACTAGGAGCATAGAAAATTGGATGCAAGTCTATTCTCAAGTATGGAAATGCACCAGATCACTTGGGCCCCAGTCCTTCCTCTCAATCACCTCATAGGGGTTCAAAGTGAAGAGAGATCCCCTCATAGATGACTTTGACGTTCTAAAAAAGATTACAAATATAACAAATTATACTAATCGGAAATTTGCAATTGTAAATATATTTACCAAACAGTAAAACCACCGGACTCCAAAGGACTTGCATCTGAGTAGATTCACACAGAACTGCAATGAATGGTGATTTGATTGTCTCATGTTATGATTACAGTTAGATCTCCAACAGTGTACAGATAGTCCTTGACTTATGATCATAACTGAGCCCAAAATTTCTGTTGCTAAGTGAGTCATTTGTTAAGCGAGTTTTGCCCTATTTTATGACTTCTCTTGCCATAGTTGTTAAGTGAATCACTGCACTTGTTAAGTTAACAACACAGTTGCCAAATGAATATGGTTTCCCCATTGACTTTGCTTGTAAGAAGGTCATAAAAGATGATACTGCAACTGTCAGAAATGTGAGTAAATTGCCAAGCATCTGTATTTTGATCACATGATTATTGGGGATGCTGCAATAGTTATAAGTGTGAAAAATAACCATGTTACTTTTTTTAGTGATGTTGTAACTTTGAACAGTCACTAAATGAACTATTTAAGTTGTGGACTACCTGTATATTGCAAATTGTCTCATACCAAGGAGCCTCACTGGATCATTTAGCTTAATTCCTCAGGGATAGATAAACTGTAGTCTTCACAGCATTCTGAATTATGTCACCAATATTTGGATAGAAGCCTCTTTAGTTTTGTTCAGTGTGTTCCTTTCCTTCCTCCCTCCCTTCCTTTCTTAACACATTCTAGTCATAAATCCTCAATCTATATGCTAAAATGAATACCCATACATTCAAACAAGGAAAGGATAGCTCCTACCACCACCAAAAATAAAATAAAATACTGTTAAACCTGGACAGTATTGACTTGTTGCAATTATTATTCAGGATCCCAGACAAATTTATTTCCTGGATGGTGAGGGTTGAACGGTACTGGTATATCTTCAGAAATTTGCAAAGTATATGGTGTATTGAATCCATTCTACAGAATTGGAACCATAACACTGTTCGAAGAGTTGTTTTGTGCCATGTTATCAGTTTCAGTTCCAAAACTACAATTTTATAGAACATAGTTTCATAATATTTTTCATGGGAAACACCTATGTTCCCTTGGATTTCCACGGTATGGTTTTTGCTTAATAGATTATTAGTCATTTCTTGTGAATTGTTAACCTCGTGTTGTTCTGATATCTCTTCTCCCCTGTGCTCAGTTTATTCTCGCCTGCTTTTAAGGTTTTGTGCTATTTCTTTGTCTTCTCTCCTGTGCTTAAGGTTTATTCTGTCAATGATGGGTCACTTCATCATATTCTTGCTGATAATGACACAACATCCCTAGGACTTCCCACCACCTCAATGCACTTTATGCCCCGTGGACCTGCCCACAATGGAGATGTCTTACTTACCACCTGTGAGTGATTATTTTCTGCTATATGATGAAGTTTGATTGCAACTTTATTTATTTATTTTATTTTTATTTGTAAATTGCTTACAAGATAATAGGTATAAGTACAAACATAGTTATGAATACATGGGTACTTATAAGAAAAATAAAAAAATATAAAAGAAATAATAGGACAGGGACGGTAGGCACATTGGTGCGCTTATGCATGCCCCCTACAGATCTCTTAGGAAAGGGGTGAAGTCAATAGTAGAGATTCTAAGGTTAAAGTTTTTGGGGTTTGGGGAAAAAAAACAACAGTCAGGTAGAGTATTCCAGAAACTGACCACTCTGTTGCTGAAGTCGTATTTACTGCAATCAAGTTTGGTAAGATTAACTTTGAGTGATGCTTTTCTGATATATGATGAAGTTTGATTATAACTTTTTGGCACACAAAATATATTTCTGGAGTATGCAGTTCGGAATATGCAAATCCTGAATATTCTTAAGCCTTCATAATAAATGATAAATTTAATGAAGAGAAGGACTAGGGGTGACATGATAACAATATTCCAATATCTAAGGGGTTACCACATAGAAGAGGGAGTCAAGCTATTCTCCAAAGCACCTGAAAGCAAGACAAGAAGCAATGGATGAAAAGTAATCAAGGAGAGAAGCAATCTAGAACTAGGGAGAAATTTCCTGACAGTTAGAACAATTAACCAGTGGAATGTCTTGCCTGCAGAAATTGTGAATGCTCCAAAATTGGAATTTTGTAAGAAGAGATAGGACAACTGTTCTGTATGAAACTTGGTAGGTTCCAAGTCCTTCGTTCTGATTGGCTGAAAAGGCCACTTATGGATTGGTTGATTAAGAACCAATTCGGGAAGCCGTCAAACGGAGGGAACAGTTAAATGAGTGCCATTGGCCACAAGCCACAGGCAAGCCGCTATATAAAGGGCTGCCACGGCTTGGGCTATATTCCGTATCTTTTGCTTGCAAGTTTAGCTAGAGTTATATTAAATAGAGTAATAAAGTTTTAAGTTGTTGTTTGGAACCTGGTCTCACGCACTTCTTTCCGGATGGAACACTGGTGATAAAGGTGGGATTGTTGTAGAAGGTGAGACCGAAGCATGCGATGATCTGAATTGAGCGAGAAAGATAGCCAGTAACAATGCGCCACCCGCACCATTCAATCCTGATGAGGAGGATTGGGAATCGTATATCGATCACTTTCTTATGTTCTCAGAAAGCAACGAAATGGAAGAAATCTCAGACCAAAGGAAGAGGGCTATCTTCCTTACACACTGCGGACCAGCCTCCTTTAAAATGGCGAAGGTACTGACAAAACCCAGAGATGTCAAACAGATGACTTGGTTCGACCTGAACCGAATGCTCCAAGCATACTACGCACCGGTGGTCTCAAATTTAATAAAAAGGCACAAATTCTATAAGAGGGACCAGAAGGAGGATGAAACTATAGGAGATTTTGTAGCAGCCTTGAGACACATTGGAGGAGCCTGTGAGTTCCAGAACATGGATGAGGCAATGAGGGACCATGTGGTCCTCGGCCTGAAGGACACTACCCTTCAGAGCAAACTCCTGAATAGGCCAAACATAACCGTGGCCGAGGCCATTGCAGAAGCAACTGCCACCGAAGCAGCAAAGAAGTCATCAGCCACCCTGCGGCAAATGAACATAATTCCAGACCTGCCAACCCAACCCAGGGAGAAGAAGGCAGAAGGAGGAAAGAAACAGCCCACAGTGACAGCCCACTACGAAGACATCAAATCCCAGAGTGATACCAAGGATGACGATGAAGACGTCCATAGACTCCATTCAGATAAAAAATGGCACGAAAAGAGGAGAAATCAGTGGGAGTTTCAATGTGCGGGCTGCAGAGGAAATCACCCGCGAGCTAAATGCAGGTTCCTTGACACAATATGCCGGGCTTATAATAAGAGGAGGCACATCGAAAGGGTCTGCCGCAACAAAAAGAGCTATAATCCAAAAAGACATGGCAGCACACACACCCCAGACATGAAAAAAGACAAGCCAGAAGTAGATGGAATCGTAACAAGAGAACCAGTGACAGGGAAGAAACGCATCAGACAGTCACCATCGGCAATGTCAGGGCGGAGAGTGGAAAGAAGGTTCGGATAGAGGTGAGCATCGAGGGGAGACCCTGCGAGATGGAAGTCGACTCAGGGTCATTCCTATCTATGGTATCAGCACCTGATACCGAACATTAAACAAAGAGAACTACAGAAAAAAAGACTAGTACTAAAAGACTATCAGGGAAATCGAATTCCAGTAGTAGGCCTTGGACATTTTTTAGTCAAATTTAAAAACCACGCCAAAATCTTGCCTCTGACCATCGTCAACCACGACCGCCCTAGCCTGTTAGGGATCGAATGGTTCGTGCCCCTGGGAATCGGGATAACCGGGATCAACCGCATCGCTACAACCAACTGGGAGGAGAGCCTGTTCCAAAAATTCCAAGATGTTTTTGACAGGACTTTAGGCAAGTACAAGGGGACCCCAATTTCATTTAGCCTAGACTCAAAAATAGCCCCCATCTGTTTAATGCGTCCCATTCATGTTAAAACCAAAAATTGACCAGCAACTGAATAAATTAATAGCTCAAGGGGTTTTAGAGCCAATCGACCATGCCAGGTGGGAAACACCTATCATCACACTAGTGAAGCCGGATGAGTCAGTGCGCATCTGCGGAGACTATAAGGCAACCCTGAACCATGCGCTCCAACAAAGCGCATACCCAGTGCTGGTAGTGTAATATTTACCGCACCCGCTAGGGGGAAGAAAAACTTTTGCGAAGCTTGACCTCGCACAGGCCTATCAACAACTACCTGTTTATCCCATTATGGCAGAGGCACAGACTATTGTAACACATAGAGGGGCATTCAAGTGTAACCGCCTCCAATTCGGTGTTAGCATTGCCCCAGGCATGTTCCAAAGCCTCATGGAATGCCTGCTAAATGGAATCAAAGATGTTGTCCCCTACTTCGACGATGTACTGGTCTCAGCAAAAAATGCCAACCAGCTAGAGACCAGATTAAGAGAAGTCTTAACAAGATTTAGGATATCAGGCCTCAAAGTAAAAAGGGAAAAATGTGAATTAGCCACTAACAGGGTCGAGTTTGGGGGCTATTTAATCGATGAACAGGGCATTCACCCCACCGAAAAAAAAGTGAAGGCTATCAAAGACGCTCCCAGGCTCAGAAACAAAACCGACCTTCAAGCATTCCTAGTCCTCATAAATTTTTACAACGTGTTCCTGCCCCATAAGGCAACAATAGCAGAACCCCTACATCAACTGCTAGATAAAAAAACCACTTGGACATGGGGCCACTGGGAACAGAACGCCTTCCAAAGTATCAAGGATCTATTAATGCCAGACACCATTCTCATCCAGTTTAGCAATACCCTGCCTTTGACGGTCACCTGTGATGCCTCGCCTTTTGGGGTCGGTGCCATCCTGAGCCACCCACTACCAGATGGCAGAGAGGCACCGGTTGCCTTTTACTCCAAGACACTCTCCAAGTCAGAACACAATTACAGTCAACTCGATAGAGAAGCCCTCGCAATCATCGCCGGAGTCAAAAGATTCCACGAGTACCTTTACAGTAGAACTTTTTCTATAATAACCGATCACAAGCCTCTTCTTGGAATCCTAGCAGGCAACAAGCCAGCCCCGAACATTCTGTCACCTAGAATGATGAGGTGGTCTGAATTCCTCACTGCCTACTCCTACAGGCTGTTGCACCGACCCAGCAAAGCCATCACACATGCTGACGCCCTGAGCCGTTCTCCACTGCCCATCACAGAAGACGACCCTGCTCCAACCACCTCCACATTTCAGCTTGAGACCTGCCCGGAGCTACCACTGACTGCAGCTGACGTCACGAGAGCCACAGCCAAAGACCCTTTGACAGCGCGCATATTGAACTGGGTAGGTAAAGGTTGGCTGGAGGAGAACAAAACTGAGACTTTTAAACCATTCCGTACCAGACAGACTGAACTGTCTATAGAAAAGGGGTGTATTTTATGGGGTGACAGGGTGGTGATTCTGAGCAGTCTCCAGGAAGACGTTCTGGGCATGTTGCACGAGGGACACCCGGGCATTGTCAAAATGAAAGCTCTGGCCAGGAGTTACGTCTGGTGGCCAAGGCTGGACAAAGACATTGAACGCTGGGTTGCAACATGCCATGACTGTCAAAAATTGAGGCCTACCCCCCCCCCCCAGGCACCAATAAGAGACTAGGAAACTCCCCGGGGTCCATGGTCTAGAGTACATATTGACTTTGCTAGGCCAATGAAGAGAAACATTTTTTTGATAGTGGTTGATGCATATTCGAACTGGTTGGAAGTCATCCTCATGGCTTCCACAACCACCGAAGCTGTAATGAAACAGCTAGACAAACTATTTGCAACATATGGGCTACCTGATGTACTGGTTTCAGATAATGGGCCCCAATTTACAGCCTTGCAATATGAACAATATCTGGCTGTCCAGGGTATCCGACATGCCTTAACTGTACCGGCCCATCTGGCTGCGAACAGCAGGGCTGAATGCATGGTTCGGTACACCAAGGAGGGACTGGACAGAATGGACAAGGGGGACGTGCAGGACAAGCTAAGCTGACTACTACCCTTGCAGCATATTACCCCAAGCAGCACAACCAATAAAAGCCCAGCAGAACTTCTAATGGGTAGGAAACTACACTCCTACCTGGACAGATTGCACCCCACTTACACCTGGGACAAACCCCCCGATTCCTCCAGCAAATACCATACGTTTGAAATCGGCGACCTGGTCTATGCCAAAAACCTCACCGGGGACCCATTGTGGCTTCCAGCCATCATCACCCAAATCACAGGCCACGGGTCCTACCGACTAATTTTAGACAATGCTAGGGAATGGAAGCGGCACATAGACCAGCTTCATTCCTGCAACCTCAAATGAAAAAACACCACAGAATCAAAAATAAATACCGACTATAAAATAACTGGGGGGGGGGGCGAAGTACAAATAAATAAAAAAAGGAGAGACGAACCTCCCATAACAAGACAACAAACTATGCAAAAAGACAATCTAACCAAACAAAAAGAGCACTCACGGTTAGATGAACCCCAAGAAAAAAGTCCGGGAGCAGGAGAGCGAAGCGAGGACTTCCTGGAAGGAGGCAGCCAGGCCAGCTCAACCAATCTGGTCAAACCAGGAGGGAGCGGTGGAGCCATCTCAACCGGCCCGAGAAACTCAGGTGGGAGCAGCAAGGCTGACTCACCCTTCCAGGAGGTTCCATGGAGAAGGACGGGAGAAGCAGCGATCCCGTCCGAACCACTAGAAGACCACACCAAGACTGAGCTGCGCAGGTCAACTAGGACTAGAAAAAGCCCCACCTACCTGCGTGACTACATCACCCACGTTGGACTAAACAAAAGGGTGAAGGGTGTTCTGTATGGAACTTAGTAGGTTCCAAGTCCCTCGTTCTGATTGGCCGAAAAGACCACTTACGGATTGGTTGATTAAGAATAGTTAAATGAATGTCATTGGCCACAAGCCACAGGCAAGCCGCTATATAAAGGGCTGCCACAGCTTGGGCTATGTTCCGTATCTTTTGCCTTGTGAGTTTAAATAAAATAGTTGTTGTTTGGAACCTGGTCTCACACGCTTCTTTCCGGATGGAACAACAACCATTTGTTTGAAATGATATAGGATTTCCTGCCTGAGCAGGGGGTTGGACTAGAAGATCTCCAAGATCCCTTCCAACTCTATTATTCTGTTATTTGGTTTAGTTTGATATGTGAATGGAGCTATTTAGCATTGCCATTTGTACTTCTCTTCATCTTCTTACTGTGGCTGTCTCCTTAAGCATTGACACAGAAAACCTATTCCACATTTGATGTTTTACAAAGTTATTCAGGTCAGAAAAGGACTCTTCCTAATAATGCTCCATTTTGACTTCTTTGCCCCATGAAAAAGAATGTTCTCTATCTACATTGAATAATATCATTACAACTCTGAGCTGTCTCCCAACTTTAGATTCTGGCGGTAAAGTAAAGTTATGGCACGTCTCTACTCACACCTGCATACGCACCATCACAGAAGACCGCCAAACCCTTGCAGCCTGTTTCAATCCTTCTGGCTCCAGGTTTCTCACAGGTGGAGCAGGACCTGGAATTTACATGTATGATGCTCAGACCTGGAATAAATTGCAAAATTTTCTGCCCAGGTAGGTACGCTGTTAAGTTTCGGACATTAGCTCTTGAGAGGTTCAGAAATTGTAAGAATTTCTCAACTTAGTAGGAAATTTTGTGGATGGTTTTTGGCTTTTAAGTCAATTGTAATGGGAAGAAGTAACAGGAGAAAGCTCCAACCAAGACAATGGTCAAGTAAAAGAAAATATTTGTAGCTGTTATTGGTGGTTTGGTTCCCGGAGCTTGCTATTTGCCTTCCGAACATTTCATTACCAGGCTAAGTTACGTTGATTGAAGTGTCTCATTTCAGTTCCCCTCTGCTTTTAAATGGTATTGTGTGGTTAAGTAGTTGATTGGTTAACAGGTCACGTGATGCAAAGATCACCTTGGTGGGAAGGTCACATGAGGCCATGTGTTGGTTGGAGGTCACATGAAGCCATGTGATCGGTCACGGCATGCAAAGGTCACCTGGAGGTCAAAAGAATTCTGAATTTTGGCTAGAACTGTAATCTGCATACAAGTCTCAGACAAGATTCCCTGTAGACCACATGAAGATAAAGGGAGGAAGGGAGAAAGCTCATTTAAATTTGCAAAATTGTGTTAGTACAGCCTTATGATAAAAGGAGTATTAGCATGCATAACTTAATCTTCCTAATCTGGACTACTTCAAAGAGCTCACCATATCCATCTTTTTTCCTCCAGTGATTCCCCAACTGTGATGGATGGACATATGTCCCGAGTCTATGCTTTGGTCTTCTTCCCGGAAAATAATGAACGCTTCATTTCTGGAGGATGGGATGACACAGTGCAGGTGAAACTCTGAGACTCAGTTGTAGCCACCTGACCAAACCAGGAATATTGGTTGTGCTACTAAGCAGTAATGAGGTTGAGAATTAGCAAATGGAAATTTCAGGATCCAGTATAGAAAATGGCCCATGAAAAATACTTTTCTCTAGTTACAGGACATACTTTAAAAAGAAAACCTACCTGGGAATAATTCTCCTTTCATCCATTCCAGCTTTTTTATTGGGGGGGGGGGGGGCTTCTGGTATTGTCTTATCCTGAAAATGTCAGAGCTACTATAGAGTTGTAGGTTTGAACAATCTAAAATCTCAGCCAGGCAGAACAGTATTTTGCATAAATGCAAAAAGAACCTATAAAACATGCAAAATTCCCATTGAAGCTGCTTCACCTCCATTCATGTGAATCCATGATGGTTTGATCCAAAAATAGAAAGATTGGGATTAAGATTAATAGCAATAGCAACCACAATAGCACTTAGACTTATTTATCATTTTCTAGTGCCCTACAACCCTCTCTAAGTAGTTTACAGAGTCAGCATATTGTCCCCAACAATCCAGGTCCTCATTCATGTCTCCACCTTCAATCTCCAACCTCTTTTTAAAAACAGTTCACTTGTCTCTATAATGGGAGGAAGGATGTAGGGATTTTTAAAAAGGGGGGGGCTGGAGGAAAAGGTTAGGTCCCCCCTGCCTCTTTCCATGATCCAAACCAGAGGTGGTATTCAGCAGGTTCTGACCAGTTCTGGAGAACCGGTAGTGGAAATTTTGAGTAGTTCAATGTGGTGCCATCTCTGGAGGGATGAGGCTGGATTTTTTCAGCCATTTGGAGGGTGGGATTTGAATTGGTCAGGTAGCTTCCAACAGATGTGTAACACTATTAAAAGAAAGAGATGGGTTTAAAAAACTTTTTTTTTACCATAATCAAGCTGCCCAAAAGAGGTAATTTAGCTGTAAATTACCATTTTGGTAGGAAGGTCTCTGCAGGCCACAGGGACTTTTGGGCTTTGGGGAGCCTAGGACTGGAATATTTAAAAAAAAATCAGAATAATGGCTGTATAATACATATTTTACAGATTGTGTATTTTGTCTCAAGAGACATACCTTAAAATGCTTCCCAGAATCATAGGTGCCATAAACAGTTCCATAGGATAGAGGTCCCCAACTGCCAGGCCATGGACTAGCATTGGGCAGCAGCATGCCAGAAACCGATCTATGCAAACAAGCAAAGAACTATGTGCTGTATGCAGGCAAGACATAAAACCACACCCCATCCAGTCCACAGAAAACCTCTCTCCACAGAAACAGTCCTTAGTACCAAAAGGTTGGGGGCCACTGCCACAGGTGATAGACCAGGTAAGAGAAATATTATCAAGTAGGCTTTGGAGGTTGTGAAGGTATCTAACTACTTTTTTTTTTTCTTTTTGTCCTTCTAGTTTTGGAACACACAATTTCCACATTCACAAAAGTATGTCTAAGTATCTCCCCTACTTCTCCATCCAGTCCTCTTTCCTCGCTCCTTGGGGGTCTTCTCCACCCTCCTCCCTCTTCCATTTCTCTCCCCCACCACAACCTAATATTTCTTTTTCTATCACTTCTGTTCCTACATATTTCCCACCTTTGCTCTGCCCTTCTCACAGGCGTATCTCTGGGCCCCACATCTGTGGGGATGCTCTGTCAATAGACAAAACGGGCTCACAGATTTTGACGGGATCCTGGAGGCGGCATAACACCTTGCAGGTAAGAGTGGTGAAGAGACACCTCTGAAGCTCCAAATTTGATCCAGAGGTTTTGGAGATCATTTGGATTAAGCCATTTGGTTCCATTGACACAGAGCCATGCTCTAGATAGAAGAAATTATTTGTAGCTCAGGGTTGATTTGTGGGGTCCTTGGTGATCTTTGAGCGTGGTTCTTGTCTAGGTAACATCAACAGTGCTAGAGGAAGTGGGTTTGCTCTGTTTATCTACTAATGGCTTGCTCTGTCAGTGTTTCTGGGAGTAGTCTTGATGGTTCCTCAATTAGATTGTTAGCTTGTTTGCCAGAGTTTGTAGTTCCTTGATTGAGGTATTGTTTACTTCTTGATTGTTGGTCTAGTATTAATAGCAATAGCAATAGCACTTAGACTTCTATACCACTTCACAGTGCTTTACATCCCTCTCTAAGTGGTTTACAGAGTCAGCATATTGCCCACAACAATCTGGGTCATCAATTTACTGACCTTAGACTTCTATACCACTTCACAGTGCTTTACAGCCCTCTGTAAGTGGTTTACAGAGTCAGCATATTGCCCACAACAATCTGGGTCATCAATTTACCGACCTCAGAAGGATGGAAGGCTGAGTCAACCTTGAGCTGGTGAGAATCGAACTGCTGGCAGTCAGAATTAGCCTATAATGTTATAGTCTAATCACTGTACTACCACGGCTCCTTATCTTGGTATTTATCTGGGTATGGACTGTTGATGGGGAAATGTTTTGGTCTTTTTGGTTTTTTTATTGTCTCTTTTGAGTGGTATGTAGCTGTTGTTTATCTCTATGTGCCTATTGAGCACAAGTGCGATAAATCAGTGATCACCAGGCATATATTTATAAAGGTTGAAATCTCCTGGGATAACTTGACTGCTATTTGCACCCTTCCCAGTCAATTTCCAACAAGCTAGATCAATGAGGAAGTGATTCGCTTAATGACTGCATGATTCATTTAGTAACTCTGGTGATTCACTTAACAACTCTGGCAAAAAAAGTTGTGAAATCAGACACAATTGAACAACCGCCTTATTTAACAATGGGAATGTTGGTCTCAATTGTGGTCATAAATTGAGGACTCCTGGAAAAAAATAGCGCTCAATGCAAAAGTTACTGCAAATAATGTGTTGATTTTTAAATATTATAGAGAAATCAAACACGATCTTTTTAATTTACAACAGCTTTATCAAATCTACAACTCTGGATGGAATGCAAAATATATATATGGGGAAAATGCAACCTTGTTATTGGTGTGCAATGTCACAATGTCATTGCAATTCTGCATTAGTTATTGTTTTAAGATATTAATTTGGAAGTAGGCCAAATTTTTATTCTCATCTATAAAATTTGGGAGGATAGAGTAGATTTCCTTGTGCATAGTGAAACAAATTTGCAGGGAATACTCCCAGATCACTTTTCTATTGTTGCATTATATAGTAAAAAAAATATGCAAGAGCTCCAGTTTGACTCTAATGCTTAAGATAAATGAGACATAATATAATATGAATCATTCAAATGTCCTTTAAACAAAAGAAGTATCATATATTTATACACATTTCAGGTAATTCTATAAGCCCTATAAAATTCATGAATGAGCAAGACATTCATTGGATTTAAATATCACACTAAGATTGGTAAGATGTGAAAACCTGTCATCTTGCTTTGTCAGACATGATTTATTGCTTAGCATTATAGGTAAAAAGGTAAACAGGTTTGCAATAGGGATGAATATCTGTAGCTTGGATGAAGGATGTGGTTGAAGGTTCATTCTTTGAGCTTGTGGGTTGGTTTCTGAATGTTTCACTTGAGCTGACCCACACCTGACCCATCGCAAGACCCTCACCTAATATAACTCTCACCTAATATAATTCTCACCATCACAAGATCTACTGACCACACTAAGCCCTTATAAACAGAGGAACATTGGCACTGACATCTCCTAAATTCCACTGAAGATGTTACCTAGCAGGGGTGGGATTCAAATTTTTAACAACCGATTCTATGGGCGTAGCTTAGGTGGTGGGCATGGCTTGATGGTCATGTGACTGGGTGGACATGGCTTGGTGGTCATGTTATTGGCTGGGTGTGGCCAGTTCAACATCACTCACATTGAAGCACGCATCTCCTCACCTGACTTCTCATGACTGTGGGGACGCTGCAACAGTAATAAGTGTGAAAAATGGTCATAAGTCACTTTTTTCAGTGCCATTGTAACTTTGAATGGTCACTCCACACAGGCAAAGTACCAGCAAAGGAGTGGAAAAAACTCCAGAGAAGTTCCTGAGACAGGAAGTCTAGTCTTGCCAAGAATGTAATAAGAGTTAATGGAGAGGCAGTTTCTGTAAGCAGCACCAGAATGTTTCCTTCCTGCCTTCCTTACAGGATTAGGCCAGAAATTTCTTCTAACTGGTTCTCCGAACTGCTTAGAATGTTAACAATCGGTTCTAGGGAATAGGTGCGAACTGGTAGAATCCCACCCCTGTTACCTAGCCTAGAAACGAAATATTCGGAAACCAACCCACAAGCTCAGAGAATGAATCTCCACCCACAAAAGGTTTCTCTGAGAAACCATAGCTTAAATCTAGAAAACACTGTCTACGACTCAGCTAATAAAATACAAATAAATATTTTTTTGCCTCTATCCTAGATTTGGGATGCTGAAACATGTGGCAAGATAATGGACATTCCAGAAGATTTTCGGGGTCACTCACAGGTTGAAAAACTATTTTTTCATTATTCCCAAAACTCAGACAAAGCCAACATTCTCTGAAGCCTGGTATCCTCCAAAAATGTTGGACCATTTCCCATAAACTCTAAACAACATGGAGAAGGATGAATTTAACCCATCATACTAGGGCTTCTTTTAAAGCCGTAGGGAACCCCTTCTCTTATCTTCTCATTGCAAAATCCACTTGGATTTAATATTTCTACCTTAAACCTCTCCAACCCTGTGATCTGACACCATCACCTTTCTTCAACAAGACTGTTCATTTTGGCTCAGCTGTGGTGCAAGACAAAGTGCTCTGAATCTGGAGCTCTTTCATCTCCTCTTTGGAGGGAGCTGTCCTCTTATCCTTTCTCCTTTTGGACTTCAGCAGCCCTTGTAGCTCTTGTAATGGGAATTAGTGGCTTGATGGCTTTCCATCCTGAGCTTATTTCCTGGAGAAATTAGGAAGGATAAATTGTCACTATCCAATCAATTTTTCTCTTCCACTGAATTTTATTATTGTGGTAAGTGCAACAGCGTGAAATCACAGCTGCCAGCTCTTTAGCCAGTTTTAGTTGCTTACTTATCGAGTTCTTCCCAAGAACCTAGGGCATTATAATGTATCGATATAGTTTATGGTACATACTATAGTAGTGGCTCCAAGCAATATCATCTTTTGTAATTGACAGATGGAAAATTTGCCAATGCGCCGACTTTCTAAGTACCATGCAATATTTTTGAGTATCGTACCCAGCATGTTGATAAACCACTGGGATCAGCATGATTGTTTTATACCATAAACTTTCAACTGAGTCATGTGGGATTATATTTTCTGCTGTTAGTTCTCAGTCCTACAATATCAAGAGTGTTTTGTTCGGAAAACACACGAGGTAGACCGGGTTCCAACAACAAATACTTTTATTGTTAACAGTTAGTAACGGAACGCCGGCTGAAGCCGGGGCCAGCCCTTTTATACAGGCTGGCTTGCCTGCTTGCAGCCAATGGCAGCTATTTAGATTTGCCGCCTTTTTGGTATCTCTTTGGATTGGTTCCTAGTGAACCAATCCACTTGTCTTTTCCTTAGCCAATCAGAATGGTAGGTTTGGAGTCATCCACTTTACATACAGAACAAAGAGGGTTGGAGATATTTGCAAGAAAACTCTTTTCCAAGATTGGGGAGTAAAAAGTTTTATTTGTCTCAGTTTTATTTGCCATGATTTCAACAGCCATGATTTCTGTCTGTTGCCCCATCGCGTAGTCTTGTTCACTTATTTAGTTTCTGTGTCTTAGTGTGATTTTCATGATGCACATTTGCCAACTGAAAGCTAATCATTCTTGGCAAAAAAAAAAAAAAAGGATAATTTCTTTAGGTAATTTTTTATATTTGTTTAATGAAGGGACCTTCTCTTGTTTTCCCCTCAGTTATATACTTGCCACTTCCTTGGCACTGACTACATCATAGCTGGTGGGAGCCGGAACAACTTGTGTCGACTTATTGACAGAAGAATTCTCATGGTAAGGTAACTTTGCGAACCATGCAGGAAAGGGCTTGGCTTTGTAATAAGGCAGGTGTTTTGCACCCCATGTTTAGTCTCCAGGAACATGAGTGCCATACAAAATGGACTTTGGGGTACCAACCTCATGGACTTTGTTTTATTGTTATACTTATTAACTAACCATAGTTATTTTGTATTTTAATTTCATTTATTTTTCTCTCTTTTAAAATTGTGATAAGGATTTATCAAACCATTACAGACTGGAATTTTTTTACCCTATTGCTAGATGAATAGATTGATAGCTTCTAATGTTCCTAAACTGAAAAGATAAATTCCTCAGATCAGGATAGGATGGGATTATATTTGATTAAAAGGAGATCTGGAATTTGTTAATGCTAATTGGTATTTAATTTGTCTCTTCATGAATTCCAAACAACCTTTTTTCTCATTAACATCTAAAATTTTACACCCTTTTTGTTGTCCGACCTTTTTTAAATGGACATACATGTAACATGTTTGACTACATGTAGCTAATTTACTGTACAAAGAAGGGGTTACTTTGATCCTGTCCAGTCAGCTTTTCTCTTGAATTTTTTTTGATGTATTAATTATAAAATGGAATGTAAGCTAAGGATCTGGGTTCCCTCTTTGAATGAGTGGATTTCCCTTTAATCACAATGTTCTGAATAAATTGTAATTAAATGATCTTCTTGTCTTGGCCTGTCTCATTAAAAAATATGCACGCCAAGGCACCAACCTAAAATACTATATATGATCTTTAAACTCCAAAGAAAAGAAACATGTGGTTGTAGCAGCTGATTTCTGCCCTCTTTCTTTTGTTCAGTAGAGATCTTGTCAATCAAAGAAAAATGGGGATGGGGAACCTTGAAGCCCTCCTCTGTCATTGCAAGAATCTTCAAATTAAAAATATTGGAGACAGCAACAGGGAATGGCAGGGAACATTATGCAATATTGGAAACAGAATATTGAGCTTGATTGATTTATGGGGTGAAGGAATCAATTTATGATCTTTCCATTACAAGGCTAAGTGAAGGCTTAGTTTGTAAGGGAGGATAAGGTGAGATAGAAGAAAAATATATTAAGCCGGTGTTTTTCAAGCTTGGCAACTTTAAGATATGTGGACTTCAACTCACAGAATTCTTCAGCCAACATGCTCAATTTTCTTCTTTTTTTCCAGAGCACAGGGGTACTTAATGACCTGCCTGGAGGTGTTTATAGTACTCACATCAGCTGCCGTGGAGTCCTAGCTGCAACTTCCAACAACTTCCTGTATCTTGCACAGACTCCAATAAAACCTTGAAGCCCTCCTCTGTCATTGCAAGAAACTCTTGCTATCACCTGAAGGACATCACCAATGCCTTGATCATCATGACTCTTACCAATCTTTCCTAGCATCCCGGATATCAGTCAGAATCATGCAAAATCAGACACCCTGATATGCCTGCCATCTCCCCATCATCTTCTGTTTCTCTGTGGACAAACAGAATCATACCTGTCCATTGAGACTCCTACTTGATTGGCTGTGCCTCATTTCATCATGCTCTGCTGATGTCAATCCCTTCTCAGCATGATCCCCCAGAGATACTGTTCTGCTGGAATCATCTCATCATGGTTTGCTTCAATCATCTCATCATAGTTTGTTTCAAACATCTCATCATGGTTTGTTTTTGCAGAGACATTTTGTTTTGATCTTGTGCCCAATGCTCTGGGACTTTCATCACATGCAATCTTCCATGCAAGAAACCTTAGCTGAACAGCTTGTTACCTGGGACTGTGACTAACTGGGTTAGTTCTGCAGCTGATATCCCATCTATTATTGTTGTTGGCAACTGCAACATGCCTTGCTGCTTCAAACCTTTGTTTGACCATGTCTGTCGTACGCTTCATCTTAAATTGATAGTGACTTTTCTGAAGATCATGTGGGGTTTGAAATGGTCCCCACAACCCCAGATTTCAGAGAACTTCATCATCCTCTGAACAACTGGAGGGAAAGAGGCGTCCAGTATTTCTGCCTTAAGTTTCCATCCTGCCTTGGGGGGTTAAGCTTTCTAAGTCCCTTCTTTCTCTCTTTTCATAGCCCCCTCCTAGGGTGGCTGCCCTAAAAAAACCTGCCTTGGTGCCAAAATAAAACATCTTGGCTGAGCCTTTGTGTGTGTCCAGTAATCCTGAGTCTCTGGCAAGGAAAATGGGATCTATTTGAACATAAATGCTACAGAAAGGAACTAAGTCTCCTGGATTCCTTAAAATGGTTAGGATTTCATTCATGGGGCTAAGTCATTGAATACGTGAAACAATATAATATAAATAACAGAATAACAAAATTGGAAGGAACCTTATATATCTTCTAGTCCTACCCCATGCTCAAGCAGATGTGATTGCAGTAATCCCATTTAAACATGATTTTGGAAGAAACACGACTGGCAAAATGAACAAGAGAGCTCCTAAACACAGCAGAGATAAATAGTGCTATCAAAAGGGAAGTTGTATAAACAGGTTCAGAGTTTACCATTTCTTAACCAAGGCAGACATTGAATATTTTAAAACTGTTGCATTTTATAGCTTCACTTTATTTATTAAAAAAAAAAAAAATTAGGAAGTTCTGGTGAAGCTGCTGTTTGGATTAAGGAACATAAAGCATTCTGGTTTTGAAGAGGGGAAGTGAACAATTTATTCCTGATAGATCTTCCCTGCTGGGTACTTCCTGTTTTCTGCCCGACTCTTTCAAGCAGCTTTTTGCAACAACTGTTCTCTTCTTTTGGCCCATTTAGTGCTGCCTTGACATTTTTCATGCCAGTCAATGCCCTGAGTATGCCAGAATCCAAGCAAAGCCAAACTCCAGTGGTAAACTCTGACAAGTGAGGCCTCGCCAATGAACATTGTTATGTAAGTTTATCCAAACTCCATACAGACTGGCTTAGGTATCCTATAGACTGGACTCAGGTTTGTAAGATTGGACCTGCCACCTCTTTGGTCTGGTAAATAGCCAAGTGTTAAAAATTCAGGGGCTGCCTTTAAATTTCAGGCATCCAAGTTGATATGGATAATAAGAATTTGATTTCTAAATCTGGGAGATGTTAATTTTGCAAAGTGCTTTTTCATGCTCCCCCCATTATATCACAAGAACTTCAAACAAAGTGAAAATGTGTTTATTGGGTGTGTGTTTGTGTATCAAGTATTAATACGGATCCAGAATGAATGATCTGTAGGTATATGTGATGCATCAGAAAGTAACAATACTGTTAAAGAACATTGATTAAATGTGAGAAAAGACAGAACATCCTTAAAATATTTTGCATCTTTCCCACCCAAGTGTGTTTATTAACACTTGCCAACATCCCAGACCCTAAGATATACTCTCTATTGTTTAGTTCATGAATAGGTACATTTTGAAAAAAGGGGGGGCTCTGGCTAAAAAAACAAACTGGAGAGACAGTGTGATCTAGTGGTTAAGCAACAGGCTAGAAAATGGGAGACTGAATTCTTGTCTCTCTTTATGTATGAAAGCCATCTGGGTGATTTTGGTCCAGTCACCCAACTCAGTTCACAGGGTTGTTATTGTGGGGGAAATGGAGGGAGGGAGGAGCGAGATATATTTCTATCCTAGTAACTACCTTGAGTTATTTGTAAAAATAATAATGGCAAGATGTGAATGAACAAAATTTTAAAAATGGAAAAAACGTGATTTCCTGAACTTCAAAAAGCAACACAGATGCCATGCTAAAATATGAACATCACCTTATAATGCCTCTGCCTGTGTTACCTGGAACTTTAGGCTTCATTATTATTAGCTTTTTAATAAAGATGATACACCTAAATATATTTACATTATTTTTTTAAGAGCACTGCTGGCATTCTCATGTCAGAATAGGAATGGAGACCAAACTGCTCCTAGCCTTATATTCTGTAGACCATTCAGAACCATGGAGTTTGGTATTGGAATCCATCTTCATTGCATCACCGAGTGCGGTTGCTTAGTTATGATCCATTGTAGGAATAAATTCTATACTAGAAATGTTCTGAATTAAGATTTCTATCCAACCTCAGATAGTTCCTGGGTGAGATGGAAGTTGAACCAGGATTGCCATTACTAAGCAATACAACCATGTCAAATGATTGCATCCCTTAGTGACAAGAAGCCTCGCAATTCTGGTTGACACTGTAACCCCAGTGTTATTAGGTAGAGAATGGCCAGGAGTTCCAGTTAAGGAGTATAAGGGATAAGGAAAGTCACCGGAAGGGCTGGTGAAGGCTGCATGAGAGTTGGGGAAAGCCAGGGCAGGATTTGGATGGCCCACCAGAAAAGCCAAGAGATAGATGATGCAAGGAGGTGCAAATGTAGGAAAACCAGGAAGGCTTAATGGAGTAATGTCAGCCTTCAAGATCTTCTACTATCTCTTTGCATCTTTCGGCTGTCATAAGAAATGGGGGGGGAGGAGGGGATGAGTCTGGGAAGTGTGCTGGAGGTGTTACATTTTTCTGTTGTGTAAATGAGGAGGGAGGAGCATACATCAGAGTTAGGTTTCTATTTCTCGCTTAGTTTTCTTTTCTCTGCGCAACTGCAACCCGTTATCAAAATATGCCAAGGTCAACAGACAGATGCGTTGACAGAGGCATCATCACCACCTGAAGATGCCCACATGATCATATTCATAACTTCTAATTGGAAGATTCATCTGAACTATTGGGGGTGGGAACATTTCCATCACTTTGTATATGTGATTTACGCACTTAATTTCCCAGATTCAGAATTCTTTGGTTGCTACCACTTCATTTTCAGTAAAAGATATCTTTTCTCTAACTTAAGGAGTCTAAGTAATTCTTTCTTGGATTTTGAATGGAACACCACCTGACAAGTAATTTGTGATCTTCCCTGCTGATTTCTCCATTGGCTTTGCTCGTGGCAACCCAAGGGGAAAGATCACAAATGGAAATCACATGACCACAGGACACTGCAACTGTTATAAGTGCGAGCCAGTTGCTAAGCACTCAAATCATAAGTGAGAGGACTGTGAGGTTGCTGCAATGGCCAGAACTTTAAGAATCAGTCCAAAGTACTTCTTGTTCAGCAATCTTGCAATTTTGGTTGCTGAACAAGTGGTTGGTAAGCGAGGACTCCCTGCATAAGAATCTGGTATTGCAGTTACTGTTGGGAAAGGCTGAAGCCTAGGACAAAATCAGATACTCATCATTGGAAGAAATAATGCAGCTTTGATGAATGAACCTAGCTTCAAAAGATCCATAATCCTATTAATTTAGTGGCCCTGTTTTTTTTGCCCATGACTGAATAACACATTCATATTCAGATCTCCTGTGTGAGTGAGGTTTTCGCACAAAGTTTTTGCTTTTGCATCACAGGTGGGTGATTTTACATTCATGTAATCATGTATTTATCCTGGATTGCAGACAAATACTGCCTCCATCATTTCAGCAAAAGACCAGCTTGATCTCTATAAACAGTGATTTGTCTTTCATGGAGGGACTCTGTGATTCTTCTACCACTGTTGAGAATTTAAGCCTAGGACTTATTTTTGTACCCAGAGGCTCCACTTAACTATAAAATATGTGAACTAATAAAAAGCTGCTACCAGAAATACCATATATAATGCACAGTCCTCTGTGAAATCACAATGCTTTTGCTTATTAAATGGCTAATCTTTCAAGTGAAAGGAAATAGCTCACCTAAAGAACAGGCCAAATGAGTCAAAATGGCAGCCACAACCATGTGATTGAAACTCCACCCCAAAGGAGTGGGACTTCAATCAAATGGTTCTGGTTCCATCTTGAAGTTCCATCTTGAAGTTTTTTAAATCACTTTCCTGTGGACACTTCTATACAGGATCTTGGGAATCTGGCATGGATCCCTCCTCCAGCATACAAAACTGAGTCAGAATACAGCTACAATTTATTTTGAAAGCAGCAGTTTTCAATCCATTGCAAGTTTTCAACTTATGCCTTCCCAGGAATTGAGGATGTTAGATATGGGAACGGCTTCTCAAACAGACTTCCGCTCCCATGCCAGGCGAAAGAGAGAGTTGGCTGCAGAGACCATCCTGTCTCGGTATTCCAGTTCCGTGTGATTTCCAGATGGGACGTTTTGGAGACCATATGTAAGGCCCCAGCAGCAAGCTGCGATCACCCCTGTGGAGTCACTGTCCCCTGGAGGACAAGAGAAACATACAGAAAAAAAGAAAAGATTATGAGTGGCTGTGATGCATTCCCTGGATGCTTCCCCAGACACCTGTCTAGATGCTAGTTCAGACAAGGATGAGCCAGCAGCAGAGAGCTATGAGTCAAGAGTGGAGGGGCTAAAACTGGGAATAACCGGACAAGCAAGCAGCCGGCTGAATTAGAGACAGGAGAGGCATAGCTGCAGATAGGAAGCCCAGAGTCTTTGGGTAGAGAGGGCACCCAACTGGTTAGTAGAGATTAAGAAGAACTACTTCCTCCTCTAGATCAAATAACACATAGGGCTAAGAGGAGGCAGGCACAAAGGTCATCTTGGTTACTCATGAGGAGGCAACCTTCCGCTTTTGATGAAAAAAAAAATTGCAACAGGGAGCAGTTATTTAGCTCAGTAAAGGGAATGAAATGATGCTGGGAACAACATGTCTATTTCCTTGCTGTGTGTTCTTGCCATGCCCTTTGCTCCGGGATTTGCCTTGGCCTTGTCTTTGCCCTGGGGTCTTGCTTTGTCTTGTCTTTGCCTTAGGGATTTGTTTTTGCCTCATGGACTGGACTTGCCTTTGCCTTGAGGACTAGATTTAGGTTCTTGTGAGTAGCCTCTGGAACCCTTCGGGATTGAGCTGGTGCTGGCACAAAGGAATACTAATTCAGGCTTGGAAGCCTTACTAAGGATTCATAACACCTGTGGCGTGTGTGTGTGTGTGTTTGTGTATGTGTGTGATTGGAACAGCACAGTGTGAGTCAGTCAATTCTAGGATCAAGCATTTTACAGGGGAGGTTGCCACTCACCACCATGGAACATGGACCGTCCACAGAGCTGCTCCCAGCTGCTCCCAGCACCCAAAAGGGCATCATAGGCAATCATGGGGGCATCGTGGCCACTCCGTCCAGCCCACCCATCCAGGCTGAAGGTTTTGTAGATGACATCTCGCTCGACAGGACCATAGTCAGGAGGAAATCTAGCTGGGCCCCGACCATCAGTGAGACCCCGTTCTGAGAGGTACCTAGATGTGTGATAACTCAGTTACATTTATTTATTCTAGTTATATGGCTGTCTACCTCACAAACAAGGATTCTAAGAGGATGGCATAGGGCTGAAAGACAAAGTAAACAAAAGGACAAAGCACAGCACAATATAGCATGAACAGTAAACATAATCCAATCTTCCCCAAAAGTGCTTTTTCAACGGCATCTGGACTCTTTTTTCCTGGCAGAAGAAGTTCCTGGGCTGTAGCAGATTCCTTGAACTCTGCTACAGATTCTTCACAGTTCTAGAAACCTCCCTGGGAAAAGGGGGGGGGGGGCTTTGGAAATCAACACTTTTGCTCCTCTGAGCTGGATGCTCTCGGACTGCAAGGAGGAGGAGGAGGGGGAGAGGGACGGGGAGAAAGGAGAAGGAGAAGGAGAAGGAAAAGAAGAAGAACTGCTCCGCAATATCTGGAATTTGGGAGAGGGATATGCTGTTCCAAACAGAGGGGTTGTTCGGACAAAGAACTACACTTCCTGAGTCCCACTTAATTACTTTGTTTCCTGAAGGACACCCACCCACCCTGCTGGATCTCATGGGGCAGATAGAGAAAAATGCAGATAGGATTTAGAAGGGATTGTAGTTGGTAACCAGCACCTTGAATTGTATCTGAAAACTTATTTATTTATATCCTGCCTTTATTATTTTTATAAATAACTCAAAGCAGTGAACACACAATATTTCACCTGCTTGGCTCAGGGTAAAGACATGAATGTGTTATTATCAGCACACTAATGAACTTTGACCCCCTTGCTGGTAGATAACCTTACCCAGCAGCTACAAGCATGAAGGAACATAAGAGTCCTGAGAAATTGTGTAAACCAGGGAACTAGGATCTGATTTCTCCCTTCCTCCATATTAGTTGGCATATCACCTGAGGATTCTCCAAGAATCCTTTAGGATCCTAAAAAAAAAATTCTTCAGATTGCTTCTGTCTGTCTATTATTCATCTTTCTATCTATCTATCTATCTGCCTACCAACCTACCTACCTATCTATCTAATCTGTCTATCTGTCTATCTATTCTGTCTATCTATCTATCTATCTGCCTACCTACTTACCTATTCTATCTATCTATCTATCTATCTATCTATCTATCTATCTATCTATCTATCTATCTATTATCATCTATCTATCCATCCATCCATCCATCCATCCATCCATCCATCCATCTAATCTATCACATTTCTGAACTGCTCATCTCCTATTCTATTGCTTCCAGCTTTAATCAAAAGCCCTGAATTCCTGTTCCCTCTCTTGCCCCAACTACTTACCATTCCCATTTCTCTTGGAAATAGGACCAAGCTGCTACATTGGCTTCAGTCTCAATCCCAGCAGCCTGGATGTACTCCAGGGCAAGGGGCAGAATCTTCAGCAACCCAGGTCCCCAAAGCTCAAGAGGCAGTCCCTGGACAGCATATGCAGTGAAGAGGGCTGAAGCCAGAGATCCCAGATAGCCTAAACAGAGGAAGTAGAGAAAGGACATACCTTTCAGGACTCTATAGTCCCCCACTTTCCCTCTTTTTATTGAATTACTGCAAGTTCCTCAACATGGATGAAGCCATGAGGGACCACGTGGTCCTAGGTCTGAGAGACCTCACCTTGCAGAGCCGGCTGCTAACCTGACCAAACATCACAGTCACTGAGGCCATCGCTGAGGCCATCGCTGAGGCCATGGCAGCTGAAGCCACTAAAAAAATCAGCAGACACGATGCAGCAAATGAATACGGAAAACCAGAAATCACCGGCAGAGACAAGCAACCCCGGGAGAAGAAACCAGAGGGCAACCACAAGACCAACACGCACCACGAGGACATCGAGACTGTGTCCAAAACCGAAGACGAGGAAGAGAAAATAAACAGACTCCAATCGGAATGAAACAGACATGAGAGGAGAGAATGTAAGTCAGGGTTCCAGTGCACCGGGTGCGGAGGAGACCACCCCCGTTTCCTAGATGCGGTTTGCCGGCACTGCGAGAGACGGGGACACATAGCAAGGGTCTGCCAGAATGGAAACAGCTACAGCCCCAGACGAAGAGACAGCACCCCCTCCCGAACGAAAGAAAGACAGGCAGGGGGCCGCTGGAGCTGAGAAAACAGAAGCAAACGGCTCAACGACATTTACAGAAAGGAAGAGACATACCAAACTATAACCATCAGGCACTCGAGCGCCCGATGTCTGGAAGGTACATGTGAAAGTCAACATCGAAGGCCAACAATGTGAGATGAAAGTGGACTCTGGTTCATACCTGTCTATGGTATCATGGAACACACTTAAGAGACTGATACCGAGCATGCAAAGAACGGAACTGGAGAGCCAAAAACGGACCCTCAAAGACTACCAAGGGAACAGGATCCCAGTAGTCGGACTTGGACACTTCCAAGTTAAATTCAAGAAGCACACAGAAATTTTTCCACTAACCATCATAGACCAGGATTGCCCAAGCCTACTGGGACTCGAATGGTTCAAGCCCCTGGGAATTGGAGTGACCAGAATCAACAGCGTCACTGAAACAGATTGGGAGGAGAGCCTGATGAGAGATTTCCAGGACATGTTCGATGGAAAACTAGGCAAGTACCGAGGGTCCCCTATATCATTTAATTTGAATCCAAACATAGCCCCAATCAGGTTAAAGGTAAGGTGAGTTCCTTTTGCATTAAAACCGAAAATCGATGAACAATTGAATAAACTCATCGCACAGGAGGTATTGGAACCAATAGGCCACGCAAGGTGAGAAACCTCAATTGTGACCCCGATTAAGCCAGATGGGTCCGTGAGAATCTGCGGAGATTATAAGGCCACCCTCAACCACGCACTACAACAAAGCGCATACCCCATTCCGGTGGTGCAACATCTGTTACATTCGTTGGGAGAAGGCAAGGTCTTCACAAAGCTCGACCTTGCACAAGCGTACCAGCAATTGCCAGTCGACCCCGAAACAGCAGAGGCACAAACAATTGTGACTCACAGGGGGCATTCAGCTGCAAAAGACTGCAATTTGGAGTCAGCGTGGCCCCAGGGGTGTTCCAAAGCTTGATGGAATGCCTGTTACAAGGAATAAAAGGGATGGTCCCATACTTTGATGACATGCTGGTATCAGCTAGTGACAAAAACCAACTGGAAAGCCACCTCAGAGAAGTCTTACAAAGATTCCAAGAGGCAGACTCAAAGTTAAAAAAGAAAAATGCCAGCTAGCCACCTCTAAAATTGAATTCCTGGGGTACCTAATAGATAAAGATGGCATCCACCCCACGGACCAGAAAATCAAAGCAATAAAAGAAGCTCTCAGGCCCAAAAATAAAACAGACTTACAAGCATTTTGGGGACTCATTTATTTCTATAATGTCTTTCTGCCACAGAAGGCAACGATGGCGGAACCACTACACAGATTACTGGATAAGACAGCTACCTGGACCTGGGGATGACAAGTAGAGGCCACGTTCCAGAAAATAAAAAACTTGCTGACATCCGAATCTGTGTTAATTCAATACAGCGAAACAGTGCCACTGACAGTCACCAGCGACACATCACCATTTGGCGTCGGAGCCGTACTCAGCCACATGCTACCAGATGGGAGAGAAGCGCCAATCGCGTTCTATTCCAAAACACTGTCCAAAGCAGAAAGAAACTACAGTCAATTGGACAGAGAGGTGCTTGCAGCAATAACTGGAGTCAAGCGATTCCATGAATACCTCTATGGCAGGACTTTTCACTAATTACAGACCTCAAGCCGCTCTTGGGAATACTTGCAGGAAACAAGGCCACCCAAACATACTGTCACCACGAATGACGAGGTGGTCCAAGTTCCTTGCCGCATACAATTACCAATTAATCCAGGGAAGGACAAATCACATGCTGACAGCCGTTCTCCCCTGCCCGAACTGGGAAGTGACCCGGCACCAACAACATCCATGCTACAAATTGAAACATTACCAAACCTACCCATAACTGCAGCAGACATTGCAAAAGAAACCACAAGAGACAAAAAGATGATGCGGATTTTAAACTGGGTAGGAAAAGGTTGGCCAGAAAATGAGACTGATGACACTTTTAAACCGTTCCGGAACAGACAGACGGAATTCTCAGTGTTAAAAGGTTGTATACTACGGGGGATTGGGTAGTCATACCAGAACTACTCAAAGAACAAGTACTGGATATCTTGCATGAAGGACACCTAGGTATCATACGAATGAAATCCCTGGTCAGGAGTTATGTATGGTGGCCAGGGATGGATAAGGATATTGGG
The DNA here is from genome assembly GCA_015471245.1 of Laticauda colubrina. Lineage (NCBI taxonomy): Eukaryota > Metazoa > Chordata > Lepidosauria > Squamata > Elapidae > Laticauda > Laticauda colubrina. Next base: position 3,093,398 of record BLBF01000050.1, read on the forward strand.
AGATGGGTGGAAACGTGCATGCAATGCTAAAAATCCAGACCTACACCCCCTGCCGCACCTGTACTCGACTGGGAAACACCGAGGGGACCCTGGCCGAGAATACACATAGATTTCGCAGGGCCGACAAAAGGACACACATTTCTAATAATAGTAGACGCTTACTCAAATTGGTTAGAGGTAAGCATCATGAAGTCTACAACAACAGAAGCCATCATCAAACAGCTGAGAAAGCTGTTCACAACACATGGGTTGCTGGATCTATTGGTTTCAGATAACGGGCCGCAGTTCACGGCATTGACATTTGAAAAGTTCCTCACCAAACATGGCATAAGGCATGCCTTGACAGCACCGGGTCAGCCGGCTACAAACAGGCGGGCGGAACGCATGGTCCGGTATACGAAAGAGACTATAGAGAAGCTAGACACAGGGGACATACAAGAAAAAATCTACAAAATGCTAACCATACAACACATCACACCTAACACCACAACGAATAAAAGCCCAGCAGAAGTTCTGATGGGCAGAAAATTAAGATCGCACCGAGATAGATTACACCCCGCCTACAGCTCTGAAAAACCAGCAAACTCCTCATGTAAGCACTGCACATTTGGAACAGGGGACCTGGTCTACGCACAAAATCTCATGGGGCACCCACTATGGATACCAGCAACAATAACCCAGGTAACAGGACCCAGGTCATACAGACTAGAAACAGAGGATGGAAGAAGCTGGAGGAGACACATAGATCAACTGAGGTCACGAACATTAGAAAGAACCACTAACAATCCCAGGTGCGAAGAAAAAGAACACACATACACACACGCCAGAACCACAGCAAACATTAAAAAATAATACTAATCATAACCAGACCAGAGAGGGGGGAGACCCCTCAGACACGAATAAGAGGGGAGGGGGAGACCCTCCACTGGCACAAGAAACACTGCAACAAACACTAACAACAATCCACCAAACAACTTCATCAGTAACTCCAGAAAGAAACCACAATTATTTACCTGGAGATGACTTCGGTAGAGAGGAACAGGCAGCGGAAAAACAACAAGAAGCCACTCCAGAAGGGAGCGGCTGAGCCAGCTCTACCAGCCCAGATAGACCGGGCGGGAGCGGCATGGTCGACTTTACCTTCCAGGAGGTTCCACGGAGAAAGACAGGAACATTGATCCCGTCCGAACCAGCCAAAGACAACAACACAACTGACCTGCGCAGGTCAAGTAGACACCATAAAAGCCCCGCCTACTTACGTGACTACATAACGTAGGTTGGAGTAAACCAAGTGGGGAGGGGTGTTCTAAATTAGCATACTTGAAATATCCTTTTCTGATTGTTCCACAAATACAGCAATATGATTGGTTCTTCAAGCAACAGTGATTGTCAACAATTGCCACCCTGTGATTGGTCCACCTGAGCGGCGGGGAATTCAAGAAACCGTCATTGGCCGTGAGCCGTGAGCAGTCGCTATAAAAAAGGCTGCCGCAGCTCCGCAGTTACACTGATTCCAGGAACCGAATAAAGAGCTGAAAGTCACACTGGTCTCCAGTCTCTTTTTTTTCTTCGCGATCTAACAGTTACTATGATTATGTGCTATCGAATTGTTTTCCACTTCTAGTGGCCACATAGATAAGAGCAGGTAAGTGTTGGCTTGTTGGTATCAAGATTTTTCACAAAAAATCCTAGCACCAAACGAGTAAGGAGAGAAAGGGAAACAGACAATACAGCTAAGCTCATCCTCAATTTTCATAGGAAAAGAAATTTCATAGAAACTATACTATGTTTCTGTGCTGGTATGTTAATTAATAGTGCAAGTGTAAACAGTGCATCTAAAATATCTATGGAGTAAAATATATATTTTACTACATGCTAACATGCTTGTAAAGAAGCCATAGAAGAGGCTGTACTTCCTAAGAATGCTCAGGAAGATAAATCTATCTCAGTATCTACTTCTGTTCTACTACCGCAGCACCATTGTCCTGACATACTACATTCTTGTGTGGTATGGGAGCAGCTCTGTAGCAGACAAAAAAGCTCTACAGAGAATCATTAAAACTGCCCACAATATCATTGGACTCCAGCTACCAGCCCTGGATGACATCTTCGTATTTCGCTATTTGAGGAAGAGACACAACATTCTCAGAATCTTTTTCTATCCTGTTTACAATCTTGGTATGTTATGTGGATATTACTTGGTCTGTTGTGTGTTTTTAGGAGGCGGGGAATTTTGGCAGGTGGGGAGGTGTTTGAGGATTGTCGTTTGTGTGTGCATGTTGAGTCTGGTCTCTGGGTGTTATGTGAATTTTGTTGTATGTATACTGTGTATATACATACAATGACACTAAAGAATTCAATTCAATTCAATATTGCCTAAAACAAGAAAACTAAGATGATAATAAAGCTGAATTGATCATTCTGGTCTATGACTATAATAAAAATTGATTGATTGAAAGCTGAATTGATGAATAAAACAAAAGCATTTATTCCTGAGACCAAGTTTGCCTTATTTTCATTGTGGCAACACAGAGTTTGGCTACTGCACAAGTGAAGGAGGGTTTCAAATCTCTAAAAGATGATTCACATAGAAATTGTCTGATTTTCCTAGGATTTTACATATTAGGAGCAGGCTCAAACAGAATTTTTCCAACAATAATTTGGGGGAAAGCGGCCCTATTTATTTTAGAAATCCCATTCAGATTACACCAATGAAGATAGGAAAATATATATCATTCAGTATTTGTGATATCATTAACTCAGTAACAATCACTCATGTTTAGCAACACCAAATCTCAGAAAATTCCAACAACACATTAACAGGTCCTTATTCTACAACTCAAAAAAGCCAATTGTACTGCTTTAGACTCTACTGCTTTAGACTTTACCACTACATTCTGCTATATGGAAAGATGCCTGCTCAACCAGTGGTGGGATTCAATTTTTTTTTACTAGTGGTTCTGTGGGTGTGGCTTGGTGGGCCTGGCAGGATAAGGATACTGTAAAATCTCCAGTCAGAGGTAGTATTTGCCCGTTCTCTGAACTACACAAAATTTCCACTACCAGTTTTCCAGAACTGGTCAGAACCTGCTAAATACTACCTCTGTGCTCAACCTGTGTTATTACTGCAGCCTCAAGCACAGGACAATTTTTCTGTATTGTAGAAAAGCTGCCCAGCATAAATATAATCTTGTTTTAATTTTCCTTTCCTTAAGCCTTGAGATCAGTCAGTCATGCAACAATGGCCCCATATGTCCTTTTACCTGTAGGGTGGTGATGTGTCATTCTTCCACTTTCTATGCTGACTTGGATCAAGGTGTTGAGATCAGAAGGATGAGGATACCTGGAAGAGATATTGGCTGGGAATCAGGATGATCTTGTGTTGACTTTTGATCATTCTGCTATTGCTACTTTGCATGTATTTTCTTCTCCAGCATGTATTACCTAAGCCCAATGCACATGGACCTCATAGCTGCACCACAACCGGTTGCGTTAGAGTTGAAGGGAATGTGATATCCACCTGGCTCTCCTGGATGCAACTGAGATGTTCCTAGAAGGAGGTGGGAGGAAAAATAGCACACTGAAAAGTGTGCCAAAAAAGTGCCAAATGACATTGGATTTTCAGTTAGACATCCTTTGCCCTGAATGTATTCATTTAAAAAAATAAAACAGTAAATGTTTTGGTACAAAGTGGAAGATTTGTGTATGATTACCTTGAAACAATAGAAAATATTTGTAGCTCGGGTTTTTGATTTTGGCAGTGGTTTGCTCTCTAAGCTTGTTTCAATTTAATTTCTGAACATTTTGTTACCAGATTAAGTCAGATAACATCATCAGCAGGATTTTCTTGTCCTGTACTCCTTAGTTTATAAATATCTTGTGTTCCTGTTTGGTCAGTTGGTTGTGTGATTGGTTGTTCGTTTGAAGCTATATTTAAATTTTGAGCACCTGACTGGTTCTCTTATTGACTGGTCATTCAAATGGTCTAGATTCTTACATATTCATATAAGCATATTGATTTAGAATGATCCAGGGAAGAAAGAAGGAATAAATCTGTAAGGCAGAAAATAAGAGGAAAGTGTGAGAAATTCAAAATAAATCCAAATTTTGTTTGCCACAAAATCACATTGAACAGTCTTTCTCAACCTTGGCAACTTCAAGATAGCTGGACTTCAGTTCCAAGAATTCACTAACCAGACATGTTGTTTCCAGGAGCTGAATTCAAAATATCTTAAAGTTGCCAAGGTTGAAAAACAATGGGGTAAAGAGAAACACTGATAGGTTTCAAGATTCTGTTATTCTATTTTACTACAATAAAGAGCATCCCTGGAACTTTGAACATGCCTTCTTAAAAAATTAGATTTAACTCAAAGAGCTGCTAGTTTTGTAACTTTAATGCAACATAATGTATAGTAGCATTTACAAGTTGAAGATAGTAAGTGTGGTCTGTCTGTCAGAATTGAACTTTCCAAGTTGTTAAGTGAATCCTGTTTTCTCCATTGTGTTTGCTTGTTGGAAGCCAGCTGGGAAAGTCACAAATGGCAATCATATGACCCTGGGATGCTGCAACTGTCATAAATACATGCTGATTGCCAAATGCCTGGATTTTGATCATATGGCTGGTCATAAATATGATGGCCAGTCATAAGTCACTCTTTTTAGTAATCTTGTAACTTTGAACAATCATTAAATGAATGGTTTTAAGTCAAGGACTATCTGTACTTAAAACATACAAAAATAAATAGGTTGTGTGTTACCCAGAATACTGGTGGGTCCAGGTTTTCTTCCCTCCATATCTTTCATGGCCTCTACATAGCATTTTGCCAGCTCCTGGAACAAGGGTTCCCCAGTTTTCCCTATGCAAAAAAGATGGGAAACACAAGAAAACCATTTTTATTTTCAAATCTGAGATTACAATTTATTTTGCTCTTGTCCTTCTGCTCTGGGAAGGACTTCTTTTGATTCAGTTTATCTCCAATAGAAACTTACTCAAAACTCCTATGTGCAGGGATCTTCTGAAGGATCCCTTTTCCTACAATATTTTTCTTGCTGACTATGCTGATTGTAGAGATAAAATTTCTAGGGCAACCAAACTTTACTGCAGCCAATTAGGAAAGGTTGTTGAGAAAAACATTTGTGTTACCACTGTTAAGAATATGAGCCTTCATACCTCAGCACCATCTTGAATCACCTCAAGAATGTGAATATCCAAAAATGATGTGAGCTACCCAGAGACACAAATGTTGAGAGACAGCTATACAAAATTGAACAAAGAACTAAAAAAAAATGAAATCATTCTATCATCCCAAAATCTAAATTCAGAAGGTTTGTAGCACTAGTTGCAAGCCAGTATCCTAGAAATGTCTGTTTATGTCCTATAATCCAGATTCATCTCAGGTAGCTACTGTTCCTCTTGATTTTATGACTGTTTGACTAATTGGTAACAGAATAGGAGTCGTCTGCCACTATTATCTTTGACTTCTATTCATCTAGGTCAGTGGTCACCAATTTTTGCAGCTTGGCAGCCCAACTGGGGGGGAGGGGAAGTGGGCTGTGTGAGTGGTGGGCTGGTATGCATATGCGTCCAGCTTGACTTGCACGAGCATACATGCATGCACACACAGCATGACTGCAAGTCGAGCTGCATGCATGCACCTGTGTTTGCTGGCCTACTGCCTGTTTGCAAGTAGGCCGCAGCCCAGCAGTGTGCTGCAGTCTGAGAGTTGGGGACCCTGATTTAGTCAGTAGTTCTCAACCTCAGCAATTTTTAAAAGGGTGAACTTCAACTCCCAGAATTCCCCTGCTGGCTGGGGAATTCTGGGAATTGAAGTCCAGCCGTATCAAAGTGGCTGGAGTAAAGAAACACTAATCTAAGCTATAACCCTAATATTTCCTGCTATTTGCCTCACTGAGTACTAACTAGCTTGGATAGTGCTTAATTTTTATAACATCAGGCAAGAATTTAAAATGGTGATCTATTGCCATTGCTGGTTAAAAAGCTGGAGTTGCTACTATTGGATAAATCCTGCAGGGCCCTCTAAGATAGGAGACAGATGCACCTGGTAACATTTTACCAATCCTATTTAATAAATTGTATAACCACCAACTCCTATAAAGCACCACATGAGAGAAGTATTATTTGGGGATGGGAACCAAAATTTGCAAAACAAGACCACAAGGTTTTTCATTGCTTCCAAATGCTCACCTGTGGCAAGGGCCTCAGCAGTTGCCAGGTGCAGCACAGTGTCATCACTAACTGGCCAATCTGGAAGGGCTACATGGATCTTGTCAAGTCCCCCCATTTCCTGCAGCTCTTGGTGAATCTGGGGCCCTGAAGTACAGTATTCCCAGCGCTGGTTGCGATATCCAAGGGCATCACCAGCTCCAGAGAGCACCATGGCTGCATGATAGGCTTCTTGGGAGGGAGTACGGTAGCTAAAGGAAAAAATATATTACAAAAGGCAGCACCCCTATCCTGTGTAAAACCTTCCCATGCATGTATTGCAAAATATTGAAATGTATTAAAAATATCCTTTTGAAACCTGCAATTTGTATTAATTCGCTAGGATCTATTTGCTGAAGTTGCATACCCCATCCTGTTTCCCCAACTAAACTGGCCAATCCTTAGGAAGGGGCACATTTAGTAGAATTAGTATTTTGCAACCAGCATGTCATGAAATAAGATTGCATCAGGATTAACCTGAAATTCACATGCACAAACTAAAAATTATAATTTATATTAAAAGGATTCTATGTTGTCAACAGACTGATATTTTATTAGAAGTCGCACATCAGAGAAATAAAAATAGAAAGTTATACAAGGAGGTTTAGACATGAAAGTGTGCTATTTCTCTGAGGAATACAGGTAGTTTTGACATATATCACCACAATTGGGACCAGAATTTCCATTGCCAAGCAAGGCAGTTGTTAAATGAATTGAATCCAATTTTACTTTTTTGGGGGGGTCATAATTCAGTGAATTTACTGTACTTGTTATGTGAATCACATGATAGTTAAGCAAATCTGGCCATTGACTTGCTTGGGGGAAGCCAGCAGGAAAGGTCACAAATTGTGATCACATGACCTCAGGATGCTGCAATCATTGTCAATACACAACAGTTGCCAAAAATCCAAATTTTGATCACGTGATTGTAGGATTGCTGTGAAAGTTATATGTGCAAAGACTGGCTGTAAGTCATCCTTTACACTACCATGTAAATTTGAACAGTCACTAAACAAATGGCTCTAAGTTGAGGGATACTTTCCAGTATGAATCTAATTAGCTAATTTTATGGTTGATCTCTGAAAGCTGCATTAAAAACAACCTCCAAATCAAGTTCCTGTAACAGCAAAACCACATTGTGATATTTCTGCCAAAGGGTGCATTCCATCAAACAACCAGCAGACCAGCTCAATTTAAGGAAGATTTTTGGAGTAAGTTTGAAATCTGGAAAGTTTGCAGCTGCGATTTTATGGAAACTTAGAGAAGAGAAAGACCACTGAAAAGCGTGGGATTAAAAAGGAGCTCCATTCGACTGATGTACAGCGCCGCTTTCCAAGGCCTAATGTGGCTATTATTGAGATGCCGCTGTATTACATCTATTACGGAAGCCAGTTTTCCCTAAAAGCAAGAATGCTACCCGCTGCAGAAAGCGATCTGAAGCTGGTGATATTGCTGCGGTCCGAGAACCACGACATGAGCCGTTTAGCTTAAGCTTTTAGCGGATTCTCACGCCCTTTCTCCCTAATACACCCGAAAGAACCGCGTTGCAAAAATGGTAAGGAAACGCAAGGAGACGAACCAGGTGAGAAGGTAAAAAGGAGGATCTGGAGGACTAAGAAAGGGCACAGCTATCGAATACACCTGCGTGTTTGTAGAATTCTTTTATTGGCCAAGTGTGATTGGACACACAAAGAATTTGTCTCCAGTGCATGAACTCTTCAGTGTGCGTCCAAGCAACAAGGGATAAATCATGATCACAATCATAAACACAACCGTCATAGATCATAAGATGCAACGCAGTGATTGTCATGGGATACTAAATAAGCAGTTAACACGAATCTGATTATTGATTATCGGTTAATTATTGATTATTAATAGGCGAAGTCGAGGGGGCGCGAGCAACCGCTTACGATCCATCCATGACTGCGGGGAGGGGAGGGGCCCTGCTCCGTTCTTCGTCCGTCCAACTTTGCAAAACCACTCGCCACACGACGGGCTGCTCGTCCAATGGGAGGACTTTAGACGGAAAGAGGCTACAAGTCCTCTCCCCGCCCCCCCCCCCCCCCAACCATGTCGGGCCTTGTCCGACCCCCTCCCGCCCTCTGGCAGCGCTTTGCTGAGATTTCAAGTCGCTGCCCGGAGGGTTTTCCGTTTATAACTCCATTGATTTTCGCATTATGTAAAGTGGACGTACGGAGAAGTGGCTCAGGGGATCGGTTTCCCATCAGATCTCTAGGGATTTCTAGATTCCGCAAGCTGTTTGCAGAGGAGAGGCTAAATCAAACTCAGCAGCTTTAAAGTACAGAATAGAATGGAATGGAACAGGACAGAATAGAATTATTTATTGGCCAAGTGTGATTGGAGACACAAAGATTTTGTCTTGGTTGGTGCAAATGCTCTCAGTAGCCCTCGACTTAACAACAGTTCATTTAGGAACCGTTCAAAGTTACAATGGCAATGGGAAGAGTGACTTATGACCATTTTTCACACTTGCAACCATTTGTAGCTACAGGATCAAAATCTGGATGTGTGGCAACTGACTCATATTTATGACGGTTGCAGTGCCCCAGGATTATGCGATTGCCTTTTGAGACCTTCTGACAAGCAAAGTCAGAAGCCAGACTCACTTAACAGCGTTACTGATTTAACCACTGAACTCAACAGCTGTGGCAAGAAAGGTGGTAAAGCCGGAGGACAAAACTCACTTAACAAACATCCCAGGTAGCAACAGAAATTTCGGGCTCAATTGCGGTTGTAAGTCAAGGACTACATGTATGTGGATTTCAGCTTCCAGAATTTTCCAACCAACATGCTAGCTGGGGAATTCTTGGAGTTGAAGTCCACACATCTAAAAGTGGCCGAGGTAGAGGTATACTGGTTTTAAATCACCAGGAAAGGGGGCGGGCATGTTTAGATTGTGCTTCATAGAACTGCAGAGTGCAGAGATAATTTGGTGGAATTATGGGAGAATTCTTTTCAATGCAGATGGTTTTCTATCACTAGAGCTTTGTCTCCTGATCAGGAGTTTGAGATCTTTTTTGTAATTAGTAGGTCTTGTGGCCTGAAAATGTTTGAAAATTCCTAATCTAGATTGCTCATCACTCTTCATTGTATGTATTGGGGAGGAAAAATGAATAATCTAAATTTATGGTGTGCCAACTCCTTTGGCAAGTCCTTTTCTGTATATGACATTCAGTATCTGGATTCCAGTTGATTATACATACACAAAGTAAAGCCAGGTGGTGCACTTGGAGCAAAGGCTACTCAAAAAACCCTAAATTCTGCCACACCAGTGTTTCTCCGCCTTGGCAATTTTGAGATGTCTGGACTTCAACTCCCAGAATTTTCTATTCAACACGATGGCTAGGGAATTCTGGGAGTTGGTCCACATGGCAACTTGAGAAACATTGGGCTACTAGATCATAAGTACATAAAATGTGCGGGGGGGGGGGAATAATGGTCAACCATTGCATTACTTCAAGGGAGAATTTCATTTCCACAATAGAAATTTCATTTCTATTGGCTGCCATAAAAACAGGGAGGGTAGCTTGGGCATTTGGGATGGGGAAGCGAACTGATCTGCAATAATCCCATGAGATCTGGAAGGGAAGTGTGTACTTATGAATTATGGTGCTGCTGAGTTGTTTATACTCTGTCAAGGCCAACCATCCTGAGACTCAAGATGTGAAAAATATCTGAAAAGCTTTCCCATAAGATCATACTGGATGTTGATTGGACTCTCAGCTCTGGACCCTGGGGAAGAGGTATTTGGGGTGACTTTCAACGTATAACCTTCGTGCATTTTGAATCAGATCTTGCCCTGCTTTCGCTATGTCAAATTTAGTAAAAAATACCTCTTCTCTAATTCAGTGGAGCTGGGGTGTTCTTTCTTGAGTTTTGAATGGAGGCAGGCCTGACACCTAGTCTAATCACTTTATGCTCAACATAGAAGTCCACTGGAAATGATACATTAAGCCATAATAAGTTTTGCATGTTGCCCAAACCCAGCCATTGTGAATTGCAAATCATAATTTATTGTTTAGCAACCCAGCCAGTTATAAAATATGGTATCCAGTCACAGAAAGAATTGGCTGGTTCCAAATTCCATCCATTTGGCCAGCCTGTTTAACAATGGTTTATTGAACCAGTCAAAATGGCACATTTCACTTAATGCTTCAACTTAAAAAGTTCTAGACTTTGTTTTGACAAAGTGTGTTGACTTATCTGAGCTTAGAGTAAACATTGTTAAGATTTACAGTAAAGGGGTTGGATACAGTTTTGTAGGCAGGTTCTTCTACCTTAGCATATAATTCTTTTTCAGTCTTTAATGCCACCATTGTTCATAATCTGTTGTCTTTAGAATGTCAGAATTATTTGTTTCCCATCTAAGAATTCTGCCCTGAAATTTGATGTATAATAACTTCATTCTCTCTACACAGAGGTTTCCAAACTTGGCAACTTTAAGACTTGTGGACTTCAACCCGCATGCATGGCTGGCTGAAACTTTTAAAAGTTGCCAAAGAGAAACTCATCCAACCAGGCTCTACAACCAATGTTTCTCAATCTTAGCAACTTTTAAGATGTCAAATTGAGAACTCCTCAGCCAGCATATTGGCATGCAAATACTTTCATCATATCCAACATGCATAATTTATCTACATAATTTAACCATGGGGGAAAAATAACCTGGCTTAATAGTATCCTTTTGAAGTTACATTACCACTGAAAAAAATGATGACCCAGTCGTCACACTTACAGTATGTCTGTCCCAGCTTCCCCATGCTCATCTGATCAAAATTCGGATGTTTGGCAATCAGTATTCACAACGCTTGGAACATCTGGAGTCATGTGGTCACGATTTGTGACTTCCCAGCCAGTTTTCAACAAGGAAAGTCAATGGGGGGGAGACTGGATTCACTTAACAAATGCATGGTTCACTTAACAACTTCAGGGATTCATTGTGGTAAAAAAGATAATAACATTGGCATGATTCCTTTAATAACCGCCTTAGCAACAGAACTTCTATTCCCAATTATGGTTGTAAGTTAATGATTTATTCTCCTGATGTGTGCAAACATTGTGAGACCATTTTTAAAAAGCACGGCTATGCACATTCTGAATCCTAGTTTGGACTCCAGTCTGGATTTCTGTACAGCTAATGATTTGTCAGCTACTGAAATCCTGTCACAGAACTATAATGGCTGCAAGTTTCCCTTTAATGGAATGGAGACAGGCAGAGGAATGGCGTTGAATCCAGTCTAAGTATGAGGAGGTGTAAAAATAGTTAGGGCAAGGGCTGTTGGGAAACAGCATTAGAACATTTTGTGGGAATCTGCTTGGCAAGCTCCCAAAGGTTTGCTCCAAGTTGTTTCAAACACTTTTGACATTTGATCTAGTTTGTTTAGGACACTTGAACAGCCAAGGCATTGGGAGAGGGAGAGGGGGAAGAGGTGAAAATAAATGTTCTGAATTGTTTGTTGAATGCTGTGGAACACTCAATAATTAATGCGGAGTGTTAAGACTAGAGATCTACTTATTTATTACATTTTTATGCCTCCCATCTCACTATTGAGTTATTTAAAGGTAAGAGAAAAGAGCCACTTCTGCATTCCATCTTGAAAGGCCAAAGGTCAAATCAGTGCTTACTAATTAAGGATTGGCAAATCTACTGTCCCTCCTCTGGATCATGCTGAGCTGGCTAATCTGGAGAGCCACTGGTGGGTTTTCAAAAATAATATATTGGTCACAAAACAGCTTGCCTGTTTTGTCCAGAGAAAGGAACAGAGCTTTCCAGAATCCACTGGAGTATTTTGTTCCTTAAATACAAGTAATCCTTTAATTATGATGACAGTTGAGTCCAAAATTTCTGTTGCTTAGTGAGACAATTTTGAAGTAAGTCGTGCCCCATTGTATGACCTTTCTTGCCACAATTATTAAGTGAATCACTGCAGTTGTTAAGTTAGTAAAATGGTTGCTCAGTGAATTTGGCTTCCCCTTTGATTTTGGGGAAGGTCGCAAAATGAATGAATGAATGAATGGGAATAACATAACATGACCGCAGGACACTGCAACAGTCATAAATATGAGTCAGTTGCCAAACATTTGAATTTTGATCACATACCTTTAAATAAAAGTCACTCGATAGTCATAAGTATGAAAAACGGACATAAATAACTTTTTTCAGTATCATAATTTTGAGTGGGTCACTAAACAAACTGTTGTAAATCAAGAACTATCTGTAATCCTCTCTTAATGCTCACATTTTCTCCTCCAGATGAACAATACAAGAGTGCAAACACAGTTCTCCCCATAGAGCTATCATTGGTACCAGAGTAATAAAAATCCTAACCCAGGAATTCAGGAATTGCTAATGCCCTCCCCTTGTTTGTATTCTTTTTTCCCCTCTCTTTTACAGGATAGAAATATAATACTTTTGGTTCTACCAAGAAATAATACTGAAGACTAACTTATTATGACCATTTTTCACATTTTTAACCACTGCAGCATCTCCATGGTCACATGATCAAAATTCAGATGCTTGGCAACTGATTTATATTTATGATGGTTGCAATGTCCCTGGGTCATGTGATCAACTTTTGCAACCTTCAGGCAAGCAAAGTAGTCAATGGGGAAGCTGGATTCACTTAATAACCATATTACTAACTTAATAATTGTAGTGATTCATTTAATAACTGTGGCAAGAAAGGTTGTAAAATGGGGCAAAACTCACAAAAACTGTCTGGCTTAGCAGCAGGAATTTTGGGCTCAGCTGAGGCCATAAGTTGAGGACTTCTTACATAGTTTTGGCAAATAGGTGACACAGTATCTGTGAATGCTGGAGTTTTCCACATCAACCTGTGAAAATGGAGAGGGATGCATTTTGTATTTTCGTTCCCCAGGTCTTCCTAGCTCAGCCTGATCTCTTTTCTGTATGTGGTTGCCATATCATCTTCAGCTCCACCAACTGGTTTGAAGCTAAGAAACTGCTAAAAGTCCACATACAGAAAATGTGCATTTCAATTGAATGTCATCTCCAGCTGCAGTTTCCATCTAGGAAAGACAGTTTATCAAGTGGCCAAGAAACATAAAGCAAATGAATGAGAGCTGTTAAGCCCTCTATGGAGTTCTAGAAGTGAGGAACAAAATCAAGAGGTCTCTGATGCTGTTTTCCTGAAACAAATGACATTGAGAGGTGAACCACTGTCTGTTTTTGTATCTCACAGCTCACACTAACCCAGAAGTAGGAAATGATGGCCACTTTTATGATTTGTGAACTTCAATTCCCAAAATACCTGAGCCAGCTCATTCCCCTCTTCTGCTCTAACCCTTTTCATTAGTCAAACAAGTCAGGGAATTAAGGGGAAGGAGAAAAAATGATGCCAGGGTCATTACCTCATGAAAGGGAGAGAGAGAGAGAAAAGCAGCAAGCATGCTGTAATGGAAGAAAGAGTTAAGACAGAATTTGGGAGAGCAAGAGAAGAGAAACTGCTAAATATGGAGCACCGGTATATATGGAAGTTCCCAACGGTCCACTTCAGAAGGTCTCATCAGCCTGGAGAGCACAACTGAATAATATGTGATAGTGACATGCAAAATAGGCGACTGACTTACTGGGTTAATACAGCACAATTGTTGCATTTACATAATATGCTATGCCAAAGATATGTATTATAGTTTATTATGATGACCTAGTCTCTCAAAAGGCATTCTTTTTTTTAGTTTTATTTTATGCTTTATGCAAACTCTAGATCAAATTATTTAAGTTTTTCAAATCTGCTGCTGAAATGGATTCATAGCTTAGGAATGCATAACTTTATCTAAACACAAATCCAACTATATATACATCTCCTTTCAATAATCCCATTGAAGAACACAGGTTCAATTATTGAATGTTGCAAAGATATGAAAATTAATGCTTAACTGTATAGTATGCCCTACCCAGTACACAATTACTGGGCTATATGGACTACTATCCAGAGGATGCAGCTATTTGTGTATTTACAAATAAAGCAAACATTTTATAATACATTGTATGTCTCATTGTCACATCTACCTATTTAATAACACTACTGTCTCTCTGAGAAAAAAATGGCACACAATACTTCATTTTTAATGCAACTAATCATAGGTGGTATTCATCAGGTTCTGACCAGTTGTGGAGAACCAGTAGCGGAAATTTTGAGTCATTCGGAGAACCGTAAATACCTCTGACTGGAGATTTTACAGTATCTTTCCCCTGCCATGTCCACCAAGCCATGCCCACAGAACCGATGGTAAAAAAATTTGAATCCCACCACTGCAACTAAGGTTTAAGGGCTTGTTCTGCTACATCGCTTAATCACCAAGACTTGTTTGCTCAGTTGATCACATTGATCTTTGTTATCATCTAATAGACTAATCCAGACTTCTCTGCATTCCCTGGATCAATTATCTCTCAAATAGAAATGATGGTGAAATTCTTGGTTCTTTATTCGTCAACCAAACTTAAAAGCAAAATTGAATTGCTTTGGGAAAAGTCCATCAAAATACTGCTACTGATAATTGGGAGAAATTCTCAGGATGTGTCATACAAAGTGCAAAGGAGAAAACTTAGGATATGACAAAATTGGAAGTTGTTCAGGAGAAGGTGTCCTGGGTGGTGATTCATCCTTTGCGAATATTAATAGATCCCACAATGCAAAACTGATCCTTTGAAATCCTCTTTTCAACCTAGGAAGAAGAAGAAAAAAGAAATGATACTTTAGACTGCATATAGTGGGATTTGTAACCTTTTCAGCAACAGACATCCTCACAGGCTTTAGAACAGTGGTCCCCAACCTTTTTTGTACCAAGGACCAGTTTCACGCAGAAACACTTTTTCAAGGACCGGCAAAATCAATTCTTCCCTAATAGTAAAGGGCTTCTTTACTATTTCTTTATTAAAAACATATTTTAATATATATTTTAATCACGATTATTCATTCTTTGCGGCCCGGTACAAAATGATCCATGGACCAGTACTGGGGACCCCTGCTGTGGATCCCTTCTTTAGAAGAATGACCAAATTTTAGAGATTTTTAGTTAATTTTGTAAAATACAGAGGTCAACATGCATAACCTAATAATATTACAAGCATCTCCTTACAAGCACTGGGCAGCCTATTCATATTCAGTATTGTAGTACTTCCCTCATTATTACAAATATAGTAGAAATGTATTAATTAATTATTAAATTTATATACTGCCCAGCTTGATATCTGGGGCAACTCTAGGCTGCTTAGTTAATAATACTGCTGGGATTAATACAAACCATTATTTGCTACCACAGTTCAAGTCTTATTTACTTCAATCCCCTTCCCAGGGTCTAGATACCTCAAAGTCCAAAACAGACATTTTCATAGTCTGGAACATCATCTTCACTTTCCCAATCACTAGTGCCAACTACTGGAATATGAGAAACAATGAAGTATGTTAAAGTATGTATATCTACACATATATTTTTAATACTCTGGGGGGATAACTGGTTAATGAGAAACGAAACCAGAAGTCAATAATTTCTGGAGCAAGACCACAAGTGGCTTTCTAGGTCATTTGCTTCTGCCTGTCATCGTGATTTATCACTTTCTCCTGATTTAATGTTGCAAACAATAAAAGACCATTTCTGTAAAGCCTGATGGTTATAGAGTTGTCTCTGGCATAGAAGGCTCTGAGAAAACTCTAGTATTATGGACATAGAAGTATAGCCATTCCAAAAATCAATAGCAGCTGCAATGTAACTCAAAAGGGGATTTATAAATAAGGAAGAACTTTTATTTTCCTTTTCTAGTGCCCATAGGTTTGTGAAACAGCTTGCAGGAGAAGCTCACAGGATTCCGTACATTTCCCTGGATAAGAATAAGACACCCTCTCCAACCTGCCATTCAATATGGCATGCAATTTTGGAGTTAAAAAGGCTGTTCTTTTTACTGATGGGCTAAAGGAAATGAATGCACTGCTGAGAATAAGAACTTCCCTTGCACATCCTTTCAACTTCCCGCACTCACCAAAACAAGGATCTAGTACGATCGGTTCTGGCTCTAGTACGTTCACATATTCACCTTTGCAAGAGAAAGGAAAAATAAAAAAGGATGACATTAAATTCCCTATCAATGTCAGTAGAGGACAACAGCTTTCCCCATGTAGGTCCCATGATTTGCTGAAAAAGCTGGAATAAATCTTGCAGGCAAAATAGCTATAGCTATTTTATAATATTTTGCTTTCTTTTCCCTTTTATTAGCTGCTCCTGCCTTACACCTGTGTGATTCATTAGAAAGGCTTGGGTGGAGAACCGAAATAAAACAGGAATCAATCAGGATATGCACGCAAAAACATTTCCAGCAATGACTGGGCTCACTCACACATTCAGACTGAATCAGGGTTTCTTTTGATTGTGAGTTATTGAATATACCACTACTAGCTAGGTTGTCAACGTAATAATAAATTCACAGTTTAGAAATTATGATATTTATAAATCAAAAGACCTGGAAGGCAGATAGTAGGGCAAAAATTAGGAACTTCTTTCCCGAGGAAATTCATTGTATCTCTATTTAATTTGATATTTTTGAGATTTCTATGAGATTCATCGTAATAATATTTCAAAATGTACATTTTTATATATAAATGAATTATTGCAAATATAACATGGATCTTATTTTAATGTTTTATGTTTAAAGTGAGAGAGCTGTTTCTATAGCTTTTTCTATGAGCCACAGTGGCGCAGGAGTTAAGAGTGCAGTACTGTAGATTACTTCTGCTGACTGTCAGCAATTTGGCAGTTCAAATCTCACTGGGCTCAAGATTGAGTCAGTTTTCCATCCTTCCCACTTAGAGAGGGCTGTAAAGCAATGTGAAGTGGTATATAAGTCTTAAGTGCTATTGTGATTGCAATTGTGATTGTGGTATCCTCCATGTCAAATTATCTTCTAAAGAAGCCAAATTGAAGTGACATTCGCATCATTTTGGCATCAGGCAAAGATTGATTTTTCCCAGGCTTTTTAATTCCTTTTTAAATTTTGTATTTTTTAAAACTCCGAATGAGCACCTTTTTGCTGCCTACCTTGTATGGTGTTTTCATTTTGCATTTTATTTATAAATGACTATAATTATTATTTTTTTAATTAATGTTTTGTTGTGTTTTGTTATAAAATACCTGAAAATGTCAGGTACTGTGAGGTTTTAATCTTTTTCGTAAATAAAATAAAAACAAAATATCCTTCCTATATATCTGAAAAAAGAGTCTTGCAGAACTATTTTTATAGCTATTAGACAGTTTTTTTGTTTATTCATAGATGAAAACACCATTATATATACCATTGCTTTGTTCCATGTGTCAACCAGACCATTTTCTAAACTGAACTCCACCACTATGTTTTTTTCCTTGCTAGTCCTGTCCCTCCTATCAGTCCACTTCTTCCACTTACCAAGTGAATGTCGTTGAGACTCAGGCACATTTTCATATTGGTCCATTATGGACTCTAGAGAAAAAAAAATTAGGCGAAGGAAAGCATTTTTAAAAGGGATAAAGCAATACATACTACTCAGGATTGTTAACAATTAAGATAATGGATTAATATAGTAATTACCCAAAAAAACTCAAATTATCTTTTTTCAGAAAACCAAAGATTTAAAGACATCAAGTAGTGCAATCTGTGCCCAATCTCATGACATTTTTTGCAGCAATTGTGAAGCAAATCCGTTTACTCAATGGGCATTTTTTTGTTGGAAATGGGAAGTTAAGTGTTGGAAACCAGCAAAAAAACCCCATCACAACAGCATATTGCAAATGACTGTAGAGACAAGCTGGGTGCCAAGCATCCAAAATGCAATCATATGACTCTGGGGAGTGTGTGTGACTGTTTTTAAAAAACAGCATCATACAACTTGGAACAAATATGTGTGTATTTGAGTAGACTCTTTTCTTCTCCAACTTCCTTTTCTCGTAAGGATTCCCTTCCTTTTTTTCTGTCTTAGTTCTTAAATTTTGCTGGGTTTGGAAGTTCCTCTCCTTCCAATTCTAATGTCATGTGAATCGAGAAACCATGTGAGAACAGTACGAGAAACCCAAAGGCAAAGAAAGGCAATTTAATCCAACAACACTAAAGAGGCTATGACAAGGAGAGACAAAAGAATCCTCCTAGTTGCCAACTTACCAGAAGAGGCATGATCTTTGTTCCTCTGTTCTGTGATTGGAACATCAGGCAACACCACTCTGTTGAAGGCAAGCAAGACCCAGTAAGAGCAGAATGAACAAATGAATCAATATTGCTAGTCCTCACTCACAACTACCTTCATTAGCGGTTATAATTTGGGATTGTTCTCTATTTCTACTGCTCATTCTTTCCCTTTTTGTATTACCTCTCTTAAATTGCTAAGAGCAAAGTGTCAATCTTAAGATTAACATAGTTGGAAGGGACCTTGTAGGTCATCTAGTCCAACCCCCTGTCCAAGCAGGAAACTCTCTACCATCTCTAACAAATAGCAGTCCAGTCTCTTCTGGAAAGCCTCCAGGATGAAGCTCCCACAACTTCTGAAGGCATTGGTTGATTGTTCTCATAGTTAGAAAATGTCTCATTTCCTGGCTGAATCTCTCCTTGTTTAGTTTTCATCCATTATTCTTGCCTGGCTACAGGCACTTTAGAAAATAGATTGACCCCCTCCTCCCTGTGGCAGCCCTTCAAATATTCAAAGACTGCTGTCATGTCTCCCCTGGTCCTCTTCACTAGACTAGCCATGCCCAGTTCTTGTAACGGTTCTTTATAAGTTTTAGCCTCCAATCCCCTAATCATCTTGTTTGCTGTTCTCTGTACTTTGTCTAGAGTCTAAACATCTTAGTGTGGTGACCAAAACTAGATGCAGTATTCTAGGTGTGATCTTACTAAGGCTTTAAATAGTTGGTTGACTTGCCATGTATAAACTGGCAAGGAATGCTATCAATGAAAAAAAAAAAATCTAGGAAATAGAACTCCCAAAAATGGAACCAGGAAATTCTATAAATTTCTAGTTCATAATTTCTAGCTCATCCCACATATCTATGATCCACAATTTTTAATCCAACTTCTAGATTATATTCTTACATTTAAACAATTTAGTATCATTTTTAGCCTCTTGTTGTAAAACATCTAAACTGTTCAGATACAAACAAAACAACTATATCTTAAAATTTCAGAATTACATGCGCACATATACAGATGCACACAAATACACACATAGGGAAGAATGAGGGGGAGGGGAACCCATACAGTAGGTTTCACACAAAGTATGTGTCATTTTTTCACCCAGATACCTAAAACATACAATGGTAGCATCTTCCAGGTCATGGACAGCATTTGAAAGAAGGAGAAGCATCACAATACAACTACAATACTATATAGATAGGCCTCAACTTCCAATCACAATTGAGCCCGACATTTCTGTTATTAAGTAGGACAGTTTTTAAGTGAGTTCTGCCCCATTTTCCTTGTCACAGTTGTTAAGTGAATCTGGCTTCCCCATTGACTTTGCTTGTCAGAAGCTTACAAAAGCTGATCACATGTCCTCAAGACTCTGCAACCGTCATAAATGTGAGTCAGTTGAGAAGCATCTGAATTTTGATCTTGTGACCATGAGGATGCTACAATGGTCATAAGTGTGAAAAACCATCATGGCCACTGTTTTCAGTACTATTGTCAGTGCTCTCACTAAATGAACTATTCAGTGCTCTCACTAAAGCCCCTGTCACACTGCACCAACGGATGCAAAGAGGATGTAAAACGGACAAAAAAGCTTGCCATCCGTTGGTTAACGCGATGTACTCATTGCCTCCGTTTTGCTTCCTCTCTATCCGTCCAGCATCCGTTTATTGACGTTTCATCCGCTCAGAAAGTTTTGGGCTGCCTAAAACTTTTGCGTGGAAAATGTATCCAATGCATCCATTCTGCATCCTCTAGGCATACGGGGGACATCCGTTCTGCATCCATTACACATCTGCTATATCCGCTAGGCATCCGCTGTGCGTCCGCACAACTAAAATCCATTCCAGCGGTAAACGGACGCAGGGAGGAAGCAGAATGGACACGCAGCATTAGTAGCACGGATGGAGAAAGGATGAAAGCGGATGCAGCTCATCCACTCTGCATCCGCTCTGCATCCGCTCTGCATCCGCTCTGCATCCTCTACGTATCCGCTCTGCATCCTCTACGCATCCTCTTCGCATCCGCTCTGCATCTGCTCTGCATCCTCTACGCATCCGCTCTGCATCCTCTACGCATCCTCTACGCATCCTCTATACATCCTCTATACATCCGCTCTGCATCCTCTATACATCCACTCTGCGTCCTCCCCACGTCCGTTCCTTTCTGTGTTATCCGCTCTGCTTATGCAAATTTTTGCCCCTTTTGAGAGCGGATAACAATGGATGGAACATTTTGCTCGTCCGTTGTGTCCTTTTTGCATCCGTTGGGCAGTGTGACATGGGCTTAAATGAACTATTGTGAAGTCGGGAACTATCTGTAATTGTAGTTACATTCCCTGGCTATTCTCTGCACAAACTGAGAGTAACAGAAGACTAAATTATTTGGAGCCTAAAAGTAGCACTATATTGACCGAAAGAAGCTTTTTCCCTGATTCCTACCCTTCCCCAAAACTTACATGTATCCAGGAACATAATTTTCATCATCATCAGTAGGGCAAGGTGGTTCTGGGAAGACAAAGTCCAAAAAGATTAGATGCTCTTCTTTAGGTTTAAATGAGTTCCACCCTCATTTCACATCTTGAAAATACAACTCCACTGAATCTATAAAGAAGCTCCCAGAATACAGAGAAGTGCCATGTATACTGAGCACAAGTCCATATCAAAAACACTCAAGAAAAGTAAGGCAAGCTGCATGTTTCAGGCAAAGATTTTAGGAAGGGGAAGAGAAAAAAATATCTATTATGCTACTACTTACCTTCATTTTCATAACTTGGAACACTTTCTGAAAAGAGACAATGTTTGTAAGGGAGATTAGGTTGACAGAAAGACCTACAGTGGATACTCAAAGGTATAATCTGACCTGTATCCTTGCTGTGTTTCACCATCCCCCCCCCCAAAAAAAAGCCTGTTTATTTCAACAGTTAGGGTTTATAGTCCTAGAACAGCTATAACATTAGTAGTCTCTCATTTTCTTCTATACATATACACACAAGGAAACTCAATTTTATTGTGTAAATGCACACATAAATATACAAGTTTTTACAACTTACCGTTATCCTCAGTTTTGATGAATGCAGGTGTCAGACTACAAAAGCTATAAGAGCCTGTGCTGAAAACCGGAGGAGGAAGAAAGTGATTAATACATGTGAAAATATCTGAAGAGCTGATCTACCACAGAATGGAGTGCCCTTTGTTTTCTTTAGCCATTTCTTTCATCTGCCAAAAATATCTTAGTAAATAAGAGAAAGATGCTGGGAGGTAGTGGGAGGTAAAAAGAAAATATGGCACTTTTTTTGCTATTAACTGTGAAGAAAGTTATTCTTAAGACTGTTGTACTTCTACTATAACACTTTTTTTAAGGAAAAAAACTCTTCATACTTCCATAATGCAGGAGTTTGCTACTCAAATTCAAAGCAAAATCTATGATGACAAGAAAAGGTATTGGGACATGTTCATCCTAGTTTCCCATTCCTTATCTAGTCTCAGTTACTTTTAACAAAAAGCTTATATGAATTTCCCATCTACTTTCCCAACGATTCCCACCTACAAACCCTCACACCAGTATACTTAATGATGCAAGGAAGCTGTCAACATTTCCTAATAGGACAATCCCTCATTATTCTGGCAAGGTAGCAGATGTAGCCCACAGTAGGGTCTAGGACAACTCACCACAGCCAACTCACCATGGCCAGCTTGCCATGGCCATCTCATTGCAGCCAACCCAGCATGGCTATCTTGCCATGGCCATCTTGTAGGACAACTCATCATGGGGCAGTCCATGGAGGATAACTCAACACAATGTTATCCATCACTGTTTCTTCTACATTATTTCCATTTTTGTCAATGTAAATAATGTCAAAGAAACAAGGGTGGATAACATTTACTGTGTTGTTATCCCACGTGAAATTGTCCCACAGCAAGTTGTCCTGCAGTGAATTGGCTGCAGCAAGTTGTCCTATGGAAAGTTGGCTGCAAAAAGATGGCTGTGATGAGTTGGCCATGGCAAGATGGCGGTGATGAATTGGCCCATTTTGCCCACAGGAAGCCTGAAGCATATATTACTATTTCTTCATGGAAAAGCAGCTAGGGAGGGACTTAGAGGAATAAGAAAATGGTGCATTAACAACTGAATTGAATTTCAACTCAGAAGCAGGACAGTTTTCTACAATGCAGCCAATTCAAGCTAAGTAGTTTAGGAAGGCATGAGGCAAGTGATTAAAGATACAAAGCTTTACCATTGAGTGTTTTGCTGCTGCTGCCAGTCACCTCCCAGCATCCTTCATCTTAAGCAGATGTTTTAGAACACCCATAACACAAGAGAGAACAGTGGGTGCTCACCTCTGCAAATCTGGCTGGGATTGGATGGCAGACCAAGGTGGCGCTGCAAACGGAGACAGGAGAGGGAGGGAGAAACAAACTCAGATAAGATTGGGCACAAGATTGGTTAAAGAGGAACCCAGGTTCCTCTTTACTTTCTGTGGTTCAGAGCAACAACCAGCATGAAGGAACATATTTTTAAAAGCTACATGTGTAAAGGAGAGACCATTCATTCAAATTTGCTGCAGCTGCCCAATTATTTTCTTCTGGGGAAAAGTAGGAGTTAAACTGAAACACAAGGGCACTTTCAAATTTTAAGAATATGCTTATTTACAAAATGTAACTAAGAACATATTTTTTCTTCAACATTATCAACTCACACTATTTCTTTCATCTTTCTGTCCTTAATAGATATTTTTCTAACAAGAGAGAAAAAACAATATTTAACTGCATAACCAATAGAGAGCAATAGAAATATTTTTCTCTGACCATTCTTGGTTTAGGGCAGGGGTAGTCAACCTTTTTATACCTACCACCCACTTTTGTATCTCTATTAGTAGTAAAATTTTCTAACCGCCCACCAGTTCCACAGTAATAATGATTTATAAAGAAGGGGACAAAACCTCTACTGCCCACCATGAAAACTGGAACATCCACTAGTGGGCGGTAGGGATCAGGTTGATTATCACTGGTTTAGGGCAAGGAAGATATTTCAGGACATCCCCCAATGAACCAGAGCACTAATGGTAAACTAACACAGTAGCTAACCATTTACTACCTTCTCTTAAAGTTGAAAATGGCCCCATTTCATTCTGAATGACACAGTTCAGCCAATGGTAGGGCTGGCCTCAAGATCCAAACTTAAAGCTACATCTGGGATCCACCAAATATTGTTCACAGATATTTCAAATCTTAGTTCTTCTTGGATCTAAGCCAGTATTTTTTAAAGAAAAAAACATTTTCTGTGATAAGCACAAACAGAGGTGTGTATAAATATATATAGCCCATGTGCTGAAAGGAAACACATGAACAGATGAACCACACAATGTAATATTAAATGTTGGCTTGAACTTCTGAGGAACAGATTGTCCAAATTAACACCAGGTTCAAGCACCTTCAATACTTTCAAACACTACTCTATGTTCGTAAATTTATAGCCTTCAGCATCAGCTGCCACTTTCGTTACATATGATAGGTGGCATCATACATTGAAAACTATTAATGGAAGACAGCATGGCTTAGAATGGTAAAGCTGAGAGTTCAAACTCTTAAAAGAATGAGAGTTTAGTAGCAAGGCTACTGAATCCTGAGATGGAGGATCCACTTCCCCAAATTTTAAACTATAAGGTTTTAAAAAAATAAAGGCAATGAAGAGATAATGTTGAAACCCTGTTAAACAGGTCAGTTTTGAAATATGGTAAAACTGAGGTTTACTTACAGGGAGGACGCCTCAACACTCTGAAAGTCTGGGAATGAATATTAGTGGAAGGCCTGTGAGAATAATAAACCAATTAGAGTCCATTTTCTGGAGGGTACAGAACATAAGTCTGAAAGATGCATTTATCTTTTTTCAACTATCTTATTCAGCAGTTATCATGAGAATCTTTTTCCAGCTGTTCTAGACTGTGTTGTGTAATTTGCTCATCACTCCATGACATCTATGCAAGCCTTTGCAAACCTGACTTCTTTGGTTTAGTTGGCAATGCTACTGCTTCTGCTTGTGAAAGCTTTAAAATAGAAGTGCTTCCCACGAATATCCAGAGAAGCTAAAGAATAAACCTGGGTTCTTCTACATGCAGAGCACCCACAATATTTCATTGAGCTATAGCTCTTTTCATTCAGTGCCACTCTTAATCTATATTTCATGCTAAGCCAAATTGGTGTGGTTTTCCTTTCTTTTTGGTTTATCCAGTTATCAATTTGTATGGTTGCTGTTTCCTAGAATAACTGAGCAGTTAACATAAAAATAATCCACAAAAATAAAAAAAGATACCCATTTCCCAATCATCATACATTTTGTGAATCTAACCACTTCAATTTATAAACCTTGATTAATAGCTGGATGTTGCGTAAACCCAGCCAATGTGAGATGTAGTCATGCCATGCTTCAGTTTGATATGTGAATCTAGGCTCTATCTGCCTAAGCCAGATAAATATTTACACAGGTAGTCTTATGCTGCTAAAATAAGCAAGTTGGAAATGTAAATTGCTTAAATTTATGTTTTATTCTTCCTATTTAACACTGCTGTCAATTTTCTTCTATGACTATCAAAAATTTATTCTCCATTTAAGCTTGTGCTTTGAGAACTTGCAAATTCAAAGTACTTTTTTTTTTTTAAAGTACAACAGAAAATCTGCATTGAATGTCCTTGAAAGAATGTTAAATTATAACTGCCTTGTTCTTTTTTTATCAGGGCAAAGCAACTCAAATCAGTCCTTGAACAAAACATTACTGCTGAAAGGAATATTGTCAGAATATCAGTACTTTGGTTTGAAATAGAAATTAGAGCCATATTTTGCAGCTGCCTGTGATAAGAACTACAGGAAACCTATTGTAAGCCAAAATATAGCCTTAAGGTATTTCACATAATTATGCATTCATTCTAAGTACTATGCAATGAGAAAAAACCGACTCACAAAGCAAATGAACTAATACTGTGATATACTTAAATGAGTCAATCTATACATTCACAGCAGCAATTCATCCAAATTCTACGAGGGCTATCCACAAAATAGATTACATTTTGCGATAGAAAAAAAACAAGTGTAGGAAAAAAAATTAATTATATACACTTGAAAGTGACACTTAAATACTACTTTTCAACATATTCACTGAACAAATTGAGGCACTTATCATAGCTGTGAACAAGCTTTGTAATTCCATTGTCATAAATTAAACCGCCTGAGATTTGAGCCAGTCAGTCACGCCCACTCGCAGTTCCGCGTCGTCGTCAAAGCACTGTGTTCCAAGCCAGGTCTTCATCCTCGGAAACAAGTGGTAGTCGCTTGGTGCAAGATCGGGGCTGTAGGGTGAATGAGAACTTGAAAACATTCACTTGAAAACATTCAGGACTTCTTGAGTGTGATTTGCTGTGTGTGGTCGGGCATTGTCATGGAAAAACAAAATTTTTGAGCTTAACTTTCCTCTACGCTTGTTCTGAATTGCTTTTCTTAGTTTTTGCAATGTTTCACAATACCTCACAGAGTTTGTTTCATCATGTTCCAGAAAATCGATAAGAAGCACACCTTGCCTATCCCAAAAAACAGTCGCCATAATCTTCCTTGCAGAGAATGTTTGCAAACATTTTCTTGGTTTTTTGGAGGAATTTGTGTGCCCCCACTCCATAGACTGCAATTTGGTCTTGCTGTTCACATGTTTGACCCAAGTTTCATCTCCAGTTACGATTCAATCAAGAAAGGAATCTCCATCTTTGTCGTAAGAGTACAGAAATGTCAATGATGCGGTCATACGCTGACTCTTGTGGTTTTCTGTCAGGATTTTTGGCACCCATCTTGAACAAAATTTGTGGTAACCTAGCTTTTGTGTAACAATTTCATGCAACAAACTGCGAGAAATTTGTGGAAAACTAAGCAAAAGATCCATTACTGTGAAACGGCGGTTTTCACAAATCTTGTCATCGACTTTCGTGACCAGTTCATCAGTCACAATGCTCGGACGTCCACTCCACTGTTCATCATGAACGTTAGTTCGTCCATTTTTAAACTTAATGCACCATTGGCGCACTCCACTTTCAGTGAAGATGTTGTCCCCGTACACTTCACACAGTTACCGAAAAATTTCAATCGGTTTATGTTTTTTGCCAACAAAAACCTTATCACTGATCGCACCTCAAAACTTGCAGGATTTTCAATTGCTGCACACATTTCAAATGTTTGCTGTGAAATAACGGGCAATGATACAAACCTCCTACTTAGCACAGCTAGATGCAGACTAAGCGGCGGACGCACAGACAAAAGATGGCCGTGCTAGCTTCGCCCCTTCTTGCTACAGACAAAAACGTAATCTATTTTGTGGATAGCCTCCGTATACCAGACTGCTGTATTACTTTAAGGTACACCAAAATCATATTACAGAATGCTGCTAATATTTTTTTTTTAAATAAAAATAAAAAGCAAGAACAATGAACAGAGAGAGAAATACAATTCTACCCTACTGAAGTATTTCTATATAATAAATATATTTAATAAGACATTTACCCATCCATCTCCATAGAGATGCTACCAAATGATACAGCTCAAACATTTTGTAGTCTTATCTACGGTACTGTTATGTGAATGTATCAAATTATGACAGGGGTCACTCACAATTAAGCCATACTTGCTTAATATGAATTCCTGAATAAATATATAAATATATAAATAGTGGGTTTGCATAACACATTAAACAATAAACCATGGGCCACAATTATAACGACAGAAGTCCACACAAGATGCTAAGTGAAATTAAACAAACCACGGTTTGGCTTTGCATCAGGGGTGGGATTCTACAGGTTCGGACTTATTTGCTGGAACCTGTTGTTAACATTCTAAGCAGTCCAGAGATCCGGTTGTTAGAAGAAATTACTGGCCTAATCCTTTAAGGAAGGCAGGAAGGAAACATTCTGGTGTTGCTTACAGAAACTGCCTCTCCGTTAACTTTTATTACATTCTTGGCAGAACTAGACTTCCTGTCTCTGGAACTTCTCTGAAGTTTTTTTCCTCCTTTGCTGGTACTTTGCTTGTGTGGAGTGACCATTCAAAGTTACAGTGGCACTGAAAAAAGTGACTTATGACCGTTTTTCACACTTGTGACTATTGCAGCATCCCCACAGTTATGAGAGGTGAGGTGAGGAGATGTGTGCCTCGATGTTAGTGATGTTGAGTTGGCTACGCCCAGCCATTCACATGACCACCAAGCCATGCCCACCAACTAAGCCACGCCCAGAGAACCAGTTGTTAACAAATTGAATCCCACCCCTGCTTTGCATGATAGGTGAACCAATTCATAATAGTTGATAGCTTTCTAAAAAAAAAAGCCTTAATAGTCACTTATCAGAACAGTCATAATAAAATACTTTCTGGAATCTTTCCCAACATAACGGCATCTGATTGACATAGGTTTTCTTCACTGCTGCTGTTTTCTCTTTTATATTATTACTGAAATGCTTTAGATGTTGTATGTTTGGGAATGCATTTTGCTTTTATCAATAGCTTTGTATGGATTTTATAAGCTTTATAACCTTCCCTATCAGAGGAAAGACTGTCAATAATCCAGCTTGATAAAATGTCTGATAGTTTTGAATTTGTCAGCTTGCATATTGGCTAAGCCTGTGTCTGTTTTTTTATTCTGTAAGGTATTTCAAGATAAGAATTAAAACAGGCTCAACCAAGCTGTAAGCTCTTAAAATTTGAAACACTCACAAGGGCATCTCAGGATATCTTCAAACCTTTGTAGCTGTTGAAGTGCTGAAGTAAAAATGAAAGACACACTAGTAGTTCATATGGCACCATCTTTTCAGGGTAACAGGAAGTTTTCTTGTCCATCACCTGCTACCTCATTTAAAGAATGTGTGGCACTAAACAGCTATGGCCTCTCTTCAGATTCTTTGATTGCTACCTTGTTCAGGGCAATCCCATAACATTTGGAGTGTTTTTGATGCGGGAGAGCAGATAAAAAAGTAGGATAATTCCTGATTGCATAGAATATAACAATTTTGAGATAAACCCCTATTTTTCCCCAGGGACAAAAGTTGTTTCTGAGACCACATTTTACTTCTTCTTTCTAAATCGACCTGAACTCTGATTTTCCATTCTTTATTTTGCCCCAATATAAGATAGTCATGGACTCACTTGTATTGGTAGTCATCAATAGCAGGTGCTGTTCAGAAAAAGAAACAGATACATCAATGAAATTAGGAAATCCATACAATTTATCTTGAGATGAAAGGTGTTACAGAGCATTTAAGAACTGGAGGCTATTTCCCCAAATAATTTTTAGGAACAGGAAGGGCAAGACTTAACTGTCTAAATCAGAGTCACGGCAATCAGTACACAGTACCAATAGAACCACCAGAATTGGGATTGCAAGTGCCAACATCCAGAAGAAATCACCCGTGTGGAAGATATCCATGCCACCTGCAACTAACAGTAGAGATTGTAGACTTGGGATGGCAGCAGAATCCAGAGTGAAATATAGCATTGAGCAGACTAGTGGAACATATCAACAGCCCTGTGAAAAATAACCAAATTATGGGTAAGATAATAAAGCAAATATAAGCATTTTATATCCTTCTTTGGCATTCAGTCTATGTAATATTCCTTATTCTGAATTTTAGTTTGGAGAGCATTTGGAGTTTTTAATACTAAATAGAAATACAAAACAAAGTATAAAAGGAAGAGTCCTTAAGGATAGAAGATACAGCATAAGCTTTCTAAAGGAAACTGGTAGTCCGTCCGTCCTTCCTTCCTTCCTTATTTACCTACCTATCTTCCTCACCTTTATTATTTTAATAACTCAAGGTGGCAAACACACAGAATACTACTTCTCCTATTCTCCCCAACAACAACCTTGTGAGGTAGTTGCATTGAAAAAGAGGGATTACCCCCAAATAACCCAGTCAACTTTCATGCCCAAGTCAAGACTGGAACTCACTGTCTAGTTTCTAACTAGGTGCCTTAACAACCAGATCAAACTGGCTTGCTCAGGTGAATGGCAATTCTAAAATGATGGACATTTGTTAGAAAAACCAGGAGCCAAATTCACAAGTAGAAAGTCCACAAGCAGGCAGTAAGAGTGGAGGAGAGGAAATGTGCTTCAAAGGGTGACATGCCTTTCATGTTCTTGCTTTATGATTGTCAGAGTAATAAAAAAGGAAGATGGTAGTTGAATGACATGGACTGAATTCACATGATGTAACCAGATTAGAAAATCCCTAGTAATGGCATTTGTACAACACAGCATTTTGTTCAGTTTTAATTGGGGAGATGAGCTTAGCACATGGGATAAACTAGGCTTGTTAGAGAGTGAATTTGGGTTGGTCACCAGGACCAGAGATTTACTATTCTGAGCTTTGATTTATGCTGGAGCTTATCTTCAGGGAATGTCTCTCTATTGGAATACATGCTTTGAGCTGTTCTGGGAGGCATATTCCAAAGCATGTATTCCAGAGAGAAATTCCCTGAAAAATGGCTCCAGGATTGAGTCAAAAAGCTCAGAAGGCAAAACCTCTGGTCTAGGTGACTGACTAAAATTCGAGTTTGCATCATTATCCTGGGACAAGTATATTTGCCTTCATTCGTTAGCTTGTTTTGTTAATTTATGATTCAATGTATTGTTGTAATGCAGAAATTGTTAATTCATTAAGTCCTATGCAAATTAATTGCAAGATGGGTTTTTTAAAATGTCCATTATATGTTATTAACATATGTTTGGTAGGATACAGGCTTCAGCAGATGAGATACTGATGCAAAATTAATGGGACAGTATGAAGAGAAAGGGAAGAAAGGGAAAAAGGACAATGCTTCTTTGAGGAATACTTTTTTTTTTAAGATTATGTTAAGAATTTTAGGACTTATTCTGTTATTTTCACACTTCTCTCAAAATGTGGAAAACTCTCTGGCCAATTTTCAAGCAAAAAGGTTTCCATATCATTTATGGAATTTTTACATAAATGATAATTTGAATAAATCAAATTTCTTCTTCACAGTTTAATAATTAAAATCCCATAATTGTTCTGTAATAATTAAGGCACTGAGTTGCAGATGAGTAAGATGCAAGCAAGCTGGGTGGTGTTCTGGATTCAAAGACAAAAAGATGCTTCAGAGCACCATCCAGCAGCCATATAACATCTGTCTGCCACTTCTTAAACCAAATGTACCTTTTCCTAAAACTGAGTTGCAGTTATGGTGGAAAATCACACAATCTCAGAAGATCCAGCCGATTTGAGGAGATTCAGTGCTACATGAGTAACCTATGTATTTCAAAGCTTTTTTTTTTTTTGCTTTTGAATCTGAAGCACTTCATAACCCTATTATATATCAGTCCCAGACTTCTGGGCATTCATAAGCAAATGCCAGTAGAAGCATCAATTGTGGGCTGAAAGGAATAATTTTCAAAGTGCTGGAATAAATTATTCTTTCCCCATATTTCCTTAATTTACTTACTTACTTCCTTAATTTCCTTCAAAGGGCCAGGTCTTAGGGAAGTATTTTTAAGCACATGATTTTCTTCAGAGCAGTGCTAACATCTAAAACCATGCAGTGTTTGGGCCGACCATGACTTCTGAGGGGCATGCTAGGAGAAATGCACTTTATAATAATAAATTGAAGCAATGTTTTAATATAACTACAATTAAATGAAATTAAAAGCAGTGAGTCTGATTCATTCCTACATATTTAGTACAGGTAGTCCTTCACTTTCGACTAGTCATTTAGCATCCTTTCAAAGTTATGACAGACTCTGTCTCCTAAAATGGACTTATATCCTGATTTCAAAGTTCTGACATCAGTCTCCACATTTACTGCATTTTTGTGTGTATGTGTGCTCAGCAACTAGCCGACATTTATGACTATTTGCAGTGTCCTGTAGACACATGACTACTGGTTACTTACTTCTGGTTTCTGGCTCATCAAACAATGAGTTTACTTAACAACCACGGCATATCTTTATGATCGCCGCAAGAAATGTACTAAAAATGAATCCAGTCATGTAATTAGCTTTACAACCATCACAAATTGTCAGGCTCAATTAAGGTCATAAGTCAAGGACTACCTTTAATTTCTGCCATCTGCATATTTGACAGTCAAAATTTGGAGAGGGTCCGGGGGCTGCATCCCAAAGACGCTGAAGGCTGTGTGAAGTTGTGAAGTGTCAGGCTGCACCAATCTGTAATAGGACTCATCATCACGCAAAGTGCAAATGGGTCTTTGAGCACATACGACGTTACTCTGCAGCAATTCATCTTCGCAGGAGGAAGTCAACATTGGGAAGGAGTGGGAGTGGCTGCCTTTAAAAGGTAATACTTCACCATCACTGAAAGATCACAGAGCTTCCCACAACATCGACAGCAGATAGGGAGACCACATAACCAGGTGCAACTAAAGGGGAGGGTGAGTGAGGCAGTGGTTTTCCAACTGAAACATAGCCAACCACACAATATTGTAAAAAGTTATTTTTCTGCAACAGAATGTATCTTTAAAGGAATAGTTGGCAAAGATCAAGAGATGCTATTTTGAAAGTAGAGTATATTTAAAATGGAGGAGAGCCCCATGATGGAGTGGTTGCAAAAACAAATGTTGAGTGTGGTTTTCAATTTGAAATGACAGGTATTCAGATTTGCACTTTAGCTAATAATCACAATTACCAGTATGAAGTATTGCCACATTGAGGAATTCTCCTCCAGGGTAATTTTCTGAGAAATAATTATTTTCACTCCCAGATACACATATAGGCAGATCCAGTTATCCAGTCTAGATCATTAGATATAGTCATTTTGGTGTGTAGCGAAGTAGCTCTCATCTTCAATACACCAAGGTGGGAAACTACCTAAATAACCTCATGTATTCCACTGACATTTCATGGAAGGAAGCAAAGCATACAATAAGCACTAAAAAAGAAAATATCCTCAAAATATGACTTTGTAGATGGGCAACTACAACTATTCCAAGGACTAAGGGTTTTCATGGAGTAGTTTGCCAGACAAAAATTTTTCTTCATTCTTCCTCCACAACTTTACAATTATACTTCAATTCCACCATTTATCCAGGAGTTGAAAATTGTGTGTGTATGTGTGCATTCTCCTCTCTATTTTCTTTTGTAACCCTCTCCCAATAGCACTGCTTGAAAAAAATAGTGACTGTTATTTTATTATTAAACAGTTTCAAAAATTTGGAAGAGTGCATCACTTGGCAGGAAACAAGCGTTTATTGATAAATTAAACCAGTCTGTTCTCTCTTTTTTGATGGAATGATCAGTATAATTGAACGCAAGAATGTAGTGAACATAGAAATCTTGGCTTTAGCAAATTATTTGAGAACAAACTTCGATGGGCTTCTAACAGAGAAAATGACAAAATGTGATTGCATTATGCTAATGCTAAATGAACAGAGAGGTGGATGGACAAATGTGCCAAATAACTATATATAAATAACTTTATATGAAACCAAAGAGAAGCGTTCAGTGGCTTACACTAGGGCTCTGGCCTAGGGCTCTGCTCTTCAATGTTATTTATACCTAGATAGTATGAAATTGCAAATGTCACAAAGAGAGCAGGGATAGCCAAACAATGAGAAGATGAATTTCAAGGCAAATATAAAGTTTTACAACTGCGTAGGAAAGAAAGGACTTCTGGAGATGATGGCTCTATGAAAAACCGGGCCAACAACTGCAGTGGAATGAAAAGTATACTCCTTGAAACCATTCCAAAGAAGGAGAGGATTTGCAATCATTATACAAACACCTTAAGGCAACGAGTTTCAGCTCCAGAAGACAAGGGAGTCGCCATCTTGCTCAGTCTGTAGTCAGCACCTTTGAAAGGATACTGGATTTGGATATTTCCTCTGCTAATTCTTTTTGGAAATTGCTTGACAAATATATCCCAATAATAGCAAACAGTGTAAGGAATAACGTAGCAAGCCGCAAGGCAGCTGACAGCAACAAGTTCTAGTTTATGCATTGAGTACTAAGTAAACAATAAGTATCGGGACAAATTTTTTGCATCAAAATGCACTGAGTACCAAATTTGATGAATTTCAAAACAGTTGAGTACCAAGATAATACTGTCCATGAATCAAAACTTTAATCACAAGCACTGAAATAAAACAGTGATTAAAACTTTGATTTTAGAAAGTTACAAATAAGGATTTGGTTAAATTTGAAATAAGATTTTGGATTTAATTATAAAGAATAATTCCAGTGAAAAAAATGCTTTTTTGTTTTAAATTATTTTAAAAATATAAGACTTAAAATTGGACATTAGAGGAAACTAGAAGGATCTAAAGAATATTATTAAAGAACACCACAAGGGAAACTTGACTTACAAACATGGAATGAAACAAAATATTTTAACACTGGACATATTTTTGAAGAATGGATCCAGAAGTTAATTTTAAGAATCTCTGTCTCTATAGATGGACTGCGTTTAAAAGAACTTATAGAAAAGCAAAAGTTTTACCTGACATGATTTAAAATGATTTAATCATGAATTTAAAAATGACAGGTTACAAGAATGGCATGGAAAAAGATATTACACTGGACGTACAAAAGAAATTGGCTGATATCTTAATAATTAAAATATACAAATAAGAAACCAAGAGAGTTGCCTGAATAATTTTCCTACACTGGATTTACAAAAAAGGTTTGTTAAAGCCTTGAAGAATTTTGTGAGAAGAGACCAAGAAAAAATGTAAAGAAATCAAGATTTTTTTTTGGAAGAGGCTAAAAATCAAAATAGTTACAAAATAAAAGAAAGTTAGTTTTTTAACAGCTGTTATAGCTTAAAAAATCTAAAACTCCTTAATTAGATGATGTCTATGGTATTTATTCCCTTCCATTACATTCTACAACTGGCCCATGGAGTTTTCAAGGTGAAAAGCAACTTGAATGAGGAGAGAGGTTTATATTTAATACCTTAGCACAATGTGGCTGGCTGGGGAATTCTGGGAAATAAAGTCCAGATATCTTAAACTTGCCAAGATTGAAAAACAGTTCCTTAACCACGAACTCCACTAAATATCCAGGTTAGGCTGGCTCAAAGTTCTGGGAATTGGATCCCCAATAAAACACATGATGATGATAGGAGAGCTGATCTAGTGGCTGCTACAGCATTATGATGGGACAAGCACACAATATGTAGGATGGACATCCTAAGCTGACTTTGCACAACTTACTAAATCATAAAACACCTGTTTAGTCATGCTTTTACTATGCTGAGAAAAGGCAATTCCAAGGTCTTTAACTTACATTCTTTGAATTCATGCTGAAAGTCATTTGCGGACATGGTTGGTCAAAATTGTCTTTACAGGTAGTCCTAGACTCAAGACCACAACTGAGCCCAACATTTCTGTTGCTAAGTGAGATATTTGCGAAGTGAGTTTTGCCCCATTTTGCAACCTTTCTTGCTACATTGTTAAGTGAGTCACTGCAGTTGATAAGTTGATAACCTGGATGTTAAGTGAATCTGGCCTCATTGACTTTGCTTCTCAGAAGATCACAAAAAGTGATCACATGACCCCGGGACACTGCAACTGTCATAAATATTAATCAATTGCCAAGCATTTGAATTTTGATCATATGCTCATGGAGATGCTGCAAAGGTTGTATCTGTCAAAATTGGTTATAAGTCACTTTTTTCAGTGTTGTTGTAAGTTTGAAGTCACTATATGAACTGTTGTTAAGTCGAGGGCTAGCTGTATTTGCTAAGGCCTACACCAGTACTGAGAAACAAGCTCCTAAACACTTAGTTCATCCATCTGGCTGCTCTCATTCTGTAGAATTTTTGGCATCATCAAGTGTCAAATATTTTCTACTGGAGGAACTAAGGATGGAATCTAAAATCTTTTGCGTGCAAACTACATACTCTCCTATTGAATTAGTATTCCCTGTAACAACAAAATGGTGCAATATTTGGAATCAAATAAAAAACTCACCCTTTGCTAGTGTGGCTTGATTTTGAATGGGTTATTGCCCAGTAGTCGGCAGCAGCCAAGGGGTTGAGGATCCCAGCTTTAAATTAACCCAGGGCAGGTGGG
This sequence comes from Laticauda colubrina, assembly GCA_015471245.1. Lineage (NCBI taxonomy): Eukaryota > Metazoa > Chordata > Lepidosauria > Squamata > Elapidae > Laticauda > Laticauda colubrina. The sequence goes on from BLBF01000050.1 coordinate 3,128,871, forward strand.
AACAGAAATTCAGATAGTTCTTGACTTAGAACAATTTGCTTAGTGACTGATCAAAGTTACAATTGCAATGAAAAAAGTTACGACCATTTCTTACATGACCCTGCAGCATTTCAAAATTCAGGCACTTGGCAACAGATTCATATTTATGACAGTTGCAGTATCCGGGGATCATGAGATCACCTTTTGCGACCTGAGAAGCAAAGTCAATGTGGAAGCCAGGCTCACTTAACAACCAGGTTACTAACTTAACAGCTGCAGTAATTCACTTAACAATGGCAAAGTCGTAAAATGGGGCAAAACTCACTTAACAAATGTCGCACATAGCAACAGAAATGTTGGGCTCAATTGTGGTTGTAAGTCGAGGAGTACATATGCAGTTACATGTCAATACAATTGGATGCAGAAGATGTAGAAAATCTGGGATACGACCTTGTGGGAAACAGACAAGAGCAAGCAAAGAGGGAAGGGAGGTAAAGGACCTTGAGGTTGCAAGATGCATGTCAGCCAGATACAGGCAAACCAGATTAAGAAACAGTCTCCAGAGAGAGACTAGACTTATTATTGAATTATGCTATAATAACTGCATCTTGTACATATTCTAAGCCTATTCCACATAGAGATTTTTTTTAAAAATGGGGAAAAGCCAAAGTTTTTTATTTGTTAGAAAGGATCTCAATCCTCTCTACTCATTTCAACATTTAAAAAGTATGGGAACAGCAGAGGACCCAGAGATGAGTCACATCAGTAACAGTGAACCAACACCGGATTTGGGTGCCTACAAAATCAGTCTTGCAGAGTTCTGTGGTGTCGTGGGAGAGATCGCAGTTACAGCCTTGCAACTGCAAGATCAGATAGCCTTACTTGGGAGAAAAAAAATGTAAAAGCAGCAGAGGCAATCTATTCAAAAAGGGGAGCTTAGTATTTGGAATGGAGAAAAGGGAGGGGGAGGGGGGGACAGAAGACATCTGAAGTGGAGAGCACTGTTACTCTACTACACAATACTTTAAAACACCTGTTCAGCCCTCAGGCTTTTAATGCACTTGACTGGAGCTCTGGCATCAGGTAAAGAGAGCTATAATCTTAGGGTCCATCACCAACATTGCAAAGACAACTTGTTAATGGGAACTGGGAAGAAGCATAATATAGGAAGGATAGCATGGAACACCCAGCCCTAGACTAAAATTTCAAGGGGATCATTCATTTATTTTAACCTCTCCTTTAACTAACACAGCCTGTCACATACCAATTTTCAAACTTTGACCAGATTAAGAGAATTAAGGTAGCAGATGAAGGAAGCAGATCAAGGTAGGAAAAAAATAGTATCAAGAGAGAAAGTAAGGAAACACACAGGGAAAAGACATACTTTCCTTTCCCTTCATTCTGCTCTGTGGTCTGTTGCTTTAAAATTTCCTATGTTGGTTCCACTTTCTTACCTCTCAGCTCTAGTTCACTTCGTAAGCTTCAATTTGTGAAATTCCACTGCTTTCTCAAGAACCCAAGAAATTACAGCTTGGTATCATAGAAAATGCAACCGACACAATGGTGGCAGCAGTGGTTCCACCTCCCTCCAACCCTTTCTTAATTCCCTCTTGTGTAAACTCACATCTAGTGTCTCTATTTCCACATCTGGATGAAGGCTTGTCTGCTGAAGCAGAGATGATGAACTGTTTGATCGTTCCGGCAGGAAGTACTACAGTCACTAGCAGGAAGTCAAAGGGCAGATGCATTAAACCATGACATGGGGTGGGGGGAGCAAGATAATACCATATTCAGAAGTTTCAGAAATATATACAGCACGAAGGGGTGATTTCAAGACTTATTTCACCCCGGTCACCAATTTCCTAAGAAGTTCTAAATCGCTTACCTGATCATAATTCAGATTGCTGATACTTATCAGGGGTGGGGAAGTATTGCTATACTTTCCAAAAACTCTTACGTGTTAGCTTAGATAACAATTTATATGTGATAAATTTGAAATGCACCCTCCTACTTTTTTTCAGTTTTTTTCTCTCCAGAAGATAAGTATATTAAGTACAGAGATACTTTTATAAAAGTAAATCTCTACCCTACCCAATATAAAAAAATATTACAAGGCAAAAGTCAATTTAAAGAAAATATTAAAAGTATTATATTAAAGTAAAAATATTCTCTTTTTGTGAATCAGAAAATTTTGAAGGCTTAAAACATCAAGAAAGAATAAACCATTTATCTTCAAAAAATGGTGAAAATAAGGGAAGATTTTCAACAAAAAACTGAAATGCATTTTCTTCCTGCTTTAATCAGATTTTATATTGGATGAACAAAATAAAATGTTCAAACAAGGTTCTGGGCCTCCTTGTGTAGGATAGCAATGATAAAAGCAGTGGTGGACCCAAAATTATTAGAGAAATATTCAGATAGGAATCTATCCCATACGGAATTCTGAGGCAAAATATTTAAGAGATAGATTATACATGAATACAAGAACCATTTTATTAAGGTATGGTTTTAAGAACAAAGGCTAAGTTTATATGATCATCGGCATTAAATGCTAAATAGATTTTTTGGACTGTACATTTTGGGCAATGGAAGAGGAGAAACTATTACAGATTCCAGAAAAAAAGTCTTTTGATCCACAGTAAAATCAAGACATCAGTCAAAGTAAACATAATAAAGCAGCTTCATGTTTTATTAATACATATATCCTTCTTATGTATACAAAGTAAGTCTATTCTTTGCATAAAATAACCCCAAAGCAGAGAAAGAAAATCATATCCTCTTATCATTGCTTATTTTTGAAATATAAAAGGCTTTCTCCACACTATCCAACTTTTTTTTTAAGAGTGTCATTCACTTATGAAGATGAGATAGACACAAGAGTTGTCTATTGCATCTTTTTAAATTCTTAGAAAGGCTGACTTTGTCTTCTTTTAGTTTTGGTATTATGCTACATGCATAATGGCTTTTTAGCATGCACCTCTCCTCAAATATCCAAAAATGGTTCAGTCTAGGAAAAATGTTAAGCATTTCAGATTACTGGATATAAAAAGTATGCAAACTGCAGAGTCTGTTTCATAAGACTTTATGTATCAGTGAGCTTGGTAGAAAATTGTACTTACCAGGATTGAAACACTATGCTTTTCTTACTTGCACCAAACAACACCAAACTGCAAATCCAGAAACATTCTTACTAATCATATCCTCCTATTTCTGCACCAATTTTGTTGTAGCCATTTACACGTTATTCTGTGTTTTTTCCCTTCTCTCCCACCCCACCTGAAATTCAAAACAGCAAGCCACAATGATCATGGTTCACATAAAAGATTCACTAAGTACCTGTAAAACTAACATTGACATTCAATCTTCAAGATATCAAAGGAAGGTCAAGACAGCATTCAAACTGAAAAGAAGTTTAAAAGTGATAAATGATTAACAAGTCAAACAATATACTAAAATCTGCATTAAGGAAAATATTATTTTGGACCTGAGGCCTGGTAGCATAGTGGTTAGAATTGCAGTTCAAACCTGACTGGCTCAAGGTTGACTCAGCCTTCTATCCTTCAGAGGTTGGTAAAATGAGGATCCAGATAATTGGGGGAAATATGCTGATTCTATAAACCTCTCTGAGAGGGCTATAAAGCACTATAAAACAGTACATAAGTCTTAAGTTCTATATTGCAATCACGCTTTTACTACTCCAAAGATCTGTTTATAAACAAAATCAGTTAAAGCACATAATCATAAAAGTTTTACATTTGCTATCAGATGAAATTTCATATGGTTTTGCCTTGGAGAATTTGCAAATTATGTGCTGTTAAAAAAGAGTTACCTCATCTAATCTGATAACAAATTATTCCCACCTGTAATATCTGAGAAAAAGAAACCACTAATGTAAATTAATAACAGTTCCTCCAAAAAATTTCAAAAATGTACTAATTTATTGTGGTGCAAAAAATCCACATTTTTCAGATGAAAAATTCATTCATTCAGATGAATGAAGAAATAATTTGCATTTAACACAGACGACAGGAAAAAAAAAAAGGAATGAAATTTTTAGGTGAAAATACTCAAGCTGCAGACTAACATTTCCCCATCAGCTTAAGGGAGACTGAAGCACACTAGTGGTCTTAATGTTATTGCTGTATCATAATAATTGGTCAGTATGGCTGAGGACTGAATTTAATTAAAAATATTTATAAGATATCAGGCCAGAAGAAATTAATTTCAATTACAACTCATTTTTCTACATTTGATTTTACACTGAAGCATACTGAAATGAATCCATAATTGACTGTAATGGTTCTAATCCATTTACATTACAAATTATTTAAAAACCCACCTATAGTTAAAGTGCAACCACTGTCTTTCAGGATATCTTTCCAGGAAGCCTTTTTATTTTAAGTTTCTTCTCCTCAAAGTAAAGAGAAAATTAGCTAGCAACTACATTACACTTCAAAGTGACAAATGAAACAAACCCCTGCACTTAACGCCAGGAGCAGAAGCCAGATTGCCAGGAGAACTGCAAGTAATATATAACAGTAAGCATTAAAAAGTAAGAGGGAGCTGAACCTAATCAGGTTATGGATGATAACCCCCCCACCCAAAAAAAAGACTTAGTTGTACAAAACAAGATATCAATCATCCAAATCTTGCCCATCTTCATTCATTCCAATATTCAAAAGCAACGATATGTTAGGAACAAAAATATTAAATAGGAGTCTGAGGCTACAACCATTTATGCAACAGTTTTCATGCAAGTTTTCATACTTCAGAAGTAGACAATGACATCTTAATAGAGATGCAAACCTTTTTAGCTTTTCAAGTAAAATATAACTGATACGTTGTAGTGTGATTTTTTTAAGAGCACCTCCTAGCACTGGGTTTCTCCTTGGGGTAGGGGGGTGGGAAGCAAGGGGCATCTAGATGGTCAGCTTCTATCAGAATATTTCATAGGTTTGTAAAAATGGAGATCCAAAAATTCTGTAAAAATATATGAAGGGAGACTGCAAATAAAAGCCTTTTGTATGAAAGCAGAGATGTGATCTGGATTCATTTTTCTTAAAACCCAAGACTATTGAAGACTGATTTTTTCAATTACTTTGTAAACCTTTTGCAAGTTGCTTTGAATTTCACAATGCAGAGAAAAAATGAAATAAAAATAAAATCATCCAAATAAAAGTTGGAAATTAAACACATGGGTTTTTGTTATTTCATCCTCATTCATCTGAGAAACGCCACACAACTCTGAATAGTGTTTGTGATTTATAAAAAAGTCCTATATACATAGCAAAAAATTGTGATTTCATGTCCTGTTGTCCATAATCCTGCCTTGGTGTCTTTAAGAGTCTCTCTCTCTCTCTCTCTCTCTCTCTGTTTCCTTAACTGCCAAATACAAATCTGTTCAAGTTTCCAAAACTGAAGCAGAATGGCGGTGAAACTTCAGATAAGGACACTGGAGACAGGAACTTTTGTTGATCGCCCACGTTGAGGAACAACAATGCGGTCCTCCCCTTCCAAAGACTCGTGCAGCTGACCTGGAGCGAGGAAAGGAACATGTTAAGGTCTGCCTTCACAGGGGAGAGTCTTATCCAAAGAGAACAAGATTTTGAAAGGAGAATGTGTTAGCTCTCTTTCCTATTTTTCAGTGCTATTTTCTTTCCTTATTTCTTTCACAGCTACATGTTGCCATATACTGGTAATCCTCCATTTACAACCATTCAATCAACTGTTCAAGCCTTATAAAGGAACTGAAAAAAATGACTTATGACTGATGCTCAAAACTACAATCTTCTCAGCATCTCTTGTCACATGATCAAAATCTGGGCACTTGGCATTTACAAAAGTTGTAGAGTTCCAGGGGTGCCATATATTAAATAAAATGACCCCAGGATCATGTGATCACTATTTGTGATCTTCCCACCCCAGCTTCTGATAAAAAGAAAAAGGTAAGACAAAAGGGGGAGGGGAGCCAGATTTGCTTCATGACGCTGATTCAAATAACAACTGCAATGATTAATCATGACAAAAAAGGTGATAAAATTGGTGATGATTCACTTAACCACCTTGCTTAGCAAAGAAAATTCTAGTTCTAGTTCTGATCACGTCAAAAACAATTGTACAATTCTGAGTGCCCTGACATTATCTTGTTCTACTCTTGGCTACTGCTTCAATGGTTACAAGTCGAAGCATTTGAGGTGAGTTATTTTCTTCTTTCTTTCAGAATTTTTAAGAAAAAAAAGGGGGGCAGAGAAAGGAAACACACAAAAAAAGAGAAGGATAAAGTAGATAAAATAGGGAACTAAGTGTCAAGACAGTGCTGGAAAAAAGAGAGAAATTCATGTGATGCAATGCTTTATAGATTTTGAGGAAAACTTGGTCAGGAGCACCTATGAAACATCCGAGGTTAAGAATGCTTCCAAGTCATTCTCTTCAATACCAGTGACTATCTCCTGAGGAACCCACATTGAAAATGTTCTCAAATACTCAACACTTCAGGATAGTTGATGCATTTTTGCACTTCTAGCACTTCTTCCTTTATGTGTAGTATACAATAAAACCAAAGGATGTACACTTTTTTTACTAGCAACATGTGCTTTTGTGACATAGCACTGAATTCAAAAACAGACTGAATACTTGAGGCATTAATTCTAACTGTGGAAAGGCAGAGGAAAAAAGTTACCTTGTGCATATAGCTCTGTCCGTTTACGATCTGCCTGAATGAAACAAGCCGTAGCGAGGAAGAAGCCACCACCAATAACACCCACAAAGCTGCAGACCATAAGTGCATATTCCAGGCTTCGGAACTGTGACAGCAATGAAACGGGGCGATCGCTCTGGATTTGGTCACTAATCTATGGGGGGGGGAACAATAATCATGCAATCTATTAGGTAATTTCCCTATGGAAAGCCTTCAGAATTGAAGATGAATATTATTTATTGCTTCTCTTGCTATTTCATCCCACTTGAAATAAATAGTGAAACAGGCACACATCATGGTTTATTTTTCCTTTGTAATGGAAAATATGAAAGTAAGAATTTCATTTTATGAAATTCAGCTACTTCATATCTGAAATCTGAACAATAGCAGCCCACTGCATGAAGAACATAAAATAAATAAACATAATTTTGGAACAGCAGTTCCACACAAGTTTTCAATTACTCTCATATTTTGAGGAAAAGAAACATTGCTAGATACCTTTAAACAAAAATAGGTATAGAATCTACACTGTCTCAAGAACAAAACCATAGTTTTGCAATCACATATGAAAATGCCCTGCTTTAATCTTATCTATTAATTCCAATCCCAAAGCCCAGTAACTACAGTGACCTTGCAATCCTATGGAGGTTACAATGCACAAAGCTGTGTTGGAATGTTTACTTTTAGTTTGAAAAGAAACTACAAGGAGAGCCTGGAATCCAGGTACCGTATTTTTCACAAAGTAAGGCTGGGCCTTATTTTTTTTTGAGCCCTGAAAAAACGGCTAGGCCGTCTTTTTGTCAGTGACTTAATTTCCTCCCCCACCTAGAGCAGCCCATACCCATATACCTCTCCACGGGGCCGTCTCTATCAGCCGATGAAAGCTCCCCGAAGGCAGAGTCCCCAGCCGCTTTAGGGTAAGGCATGGCTGCCTGTGTCCCCTCACCATTAGGCAGTGTCTTTTGGGCGATGGAAGCTCCCAAGGGCAGTCACCAGCCACTTCGATCGGCCGACAGAAGCGGGGTGAGTGCACACGCACACATTCCCCTCATGGTGAGGCTGCTTCTACCGGCCGATGAAAGCTCCCTTGAAGGCAGAGTCCCCAGCCACTTTGGGGTGAGGCATGTCTGCCGGTGTCCCCTCGCCATTAGGCAGTGTCTTTCGGGCAGTGGAAGCTCCCCAAGGGCAGTCACCAGCCACTTCGATCGGCCGATAAAAGCAGCCTCGCTGCGAGGAGTATATGTGTGCGCTCCCCCTGAGGCCATTCTATCAGCCAATTGAAGTGGCTGGTGACTGTCCTTGGGGAGCTTCCATCGTCCAAAAGACACTGCCTAATGGCAAGGGGACACGGGCAGCCATGCCTCGCCCTAAAGTGGCTGGGGACTCTGCCTTTGGGGAGCTTTTATCGGCTGATGTTCTATCAGTAGATCGGGGTATTCTAGCCTAGGCTACCTGCAGGGCACTCCTAAAGGCAAGTTTTCTCCCCCCCTTTCCTCCCCATTTCTCTTCACCTCGTGTAGTTCTAACGAATTATGTGAGAAATGGCAGGGAATTAAATAGGCCTAAATTTTGGGGGTGGGGCTTAATTTCACCTCACGCCTAGAAATCATGCTGGGCCTTCCTATTGGTGGAGGCCATATTGTTGGAGAAACATGGTAGCTCCAAGAGGTTTTGTGAACTGCTTTGATCTGGTAAGAACTGTTCTAATTGGGAGAAAGGACGGGGGGGGGGGGGAGAGAAGTGGCTTAGGAAGTGGAACAGATGACAGGAATATCAGTTCTACAACTTCAGCCTAAGCCTTATATCCAAATGCTTACCAAACCAATAAGATAAGGGCTCCCTGCATCACCCAGAAGATGGGACAACAGAATCTGAAAAGCTTCAGCTGTGGAACGACGAGTTGGGATGACAACATACTGCAAAGAGAAAAAGGGGATATTTCATTTGACACGCTTTGTCAAGAAGTATCAATGACTGCAGGATAAAGCTATAATTGTTTATATCTGTTTCCCCATTTTATTGTAGTAAGCTAGCCAAAGTAACCCCATGGTGAGATAGGAAGCAAATAAATTTAATAAACAAACAAAGAAAGGAGGGTCAGGGATTTCGATTCTTCAGGCTTGGAGCCACTAGCCCTTCTACTTGTCATAAGGAGGGAAAAACCAAGAAAGGTGAATAGATAGGATTGTGCTTCTGCCAGTAATGTATGAGGCAATTAAACAAACACAGATAATGATGAACCTATCTGCAACAAAATATCAGATTGATCACATGAACTATCAGATGTCGTGTAGTATAGAATAGTTACTAGTGATATAACTCTACTGCTGATTGTTTCTCTATTTCTACTTAAAAGGCATGCATTCTTACTATTAATTTCCAAGCCTCAGACCCTGTTTTTTGAGCAAATGTATGTGTTTTCCCTTCCCCATTATCTCACCAGAAGAATGTCTGCCACTATGGCCCAGTTGAGGGAAAGGAGTATTTCACCAATAAAAATAAATACCTACAAGGAAGAATGGAGAAGAATCATTTCATTATATCTTAAAGAGATATATTATTTTCCATGAAATGCCATACATAGAAATACCCTTTCCTGCACCCCAAACAATTACATTAAAATCAAGGAGAAACTTACATAAGTGGCAACAATGCTCTGCTGAGCAAAGACGACAGCCAGGAACAGGAAGGGGGCAGAACCAAGCAGACCAATGGCACACACTAGGGGATCAGCACGGGGATTGATGCGATGCCAGCGTCTTGAAATCTCCACTCCAGCAGTAACACCCAGGACACCAGTCACACAAGTGATAATGCCAAAGATAAGGCTGTGATGATAATTATATATAGCTTGGTGAGGCTCATCAAAAATGGTTCAAAATGGTTAAATAATCAGCATGCTGGAATCTTTTCAAAAGCCATACAAAATATTTAGAAGAAGTCAGAAATAAGTTGTCATGATGTTCTTCAAGAGAGACCAAAAAACATAAACTAAACTAGAAATCAAGACACAAGACAGTTCCCATTGTTAACTCACCTATCAGTGTCTGCATGACATACCTTACCACTAGGGCAAGGTGGGAGATTTCCCGTGGCCAACCGTGAGCGGTACAGGAATGCAGGTGCCCACAATGCTAGGGAGCCTGTTACAAATGCCACGGCAGTGAATCCTAGTGATGACAACACGAAGCTACGGCTGGCCAATCAGGGGACAGAAAGAAACAAAGAAGTAATGTCAGCATGTATTGAATTCCCAGAACCAAATGGTTACAGATTTGAGCTGTCAGAGATCTGTCATCTCAACAGAATATCTCTATGTGTTCATAAGTAAAGATTTACAACTGAGTCACAAATTGTCCAAAAATGACCATAGATGACACAACTTGTATACATGTTAGAAGTCATCTATTGCACTTTTCTGATGGTATTAGTCTTAGGCCAGTGTGTCCCAAACTTTTTCCTTCATTACCCAATACCATTTAGAAAGTCTTATTGAATTTCAAGAACCAGTTTTAAGTCCCTTCAGTACCACTATAATTTCAAAATGTTTGCTGAATGAATAGTTGAAGACTATCTGCGTTGTAAAACCAATATCAATAGAAGAAAACAGATGTAGCTCAGGGTTGGATTGTGGAGTGATTGGTGTTCTCTGAGCTTAGTTTGCTTGCAGACATTTCATTATCCAATTAGATAACATCATCAGTACTCCAGACAAACAATATCACTGAATAATCTTTATGTCATTTCAACAAAATATCACTGGTAATTTAATCAATTTTCATTTCAACAGGAATACTTTTAGATATTTTCAAATATATTTTAATAAAAATTCAATTTTAAATGAATTTAATTGTTCCTGATATGATGGGTATTTGGTTCATTTGTCCTTATCTAAATAAAAATAGCTTTTACCCAATTTTGGGTAAGGTTTGGGAAGTACTATTTTTGGCCATGAGTAATCAACTTGCTTTGTGAGTAGCACAAGACTGAGAAGGACTATCAAGCATTGGCCTGAACAAAATGACAAATATGCTAAAAAGCTCTTTACTTTCATGCTGAAAAAACATCAAAAATGCTATTCTCCAAAAGCACCAACACATTAGCCTCAATAGCACTTCCCTATTATTCTATCTCATATACATCTTTTTATGGATAACTCAAAATGGTGAACATATATTTTACTCCTGCCTATTTACTCCAAAACAACTCTGTGAGATGAGCTGATCCAAGTGACTGGGCCGAATTCATCTGGCAGGCTTTCATGAATAAGGGCGGCCTTAAATTAATTTTATCCTGGTTACTAGGCCTGTACCTTAATCACTATACTAAAGTAGTCAGCATTTCCCTGGTAATTATAGAAAGTCTGATACTCTACAATCTATACATGAATGCCTAGTTCTTTGGCCAGACATTTTCTAGAAATCTCCTCGAATGCTACCAGGAGAGCACAGCAATCTGTTGTTCTTTGTCAGCCTGTAAATTTCATACTGAGTAGTGAGCTCCTGCTCTTCAAAATAATACAAATCGAGTGGTTTCCCAGAGAAATGTCAGTGATCCAGCCCTCTCCACTGGCCCTTTCATTTGGAGGGACAAAATTTCATGTCACTTCGAGCTATCTTGCAAGTTATGAAATAAAAGCTTGTTTTTAACTATAATTTATGAGTATTTGCACTGATCTGGATCCATTAAAATGAGGTTTTCATGGTTAGAAGATAATTCAGGAAAAAAAATTAGAAAAGAAAGATCCCTGTCACATGACTTACTTGTGGCTCAGGGCTTTCAAATCAGCTGTCCATGAAGTGTAATGAAGAGGAGCATCAGTAAGTGTCTCTACAGCTCCTCGGGGTGGTTCACGCACCACAGTTATCAATAATATCAAAGCTAATGCTCCCAAACCTGGAGTCACCTGTGGAAGGCATAATAAAAAAAAAAGCAATGTGAAACATTCTGAAAAGAGAAAAATATATGTGAATGACTGGAGAAAAGGCTTCAGTCTCACTTTGGGTAAAAAGAATTTTCAGAATAACTCCATTTGTTGTAACAACAAACACTGACTAAAGTAGCTATAAATTCTACTTACCCGCAAGGCCCAATGCCAGTCATCAGCCACATCTTTCACCTTTGATCCCACAATGTAACCCAGTCCACTGTAGAAAAAAATCAGGAGAACATTCAAATCTATACACTGGCAGGTTTTCCAACTTCCACCAAAGCTAGTTAATACTATCAGCTTAACTCTTTTAGGATATGGATATGCAAGCTATATAAAGTAATGTTAGTTTTTTATTTTCAACAAAGATAAAAACCCATCTTTTCACCCTCCCTCCAAATATAGAGCACAGGCTGTTCCCACCTGCCTACAGGTATAGCAAAGTAGAAAATGCTAAGCATGCGGGATCTCCGGTCACCCAAGTACAGGTCAGCAATAATGGTTGGGGCAATAGTTGAATAGCTAGCCTCTCCCACACCCACTAGGCCTCGTGTAAGTAGCAACATCCAGAAGAACTGAAGAGGAGATAAAAAACAGTGTATGAACAATAGGGAAGCAGATATAAGCTTTAAATGTAGAATACACTCAATAGGAACCTTGAAACTTTTGGTTGTGAGTTATGAATTAAACATTTTAACTTTGTTTAGACTTTATTTAGTTATTTGTTTATTGCTTACTTAAAGCAAAAGTGCCTTCAGCAATAAAACCGGAAATCTTAGATTTCTTTCTAATTTTAGAGAATTTATTTGAGGTTCGATTAAAAGAGAGCCAGAAATGCAACTATTTGAAAGCAGCAACAGCCAGAGGGTTAATTCCTCTTCTCGTTGCCTGCTATGGAACTTCATGTATTTGAATGTATGGAATTCCTCATCACTAAGCCTATTAGAAAGGTTTTATAGCTTGAAAATACAGTATTTCAAGAATAATTTCTGGAAATTTACCAGAAGTCCCCTCTTCCATACCCGATAAATACCTGCTTGGGGATGAAGCTGCTCCCTAGAGTCACAATAGACCAGAAGAAGATTCCTATACACATCAGATATTTACGATTGTAACGATCACCCAGGTAACCAAAAATAGGCGCCAGTACCATGTAGCTGCTAATAAAAACTGTTAAGAAATGAAAAAGAGTTTTATGTTCCATCTCTGTTCCATATCAACTCAATAAATGGTTACAAAAGGGAGAGAAAAGACAACCAAGGCCAATTGCGCCAGTCCTCACCTGTCTGTAGCAGTCCTGATTTGCTATCATCTATATCAAAAAATTTCTCAATGTCAGGAAGAACACCTGAAACAAGGGAAAAGAAATTCAGAATTTTGAATGAGGATACAAAGATAGTACTTTTCATCAACTTCATCCATAATGATCTAATCAAAACCAGGAATGGGGAGAATCTATTTATCTTTGCTTTAAAAGTTACATGCCCATTTCATCAGTTCAAATAAGAAACTGGAAGAATTTCAGCTATCATTCCATTATGCTTACCAGCCACAGTGAAGCGATCCATGTAGTTCAGTAGATTAATAAAAAAGAGTATCCCCACAATGAGGCCTGCATGTTGAGAGGATATCCCTGTCAGGGCCCGTACTTCTTCTTCCCCTATGTGCCCTGGCTGAAGATCGTCTTTTCCTTCACCTTCAGTATCATCTGCCTGGGTCAAAATTGGAGCTGTATCAGCATAAGATTGTTGCTGGGATCCCATGGCTAGGAATAAGGAAGATCCACTGTAGGGAAAAAAAATGTATAATTACAGGGGATACAGACTTTAGATTTGCAGGATCTGCTTCAAAACAGAGGGTATACCAAACCTATACAACTGCAGGAGAACAGGATCTATTAAAGAAAAAAATCCCACAAGGCCTAGCAATGTTTGTAAGCCACTCAGTTACTGAATGTAAGTGGGAGGGCCCTTCAAATTTTCATCAATCAATCAACTGAAGCACGGTGGAAAAACAAATGCTACTATTAAAGTCACTGGTAAATTTAGAACCCAGTTTCTATGCAAACCCAATCTATTATGATTTATATTGATTGCTTAGTATCCTATGACCAGCACTGTGTTATATTTATGAATTGTGAGGATTGTATCTACATTTTTTATCAATTAATCAATCAATCAACTAAAGAATGGTAGAAAAACAAATGCTGTTAAAGGCACTGATCAGTTTAGAACCCAGATGAAGAAAGTACTTTGAACTCACAATTATCCCAAAACATCCTTCATTTAGTATCCTATTATGATTTGTGTAGATTGTTTTAGTACCCTATGACTATCAGTGTGTTGTACCTATGATTTATGATGATTTGTATTTTATGATTATGAATTATTGTCTGTATGTACATTATGAGCTTATGCACCGGAGGAAAATTTCTTGTTGTGTCCAATCACACTTGGCCAATTAAGAATTCTATTCAAGCAGTGAGAAAAGCTGCAAATTCCTTTGGTGGATGTCTTCATTTCGCAACCGAACCTCGGGAATCTCTACCACAAATCCCTGTTATCGCCCAGCAGATCTACTGTCTACCTACGCCTGCTTCCAAGAAAGCGAGGGAGAAAAATTCTTAACCGGACTGCCTGCTCCACAGGGTTATTGTTAGAAATGACCCACTAAACTATATTTAACAACACCCTCCCCCCCCCCTTTAAAAAAAACTCTCCGGGCCTCTTGCAAAAGAACGGAGGCAAATACGGCTGGAAAGAGACAGAGGAGGGTGGGCTGATTCTTTCAAAATACGAAGTATATCCGATCATGGTTGTGGGAGGCTTAACTGCCTCCGACTAAAACCTAAACGCTGGTTGCTGGTAATACTGTCAGTGGACCTCCAGGATCAGTCAACCCCCACTTAGAATGATGACCCATTAAAATGAACTGGGGGAGGATGTCTTTAACCAGCGCGTGCCAAGTTCCCCTTCATTTCCAAATTCCGTGTCACATTCCTCTTCATAAACTTACCCGGCCTTTCTCCCCTCAGTTTGAACAGTCGGATCAGATCACGTGAGGTTTTTTTTTTTGTTTGTTTGTTTATTTAAAGAAAAGAAGCTCCTTTAAAAAAAGAAAAAAGGACAACCTTCCTTATCATATGACTTTTTTTCCCCCGCCTTTTCCGCCTCGCGCTCCGCGACTCGGAGCACTTGAGAGAGGCGGAGCCTCACCCTCGGCGGCTGAGGGAGGGGGGGGGGTGATTTGCCTCGACGACAGCCAATAGAATGGGGCCTTTCATTCGAGGAAGCAAAGGAAAATGGCAGTTTCTGTTGTCTTCCTTACCAGCCCTGGCGCGGGCTCGTCTTACTTCTCGAGCATCGGGTAGCTTGCCTTTGTTGGTTGTTATGGTTACGGAGCATTTACTTTCTGCCCAGCTCTGTTTCCTTGCGTCGCACTGTCTCTATGACATTCAGTGTGCCCTAATTTACAAAATATCACATTTAATTTTATGACTACCAGTTTTGTCCTGACTTTCTCCATTATCGCATCTCTCTCAAGTTACATCTCAAGCCATCTCAATCGTTTTAAATGGCATGGTTTGGCAAGTCACAATTTTTTAAAAAGGGAGAATGTTGATGATGGGGTGGGTGGGAGGGAGAACACAAATTGTTTAGTGTAACTAGACGCTTACAATTTACAATAATTGTAAACCTGTTGAACTAATAAAGATACAGACTTAGCATTAATTTTAGTTAATTTGGCAACAGAAACATGCCCTCTATGTATTGTCCCAAAACTGCTGGTTAACCATTTCCAGCTGTTGGTTACATAAAACTAAACAATTGTACCAGTAATTTTAATTCATATAAAAATATCTTTTTTTTTTTATTTTTTTTTTTTTATTTTTTATTAAAGTTTTTATTAATTTTCTACAAACAAACAAACATACAAAACATTAAAAACATCTACTCTCATATATACTTCCGGTGTATCGGTTGGTTCATCAGTTTTGTGCATTCATTTTATAGTGTCAATTACAATTATATTGCATAACCACTCATATTGTCAATCCATATTCTAATATTACTAAAGAAAAAAATAAAAATAAAAAAATCTTTTTTCTGACTATACTTTTAATCATTCATGCTTTGCGAGATAACAATACTTCAAACAAATTATTCTATAATTTGTCGTATAATCATAACAAATCAATCCTAAAAAACTCTTCATATATATAATATTAATGCTCTATTATTGTATTTTATCATCTAACCATTGATAAAAAAAAACCCCAAATTGCATAAAATTGTTTATCTTCTTGTTCTCTAATTTCAAATGTCAATCTACTCATCTCAGCACATTCCAATATTTTCTTAATAATTTCTTCCTGCAATGGTATTTTCTCATTCTTCCAGTTTTTAGCAAATACAATCCTAGCCGCCGTTAATACATTTACAATCAAATATTTCAAGTCTTTATTATATATATCAGGTAAAATTCCCAATAAAAAGATCTCTGGCTTCAAGTCTATGTGTTTCTTTGTCATTTTTTCCAACCACATGTGAATTTTAGTCCAATATTTTCTAGCATTCTCACAAGTCCACCACATATGATAGTATGAGCCAGGTATCTGATGACATTTCCAACATTTTTCAGATTTATTCTTGAACATTCTTGCTATTCTTGTCGGGGGAAGGTGCCACCTGTAAAACATCTTATACAAGTTTTCTTTATATGCTATTGACATTGTCATTTTATAATTTTGAGACCACAATTTTTGCCATTGTTCTAAATCAATTCCATATCCAAAATTCTTCCCCCATGCAATCATAGTTTCTTTAACTTGTTCTTCCTCTAGCTTAATTCCCAATAAATAACCATATAACTTTTTAATCACTTTCTCATCAGTACCCATCAATATCTTATCTAAATCAGTCTGTTTATCATAGAATCCTTCCGTTTTAAAATCTTCAAGATATCTTGAGTGTATTTGCGCATATGAAAACCAATTCATCCTTATACCTTGTTCCTCTAAATTTTGGATCGTTTTAAGTCCACCCTTTTCATCCAACAGTTCCCCATATCTAACTGTTTGTTCCTTTTTATAGATCATAGGATAGGAAAATGCTTCAATAGTCGATAACCAAATTGGAATTTTCAAATAACATTGTTTTTTTATCTTCTCCCAATTTAACCACAAAGACTCCCGTATATAATGTCTTCTGAAATACCCCTGTGTTTTAGTTCCCTTGTACCATAAAAAAGCATGCCAGCCCAACAGTAAGTCATGTCCTTCTAATGTCAACAATCTATGTTTTCTTAATGTTATCCATTCTTTGACCCACATCAAACTTGCAGCTTGATAATACAATTCCCAATTAGGCAGGCCAAAACCTCCTCTATTTCTAGCATCTTGCAAAAGTTTTAACTTTATTCTCGCTTTTTTACCTTGCCATATAAACTTCAACATAGTTTTATTTAAATCTTCAAAATAGTCTTTTCCAAGTCTAATTGGTATTGTTTGAAAGAGAAATAAAATTCTAGGTAAAATATTCATCTTAATTGTTGAAATTCTCCCTATTAATGACAATTGTAAATTTTCCCATTTCTTCAAATCTGTAATTATCTGTTGTTTAAGTTTAATATAATTATTCTCTTTTAATGTGCTACATCTTGCTGTCAAATATATCCCCAGATACTTAACCTTGTTTGTAATTTGAATTTTCAAAAGATCTGTCAGTTCTTCTCTTTGTCTCAACAACATATTTTTTGTCAAAATCTTTGTTTTATCTTTATTTATTTTCAAGCCAGCCATCTCACCATATCTTCATAGAAGTTTATGTCGTGTAAGTATGATTTATTCAAGTTATGAGCAAAGAATTAAGCTTGTTTTCATAGGTAATTATGAATAAGAGTTTTCATCATTTTTGTGAATATTCCCCTTCAAAATCAAGTTTTTCTTTTTTTATATTTGCAGCTTTGAATCTGTATATGGAGAGCTTTGTATCTAACTAGAATTTGCTTGAAGGCAGGCAAAATATATCTCCAGCAACTATGCTATTCCTGAATGATTTATTTCAGGATATTGTATAATTTAAATTGCCCAAGAAAAAGGAATTCAAGACAGATAAAGGCAAAAAGAGATTCCTATAAAACTCCTTAAGTGTTGGGGTTCTTGGTATATTCACTGTGGTTTACAGAAGTTCTGCAAATTATGATTAAAAAATAAAAAAATGGCTAAATATACAAAACAAAACCCATTGTCTGTATGAATATCTCACAAGAAGGGAAAAAAGTAGGAAAGACTTTTTGTCTTAGATTACATATAAGTTTTGAATGTTATTTTTCAACATCAGTTATTAGCTGTCCATAAATTAAAACATCATTTTCTACATACAATGATTTACTTTTCTTTAAAAATGTCAGCTGTTTTATTAAAGAGCACAGTACCAATCACTACGTTGATACATTTTGAGCATAAGCAGATTTTCTTCCAAGTTGGTATTCTCCCCATGCCTTATTGGAGGCCAGCACCTGATCAGCGCTATTGACAAGCTAAGGATTAGCACTTCTGTGGAAATCTACTAGAAAATATTGGGATTCAGTGACTAAACTGGAAAGTCAACATAATGGTAACATTTCGATAGCTGTTGTAATGACAAGGCAGTCAAATTGTTTGATCATGAGCAACTGAATTATGATGATCTTTTTTGGAGTATAGTCTTTGCATTTATATACATTTTTAGTTATGCTCCATCATTGGTTAACTTTGGTTACTGCTTAACTTTTATTACTGTTTAGTACAGTAATCCATACAATTAATTATCTCTAGTTAAAGTCTAACATCTCTAATCCTCCTTTATCCATAGATTAGTGACTTTTTTTGCCTGAGTTGTAATTTGCTTGGAAACATTCTTTATCTGAGGTTTGCCATCCGAGTTTGGAACATTCCTGCAATTACAACTCTACATATCCTCGTTTTTTATTTTAAATGGAGGATTCAAAGATTTATAAATGTATCACAAATTGAAGAGGGTTAAGAGAGGGGGGAGCGGGATGAAACAATGTGAATAAATTTGGAATACATTGAATAAAACAACAGGTTGCAATTAGTACAATAATAATAATGATAGCATAAAAGAAAAACTGTCTGAGCCAAGATCAATCAGGGAGCCAATTGGTTAGCCACTCAGAAGGTGAGTAATGAGCATGAATATTATTTTGAACGTATGATTGTAAATTGGCAAGCTCATCCTCAGTAGTTTTATTCAATGAATGAAAATGCACAGCACATCCACGGCGTCCAACTAACATACAGAGCCCTCCCTGACGGGCTAAAAGATAGTGTGTGGCAAAATGCTGCTGTAAGACACCTTGATTTAAGTCTTCTATTTCAGGCTGTAAACTATGAATAATAACAGCAGTAGCATTGATGGATTTTTCAAGTCTGCAGGTGAAACCAAAAATAGATCGTCTGTTTTCTTGAGCAATTATGCCAGGATAAAAGCCTAGAGTAAGGACTCCTGTAACAGCCCCTGCCAATGCACAGCCAAATGTAGAACCAGAAGACAATTGTGTGTCAATAATGACTTCATCATTACATGTAGGTCCCAGAGAGGAATGCCACTGTCAAGTTGATGGGAGCGTACCTATTTGAACAGGTGGAGTAAAATAATCTATAGTTGCACATTGAACATTATAGCATATTTATCAAAAAAGAGCCACATATTAGGATCCTTAAGCTGCCAACCAGCGCATATCGATCCTTTATTAGATTAATCAGAGGCATTAAAAATAGGAAAATTGTCAGGATACATAACAGGAGCTATATTAATTCCATGCAAAGAAGAAGTAAAGGTACCTGACAACCAATAGTAGTCAGAACAATAATTATAATTCCCTAGCTTTTTTAATATGTGCTGAGCAGCATCATAATCAGACCAATTATGAAGCCAAGTGTGTTTAGCGTGACAGTAGAAACACAGACCCCTTATAAATTGACTAACTTTCAAGTAACACCAACGGACAGAATTCAGTTGCATAGGGGGTATAGAAAATAGCCAGGAGTGTGTAATAGATTGTAGTTGTGAAACAATAAATGTAGAAGAGATGATCAAGTTATGGGTAAAAGAAATTTGACCAAATGCCATTGGGGGCTCATAGTACAAAGTAATATTTGTGCCATGGGTCATAAACATGTAGTGGGCATGACAAACCCACAAATTAGGGTTAAGATGAACCACAGAAGTGTCATTTTGAGGAGAAACACCCATTAACCATAAACAAGAAAATACAAAGTAAAATGGTAACAGAGTTAGCAGTAATAATAGCAAAAACAGCAACAAGATTTTCAGGAGTTTGAGGTAATGAGGCCTGCTGCAGTTGTTGTTGAGCTTGATATATAGCAGATTTAATATGGCCCCAAGTTATGGGTTGCGGGCACGTCAACCTTGGAAGATGGACTTCCGTGTTCAGATGAAGATTGAAATCCGGAATCGGGTTGTGAAGCCCTGATACCATGCCATGATATGGATGAACACAGCGCACTGGAACCCACACTGCTTGTTGAGTAGAAGGATCTTCCACGGTGGTGTAACCATGACCCCAGGTGATTAGCAGTGTAAGGCCTTTCCAGGTTGGATCTGGAGCTTGGCGATACTTTACCAAAGGCTTTGCTAAAGATTCAGTAGTTCGAAAATGCAAATTAACAGGTAAGTCTGCAAGAGAATCTAAAAAGGTTAAATAATTCCAAGTATATAATGCTACAGCAATGAGATTTTGAATCTTTCACAGATGGTAAGGGCCACACTCAGTTTGTAATTGTTTCTGAAGCCATGCCTTAAAAGTACGATGAGAGTGCTCAAATATAGCTTGACCCTGAGAGTTGTAAGAAATTCTGTGCACTAAAATTATATTCCATTTCTGACAAAAGGTTTGAAATTCCTTACTAATATAAGCGGGGCGATTGTCAGTTTTCAACTGAGAAGGCCGACGCATTACAGCAAAAGAGGATAGGCAATGAGAAATAACATCTGAAGTACGTTCATGTTTTGAGGCAGTAACCCAAAGTAAGTGTGAATGAATGTCAATAGATGTGTGAAGATAACAGTATGGCTTCAAGATTGAAAACTGAGTTACATTCATTTGCCAAGTTTGATTAGCTTGGGTTCCTCGTGGATTGACACCCACTGGAAAGGGAACTGCTGATTGCTGACAAGCTGGACAAGCATGGACAATATCCTGGGCTTGAGATAATGAAATTTTAAATTGCTTTGCAAGCGATTTGGCATTTTGATGAAAATAAGAATGATTAGCAACAGGATCAGCAAACAAAGACATAACATCCTTTAAGGATTCATCTGTCTTCTGATTTCCTTCAGTCAATGCATTAGTAAAGGGAATATGACTTTGAATGTGTTATACATACAAAGAACACAAGCGAGTTTCCAAACTATTCTTTAAAGATAAAAACAAAGATAACAAATTATTATCCAAAGAGAGCACAATAAGAAAAGGGAAGAGATTGCATAGCTAAACACACATATTGAGTATCAACAATCAAGTTAATAGGTTGGTCATTGAACAATCGTAAAGCCAAAATCACAGCAGCCAGCTCAGCATGTTGAGCTGAAGTCTGCGTGGCAGTAAATTTAGAATACCATTGTTGTTAAATCTGCCAGACCACCGCACCCCTTGTAGTTGATCCATCAGTAAAGATTGTAAGAGCTTTAGAAATAGGATTTCGCACAAAAATGGAAGAAAAGGCTGGATTTAAAGTAGTAGTAACCACTATTCTAGGATCCTTGGGTAAAGAATACAAATTTCCCACATATTGAGAAAAGGCTATCTGATATGATTCTGAAATCATCATCAAATGCTCATGTTCAACTTTTGTACGAGTGAAAGCTATACTAATGAGATCCTGTCCTGTAAGATGTATGGCTCATTTACGACCTTTAATAATCAAATCCTCTAATGCTGATTGATAAGGATAAATGTTTCTAGGTGAAATAGCTAACAAATTAATCCATTCATGAATGTTGACCGCTTGTGGGGACTCATTAGAATAAAGACATCCCGTGGGTAAGGGTGTAGTGGGAAGAATAGCTAAGCAAAGTCCTATTGTTAAGGATGTTATCCTGTCCACATATCGATGCTTAAACTTATTCAATATTTCTTGAAGGCATGTTCTTTGAAGAGCAGTTAATACAACTAGATCTCCTGGTGATTGTGCTCCCTTCAAACACTGAAATAAGGGCAACATATCACCAGTTGTAATGTAGAAGAATGGGTGTGCCCAATTAATAATGCCCAGTAATTTTTGCCATTGTACTTAATGTATATGATTTCTGTACTTGTAATTCAGGAAGAATTGGAATGGAAGAATTGTGCAACATTCTATGTCCCAAGTAAGTATAAGGTTCTACCTTTTGAATTTTGTCTGAGGCTATTGTTAGGAATATAAGTCACCTAACAGCAATTTGGGTTAGAAATATATGAACCAGGATACACATTTTAATACTGTCTCTTTAGGGGAATGGAAGAGCATGAAATTGGGTGTGGTTTCTCAAGCAGCCATAAGATGGAGCCAGAAACCTGGATTGTTTAGTCTTCGTCTGAGTCTCAGAAGAGAGTGTATCTTTGTTTTCAAAGTATTGCTGTTGCTCCATTTTTCCTAATTAACTGATATTACTGGATTTAACGTAAGTCTGATACTGAACTGTTTTTGATACTGGAATTTGATACTGAATTATCCCTGGACTGAAAACTGCCTGATTTAACCTATGAATGACTTTGGATTGCTTATTTTGGACTTTGCTTAAACCTTTCTGGAAGTAAAAACCTACATTTACTGTACAGTGTATCTGTGTACTGTATGTGTATTATTCAACCACTATTCTGCATACATCTCCCTGTATGTGCTCATTCTCCTAACGGGGAATTACCTCAACACTGGTAATGGGCCCAGGCTATACCAGGCTCAGATAACGGAAAGTTAGTGTGAATGCACAGTACTGTATACAGACAGCTGTTTACTGTTTAATTGCGGGTTACTATCCTGATAAAGATGGCACAAGTCACTTCAACAGGTCTATCACTGATAACCCAGTTGGATGGAACAAACTATGTTTCCTGGTCTATGAAATGCAGTCTACTTCTGCATAAAGAAGGTTTATGGAATGTAGTTCAAAATCCACCAGATGTAAATGCTTGGAATCCAGATAATGAGGATGATGCCAAGAAGATTGCTGACTTTATACAGAACAATGAACGAGCTCTTTGTATAATTGGACTAACACTGAGTGACCAGCAGCTAGTCCATATTTGTGGAGAAGAGTCTGCTGCTAGATGTTGGGAGAATTTGAAGAGGATTTATGTTCGTGACACGTAGGTGCACATATATATCTTACATGTAAACTGTTTAGAGCATGTCTTCTGTAAGGTGGAGATATGTTAGCCCATCTAAACTTCATGAAAAGAACTTTTCATGAGCTACATGAAAAAGAACTAATATTTTCAGAGCTGCATCAAGTTTATATCATTCTTGCTTCATTGGATGAAAGTTATGATGATTATATATCTTCACTTCATTATAAAGTATCAGGTGAAGGTATTGCATATTGTTCTTGTATAAATGAATATTTAACTATGTTATATGTACCTAAACTGAAATTTAATTTATTATCAGTAAGGGCTTTAGTTAATATTGGTTATGTAGTAACCTTTAGGGGAGATAAATGTATAATAGAGAAAGAAGGTAAAAGTGTTACTGCTAATTTAAAGAATGATTTATATGTGATACATGATGACCAGCTGAAGATGGCTAACTCAGTTTATAACAGTGTTAAGCCACACAATGAATGTATTACATTTACTGCATAGATGTTTAGGGCACATTTCAAAATGCTCAAACAAACTGTTGAATTGTCAGAGGGAGTAAAATTGAAACCCTGTAGCAAGTATTTAAACTGTAATGCTTGTAGCCAGGAGAAAAGCAAGGTTATTCCTACAGACTTAATGGGTTTAAGACTAAAAAACCTTTAGAGGTTGTGTTTGCTGACATAATTGGTCCTAAGAAACCTAGTTCAGGAGGTGCCTGTTATATTTTGAGTATTATGGATCATTACCCAAGACATGGTTTTTGCTATCTCATGAAAAACAAAACAGAAATATTCCAACATTTCTTTAACTGGCTCAGGTTTGCTGAAAGAAAAATGAAAAATAAAATAATTACTTTTAGTTACTGATAATGGGACTGAGTTTGTTAACAAAAGATTACAAAATATGTAAAAATTGGCTGGTGTTAAGCATAAAGGTTCTGCACTTTACAGATCACAACATAACTCATTTGTAGAACGAAGAGGGCAAACATTACAAGCCATAGCTCGTACTATGTTATCTGACTCAGGTTTACCTGAAACACTGTGGGGTGAAGCCATAATGTGTAGTAATCATGTTTTAAACAATGTAGTTAATACAACAACTGGAGAATTGCCATTCACTCATTGGCATGGCAGAAAACCAAATTTAAGTTACCCATATACATTTGGAGCTCCAGCATGGGTGCATATTCCCTCACAAGTAAGACTGAAAGGGCAACATAGAGCTAAGAAGTTATTTTTTCTGGGTTATGAGACCAACCATAGATCGTTTAGATTCTGAGGTCAAGGCACAGCTTATGTTTATTGTAGTGCTAATGCAAAATTTCTTGAGCACGTTGGATGAGATAAACTAGAGCAGGAATCCAGCAATGATACTATAATTGACATCCAAATAGTCCCTAAAGATAAAATAAGTAAACCACAAATAGCCATTAAAGAGGAAGAGGAAGCACAGGAGGAGGTAGAAGAACATGAGCAGGTGGCATGGGTGAGTCCACCAATAAGCCCTGTATTACCAAGACGTTCAACCCAAGTAACACAGCCACCTGATATCAGGCTAGTGTTGTATGCCAAGTGAATACAGTTCCAAGTAACTATAGTGAACTAAAACTATCCTGCTAAGGATCAGGCTGCTTGGTAGAAAACAATGGATAAGGAACTGGAATATTAAAAAGACAGGAGGTATACGGAAATGTTAAGTTATTACCAGGTAAACATGCCATAGGATGCAAATGGATTTATAAACTGAAGACAGGTGTAGATGGGACTGTTTCCCATAAAGCCAGGTTAGTAGCACAAGGGTTCAATCAGACAGCAAATGACTATAATGAGGTGTTTGCACCTAGTCTGAAGGCTACTACATTAAAGGCAGCATTAGTGTGGGCAGCTAAAGAGAAATATATTATAAATCATTTGGATGTAGAGACAGCTTATCTGCATGCACAGTTGCAACACACTATATATTTAAAGAAACCTTTAGGTATCAAAACTGATAATACAGCTGATTGTTGGAAATTGAAAAAGAGTCTTTATGGTTTGAAGCAATCAGGATATGAGTGGAACCAATGTATAGTTAAAGAATTAACTAAAATAGGTTTGTAGCTGGCATGGCTGATCCATGTTTGTTTAAAAGAGAAAGTAATGGTATAATTTCATTATTGCTATTATTTACTGATAACATAGCATTAATCACCAAAACTGAACAGGAAGCTACTAAGATAATTTCACTATTGGAAAATACATTTAAGATAAAACAATTAGGAGAAATCAAACAATATCTTGGTTTAAAGATAGCTAGAACTAGGGGTGGATACAAGATCTCACAGGCAGATAAGATTAACCAATTACTAAAAAGTTTTAAAATGGAATTTTGTAAGCCGGCTAAGACACCAATGAGCCAGGAGTTTAGCTATAGTGATGTTCAAAGTCCTATTTTTGATAAGAACATTTATCAGTCCTTGATTGGTAGTTTATCTTATCTTAGTAATTGGTCAGATATTGCATACGGTGTTAATTAGCTAGATTTAACACTGAGCCAACTGAAAGGCACTGGCAAGCTGCTAAACGTGTGTTAAGATATCTGAAACAGACAATGCATTATGCATTGTATTTGGAGCCAAAAGATGAACTGAAGTTGACAGCATATGCTGATGCAAGTTTTGCTACAGACATAAATACACAAAAATCTACATCGGGTACTGCTGTATTATTGGGAAAAGCATTGATTGGATGGAGATCTATTAGACAGAAACATCTAAGCTTGTCAACAATGGAGGCTGAATACTCATGTTTGTCTTTATTATGTACAGATTTAGTTTTGTATAAACAATTATTAATTGATATGGGAATGTAAAAAATCCTATTGTTGTTTATGAAGATAACCAATTAGCAATACAGATGTATTCAAAAATATTTCTGTTAAAATAAGAACTAAACACAGAGATTTAAGATATTTAAATGTGAGACAATGTGTGCAAAGTAAGATGATTAAGCTAGAATACTGTATGTCAGAAAACAATATAGCAGATCATTTTACAAAGGCCCAAGGCTCTATAAAGCATAAGACTAACTGTGAACATTATGGACTTAGAATGTAAGGCTGTATATATTGTCTTACCCAAAAGGGGAGAATGTTAGGAATATAAGTCACCTAACAGCTATTTGGGTAGAAATATATAAACCAGGATAGACATTTTAATACCGTCTCTTTCAGAGAATGGAAGAGCATGAAATTGGGTGTGGTTTCTCAAACGGCCATAAGATGGAGCAGGAAACCTGGATTGTTTGAGTCTCAGAAGAGAGTGTATCTTTGTTTCCTTTTGTTGGAAAGTATTGCCGTTGCTCCATTTTTCCTAATTAACTGATACTACTGGATTTAATGTAAGTCTGATACTGAACTGTTTTTGACACTGGAATTTGATACTGAATTATCCCTGGACTGAAAACTGACTGATTTAACCTGTGGACTTTGTATTGCTTATTTTGGACTTCGCTTAAGCCTTTCTGGAAGTAAAAACCTACATTTACTGTACAGTGCATCTGTGTGCTGTGTATTATTCAAACACTACCCTCTATACGTCTCCCTGTATGCGCTCATTCTCCTAATGGGGAATTACCTCAACAGCTATATACAATCCTTGTTGTGCCACAATATCCGTTAACTCTTTTAACAACTTAGATTCATCAAAATCCGGGGCTGCTATCAATATATCATCCATATAATGATAGACTAAATAAGAAGGAAATTTATTCCGAAAGGATGGAAGGGCATTATCCATGAAATATTGACAAAGTGTAGGGGAATTAAGCATTCCCTGAGGCAACACTCGACAATGATATCATTTTGTGGGCATGCTATTATTAAAAACTGGGACAGTAAATGGAAATTTTTCTGTCTTGAGGCTGCAAAGGTATAGTAAAAAAGCAAGACTACCAATCTTATTGGTAGATCAACTACCAATAATTTATAAAAATTAGGAATTAAGTTAGGATTTGGTAGACCACATTGTAAAGGACCCATGGGTTGGATACATTTATTAATTTCCCTTAAATCATTAATAAGACGCCATTTTCCATTTTTCTTTTTTATAACAAAAACAAGAGTATTCCATGGACTAGTAGAAGGTTCTATATGACCAGCAGCCAATTGTTCTTGAATCAATTGTTGTAAAGCAACAAGCTTTTCCCTTGATAATGGCCATTGTTCCACCCAAACCAGCATAGAACAGAGCCATATAAGAGGAAGAGCCATCATCAAGAATCAAATGGTATATTAAGAAGAGAAAGGATATCATGGCCCCAAATATTAATATGAACATCCAGAATGTATGGTTGTAGAAAAAAGGACTTACCAGCAGATGTTGTAACATTAATTTCTTGAACACTTTGCCAAGCAGCTGTAGAACCTCCTATTCCCCACAGTGAAGAAACTGTCATTTTTGGCCAGTGTACTGGCCACTGTAAAGAGGAGATGACAGTAACAATATCCAATGACCCTTGAAATGGTTGTTTATTAAGGAAGAGCGTTAACAAAGGATGAGAGGAGTTCAGCTGATAAAGTAAGCCTACAGATAAAGTTGATCCAAATCCTGCATCCCCACTATTACCCATACCAGGAGATGGAATTTCATATGGAAGATGAAGCAATTGAGCAACAGAAGAATTACAAGGAAGAACTTGAGGAAGATTCACCCAAATCTGAATCATGAGGATACCAGTATAATCTGAATCTATTACCCCAGGCACAACAAAATAGCCCTTTTTGTGTGCAGAAGAACAAGGCAAAATTAAGCCAACTAATCCCGAAGGAAGAGGACCTTTAAATTGAGATGGAACTATTTTAACTTCCATGGGAAATTTAAACCCAATTTCCTCTTGAGTGATTAAATCAATTCCAGCGCTACTGGCTGGGGCTGGGAGGAGTGAGACTGCTGGAGGGTCAGAGTGATGGGAAAGGCACGCTTTGGATTCTAGGTGGGTGCCAGTTTCCCGACCGAAACCAACATTAATTGGCCCAATGAAATCCCTTTTTACAAATAGGGCACTTCTTAGAAGGACGATTCTGAGGCATAGGTGTAGAACGACAGTCCTTCTGAAAGTGGACAGGCTTCTTACACTTAAAACAGTTACCAATTGGTCACTGTCCTTTCTGAATAGCAGCTGCTAACATATGCATTTTATAAGTTTGTGATCCAATATCCTGGCAGACTCGCAGCATATCTGCCAGAATGTAATGAGCAGTAACCTTTAATGGCTGTAAAGCTCTTTTACAATCTGCATTAGCATTTTCAATAGCTAACTGGCGAAGTTCCCCAGCAGCTTCCTGATGATCAAACTGCTGTTTAATTGCTTTGGACAGATGCTCAACAAAGTCAGCATAAGGCTCATTGGCATTCTGTCAAATGTTTGAAAAATTTGCTCTAGGTTCTCCAGCTTGGGGTACCTTAAGAAAAGCACAAAAGGCACATTCAGAAACAATAGTTAACATACCTGGAAGAACAACTTGAGTAAGAATTGTACCAAACTGTCCAGAAGCAAATAGCTGCTCAACTGTATATGCTCCTCCTCCTCCTAAAGCAGCAGCTTGAGCATGTCTCATATATTTATTCTCCCAAACCACATATTGCATGGATGTTAAATTCATGCGAAATATTTGCTTCCAATCTTCAGGGATCATTGTATAACCATTTTTTATTCCTTCTGCAAGTCCTCTTGTAAAATTACCATTAATCCCATAGTCTGTAACTGCCTTTTTTTAAACTCTCTTAAGATCTGATAAGGCAGACCCTCCCATTCTGCTACTTGCAGTCCAAGCTGTGGCCCCTGACCAGGACAATATTGTACTGGACAAACAGACTGTAATTATGCAAGTTCTGTTCCTGAGACAGAGGCATCCCTTTTACAAGTCTCTATCATTTTCTGAAAAAAAGACTGAACAATAGAGTCAGGAGGCTTTTGCCCTATATCTGCAGGAGCTGAGGGAATTGAAGACATATATTCAGGTGAAGAAGGGGGAGAAATAACATTAGTATAACGTGAAGGTGGAGGTGTTAAAAGAGAAAGTTCATTGTGACCAAATGTTTCAATTGCATGCTTACATAAATGCCACACATGCAAAACTTCTATTTTTGTTCGAGATTCAGTATGTAATGTTTTCCCAATCCGTTCCCAATCCGTTAATTTTAAAGACCCCTTTTCTGGGTACTATAGGCACTGAGCTGCAATCTCCTGGACCAGCCTGAAGAGATTTCTCTGTGGTACCTCGGCATTATTTTTCTTTAACAAATAGCCAAATTCATCTACATGCTTCCTTTGTTCTTCAGAAAGCGAAGACCCCATACTTACAGAAACCAAAAGGTTGAAGAAACCACAAAGTGTTGAAGGTGCACCAAATCCTTGCCGGATGAAGAGGGTCCCCCCTGTTCAAGCGCCACTTGTTGTAATGACAAGGCAGTCGAGTTGTTTGACCATGAACAACTGAATTATGATGATCTTTTCTGGAGTATAGTCTTTGCATTTATATACATTTTTAGTTATCCTCCATCATTGGTTAACTTTGGTTACTGCTTAACTTTCATTACTGTTTAGTACAGTAATCCATACAATTAATTATCTCTAGTTAAAGTCTAACATCTCTAATCCTCCTTTATCCATAGATTAGTGACTTTTTTTGCCTGAGTTGTATTTGCTTGGAAACATTCTTTATCTGAGGTTTGCCATCCAAGATTGGAACATTCCTGCAATTACAACTCTATGGATAGCCTTGTCAAGAAAAACAAATGTATCCCTGTGGAGTTACTTGGATTTCAGCTCTACACAATGAGATATTTTTTCAGTTGTGTTGAACTCCAAATCACCATGCTTGGGGATTATGAGAAATAAGTAACAGAAAGCACCTAAATGGAAACACGTTTATCCAAGACAGCAGAATTAGATCTACTGAGCAATTTGGGAAATATACAGTCCAAAATTTTCTAATTGATGTGATTATACTTAGGAAACCTGGTTATTAATAGCATGGAAAGTTAAGAAAATGTAATATTGGGATTGTACTGCTTTGTTTTTCATATTATGATTGGTTAAACAGTCAGCTGTTTAGTCTGGATTTGGCATTTTTGTCCACTTACAGTCCTTCCCAAGAATAGACAGATGTTGTGTAATATGAAAATATTGTCACAGGATGTAAGCTATTCCAAGATGCTTTTTCCAATTGACTGGTGATTTTGTTAATGCCAGTAGTATTCAAGTGATGTTCCTGGTTTTGGAATTGCAATCAAAATCTATTATGAGCAGTGGTGGCTCAGTGGTTAGAATGCAGTACTGCAGGCTACTTCTGCTGACCCCCTACTGCCAGCAATCCGGCAGTTCAATCCTGACCAGTTCAAGGTTGACTCAGACTTCCATCCTTCTGATGTCAGCAAAATAAGGACAAAAATTGATGGCAACATGCTAACTCTAAACTGCTTAGAGAGGACTGTAAAGCATTGTGAAGCGATATAGAAGTCTTATTGCTATTACTATTAGTCATATTTTTGCTTACTTTTATCATTTGATTTATCCTTACAGGACTTTATATTTTGGATATGCTCCAGTTCTTTCTCTTCTGTTGTGCAGTCTTTGTATTATTACGGTTGGTTGAAGTCAGCTAGTTATTTAGATTACATTTGGCATTTTTATCCACCTATCAAATCCTTCCCAACAACCTTTTGTTATAGTGTTAATATTTATAGAAGAATTATTAAGAACATAGTATTCTCTTAATATCCATCTTTATTCCTCTACAAAGTTTGTCTACAAGCAACAGAACCAGTTAACATTAAAATTAAAATCAAATTTTATTATTCAAAATATTGAGTATAGGAGATAATAAAGTGAAAAGTGTCCTGCATTTATTTTCTCAAAAAATTAAACGGCCTTTTCCCACTTAGATATTAAACTCAGTGAAAATTAAATCAAGAAAAGTAGTGAGTCACTAGGAGTGAGTAAATATCAAATACTGTGGGTAAATATCAAATATCACACTGAATACAGGTGAGTCACCCAAGAGTAGGTAAATATAAAAAAATAATAATCAATTCTAAATATGGATGCAAGGATGCTAGTTCCACATTTCAATAACATCACCAGATTCCATCCCCAATTGTTCAGGGGTCAGAGTTTCTGTCAAACGCTGCCCATCAAAATAGAAGACAACTTTAGATCTGCCAAGACCTTGAGCTTCTTTGTAGTGATTCATAAGGGCTTCTAAGGGCTCCCCCTACAAAAAGGAGAACATAATTACAATATTGTAATGCTTCTTCACAAAAGAAATCCTACAATCCACACCTTAATTCCTTTACCTTCTTGATTGTAATCTCCATCACAGAACATTTGTCTTTTCCTTGTACTCGAAGCAACAGGGTTCCAGGATCATCAGCCTGTGGTTTATTGGTCTCCACTATACAATCTGGAAGTCGTCCAATAGAGAACATTTATCCTATTTTTTTCTCCATGGAGTTCAAAACAATAAAATAATGATTTACCCCAATATTATCCCATAAAGGTAGAGCTGGGCCACAACAAGAGAATGTAGCTGAAGAGAGATTAAAATTTAGTATCTCCCAAACCTTGCAGTAGTTCTAATTTTGAAAAAAAAAAAAACAAGTTTAGATAATATAGTAGGGAGGACATAAGAAAATAGCTGTAAAATATTGGACAGTACAGAAGTTTAATTCATTTGGGAGGCAAAAGGTTTGAGGAATTTAAAACGAGACTGGAAGTAATGATGACCTGAAGTTAAAAAAAAAAAAGTCCCTAAACTATTTACCGATGATGTCAGCAACGCCAAGGTCCAACTTAGCAGGAGTAGCATCAACTGAAAGTTCACTATCATAATGCAGGAGAAGGATTCTATTTGGATGAACCTTCAGTATTTGTGACATGCGGTCAACCACTCGCTGAAGAGGCTCTGTCTACAGAAGATGAAGTTAAGTCGCTGTGTTAGAATACAAGGATTCTCTTTGCCCTTAACCACAGCTACAAGACCGATACTGCAGCATTGGTACAATAAATATATGTCACCAGTCACCCAGTGGATCAAAGATGTGATAATATGAACATACTTGCATATTTGCATTGGATAAATGCACAGAATTGAAACTGTTTACGATTGTAATGTTATACTTTATTTCCTTTTTAGTTGTTTTCTAAAGCACTTATGCACTTTTCAGTTTGATAATGTATTTCTATCACCATTATCTTTGTTTTGTTCCTTGTGTCTTTTTTCTGTTGTTTTAAAAACAGTAATAAAAGTAGTTTTGAGAGTAAGATTAATAGAATAGGATCCTGAGAAAGATGTCAGATCCTCCTCACTAACATTACTTCCCATTACTTCCCAAAAATTGTTGCCCATCCTTTTGTTTCATTGTTATAGAATGTAAATTAATATAACGATGGATTTAGGCAGGATTGTATACAAAGGTCCATCTATTAGTTGGGGAATATCCAATAGTGAAAAATAAGATTCCAAAACCCAAGATGGCTGCCTCTTGTGTTGAAGCTCATAAAAAAACCAGTCTCTATTGCAGATGTTAGGATTGAGTCTTAGACAAGCGCAGGAAAAAGAAAAAAAAGCCCACATTATGACAGCAAAGGGAAGTGAATAGAGATATCAAATACCAAAGCCTCACACCATTAGAATACAGATTTTGTAGATATCAACTCGGCATCGGACTTTCAGCATCAGCTCCCGAGGTTCAAATGCATCAACCAGAATTACATCATCCTCATCAAATTTCTGATCCTGCAAGCTCTTCTTAGCAGCTGAGAGGGACATACTCAAATTTTTGAAACTCTGATCAAACATTCTGCTGAGAAATAAGGAAAAACTTGAGTGAGAAATCCATATGCTGGGTTTTGCCTTGGGATGCCATTATTTAGAGGTATGTTGTATTTAGTTTGAAGCAGACAAAGATACTTGGGATCTGTTATGGAAACCTTTTGTATCTGACCTTAAAGAAGCAGCATGTTTATGTTGACATGAACATAACATTCAAGAAAATACAGGTGATCCTCAACTTACAACAGTTCATTTAGTAACTAGTTACAATAGCACTGAAAATTACTGATTCCAATGCATACAGTAGCCCTTGATTTATAACCACAATTGAGCCCAACATTTGTCGCTAAGTGAAATATTTGTTAAGTGAATTTTGCTCCATTTTACAACCTTTCTTGCAACAGTGAAGTGAATCACTGCAGTTGTTAATAACATAAGTGAATCTGGCTTCCGCATTGAGTTTGTTTATCAAAAGGTCGTAAAAGGAGACCACATAATCATAGGACACTACAACAGTCATAAATGAGTCAATTGCCAAGCACCTGAATTTTGATCATGTGACCACGGGTATGCTGCAAAAGCTGTAACTGAAAAACAGTCATTTTTTATCCTTTGTAAGGTATTATGAAGGTGTTATCACCTACATGAGGCGTCCTGAAATTAAGAATTATTTGTATAGATATTATGTAAGCCTCCAAAAAGCAGGCTTTCATAAAATTTCTGACATGGAAAAGACAAGGTATTTGTTCCAAGAGACAGTGAGCCACAACAATCTCTCCCAATTTAATATTTCTCTAAACTTTTGGAACACAATTCCCATACCTGCCATCGTCCAAGTCCAATGTATACAGAAGAATTGGAAATGGGAAGGTTAGTACAGACAGACCCATTTCACATATTTGACTTGGAACCCTTCATGAATTAATTTGCTTCCTTCATACCTTTTTTTGTAACATGAACCAGTTTAGCCTTTTTCTAAGGCTGCTCTAAAAATACTGTCTGAAGGTAAAGACGAAATGGTATATAAGTAGTCCTTTACTTTCAACCACAACAGCTGTTAAATGAGTCACAACCAATTAATCAAATCACTGCACTTAGGTGGGCATTAAGTAAATCCAGCTTCCCTGATTTTGTTTGTTGGAAACCAACTGCAAAAATTGCTAACAGCAATTTTCATCCTGGGATCTCACAACTATCATAAATACATCCTGGTTGCCAAGCACTCAAATTTTGATTATATGATTGTGAGGATGTTGTGTGGGCAAAGATTGTTAAGTCAGTTTTTTCCAGTGCTGATGTAATTTCAAATAGTCACTAATTGAATGGTTGAGTCTCGAACTATTTGTATTATTCTGTAACTCCTAACCTCAGCTCACCAAGAAACCAGTCCTCCTCCCCAGCTCTTGAGAATTTAAGAGCTCAAAGCATTAACCAAATTGGCAATTTAGCAAGCTAAATACACAAAGAATAACTTACCATGATCCAGCCTTATCAGCTAATTCACTGAAATCCTGTATGTCGCTGTATTATAAGTATAGGATATATCCATCTCTCCAACCCTGTATGATTATTACTTTCAGCACAATATTGCTGTGCTCATGCTGATTTTTAATTGGTATCAAAGGATATTATGATATCAACAGATGTAGATCAGCAAAATCTTTACTGGACTTGATTTGCTCCATTCAGATAACTAACTTAGTCAAAATGTGCTGCTTACTACCACCTGCCAACTCTCTTCCTATGCACATTAAATAACTGCTGAGTTATCTGAAGCACCTTAAGCTAACACACTGTGTTATTTCAAACTGATGTGATGGCTCCTGCTGGCTGGAGCAAGGTAGGGAAAGAAACCACCAATTTAAATCAATTATTCCCAGAAACCACAATCCTTCCTAAAGTTTTTGTTCTTCCTCCTATCAATCCAGTACACTTCCATCTCATTTCCAGAAATACCAATTTCTTATTGAGTTTTGACATGACCCTTTCTTTGCTGTGGAGGTGAAGGGGAACATGAAAGATCTTGATATCTGTCAAAAGGAGAACAGACAAAGTAATGGTTTAAATGCAGCTTTTCTGGAAAGTCAAGCAGAAGAGAACTATAACCTTGGCTTATTCTTCAATTGCTTTAAAGGAATTGGCTTTTCCTCTTCGTCTTCGTCTTCTGAGCTAAAGGGCAGATTCTTATTACAGCGCTCTTTGATTTTATCGGGAAGCTTCAGGGAATTTTTTAACAATTTTAGGCTGTTCTGAACCTGCAGATAAAAAACAAAAGGATTGGGGGAGGGGGAGAATATATCAAGTTACTAGACAGAAACAAGAATTAGTCACTAGATGTATAGAAGTCAGTGATACTAGTATATCCAGATGAATGATCCATCACAGTAAAAATGGGATGCTATGGTTCTTTGCATCTCTTCAACGAAGGGTACTAATGACAATAAGGAAGAAGCCTAACAATAATGGAAGATAACAAAGGTAAGTTTAAGGGCAACATTAACATATACTGTAAAGAATTACAATGCCCTTCTCTTTACAAAACATTCAGAGGTTTTGAAAAATAGTTCAGATAATCAGCAGCTCTTTTAAAAGAAAAAAAAAAAGAATGCATCCTGAGCACTAAATCACATTTTCTGTTATCTGGACATCATGCTTTTAATAATAGAACCTAAGACTGTAGTTACATTGTCTCTCTGCTGGCTCATATCCAGCTTATGATTCACTAACATCCTTTTTACATACAGCATGTATCCAGATTAAATTAGGTCTAGATAATTCTAGACATGATCAAACAAGTCAAAGCTAGAATGGCTTGAAAAGAGTGCTTTACAGCTCCTAAATGTTGCACACATGCAAACCCCACAATCACATAATCATGACCTGGGTGCTTGGCAACCTATTTACAGTTACAGTTGGTTGCCAAGCTCCCCACAAAATGTGATTGCCATTTGAAATAATCTCTGCTGGCTTCCCCAGAAAGTCAATGGAGAAGATGGTAAGGAAGTTTAGAAGCTGCTGCCACTGAGCTGAAATTCTCTCTAAGTTGGCAATTCTTTCAGAGTGACAGGACTATCTGCCAAGAGGGAATATCAGCCAGGAGGGAATCCCACTTCCGTATGGACCTGAGATTCCCGGCCACTCCCAAAAGGCACTCCCTTTGAGGTGAAAGACCTGCCTGCTAAGGGGTAGAGGAACTCTTCCAACCAGCTGTAGCAATAAAGGTTAAATTCCAAAGATCTGAACTTCCTTTCTGCAGTCTGCTGCATAAGTTCCTTTCTGTGCATAGAGGTGAAGGGAAAATTTTCATTAGGTTACAGAAAAGAAGCTCAAATTACTAAGAACTAAACCCTTCCTGCACCCCATCAGTTTCCTTTGCAGGCAGCTCTTTTACTCTATCTGCTTAACAATCTACGTAGTTGCTTAAGAACTGCAACTAGGACAGCTAGGATTGTTGACTGATCATATGGGCACCTCACTTAACTGCTTTGCTCAATGACCAAGACTGTAATCCCAACTGTGGTTTTAAGTCAAATTTCTTCAGTTTTCTTAATCTGCATATGTTGTGCTTCTGACCAATTCTCTAATAAGGCAGCAGCAGCTAAAAATATTTGGCTTATCTTGAAAAGCCAAGAGCCAGTTTGGAGTAGTACCAGTAGTTAAAGCAAGGCTGGAAAGCAGAAGACGAAGTTTAAAAGGCTAAGCATGGCCAGACTTAGTATCTGAAAGAGAGATCATGAGGAAATCTCATGGCTCTAGAATAGACAGTGGAAAGAGAAAAACCCTCAAAAGATAGCAGTGACAAATAATGTATATACTGTTGCCAAGAACAGTACATGGATGACCATCAAGTAGAAGGTTGGTTTCACATGTTGCAAGTTACATGTGAGATGGATTTTTCTGTCAGTTTTGCAAAGAGTAAACAAAAATTTGGGAAAGGACACTCTTTTCCCCTGTAGTATAAGGCAAGGGTCTCCAATCTTGGCAACTTTATGGCTTGTGGACTTCAACTTCCAACAAAGCTGGCTGAAGAATTCTGGGAGTTGAAGTCCACAAGTTGTAAAGTTGCCAATGTTGGAGACCCCTGATATAAGGGACAACATAAAAATAGAGGAAAACTGGCAAACACCAATACTGAGGGCTATGCAATGAATAGTCATTAAATTAAGCTCTCCCTTGTCCCTGCAAGCAACACCAATGTTTGCAAGCTAAAGAAACCTTTTCATTGAATTATTTAATGAGATCAGACATATTTTTTTCCATACAAAAGCATCAGCAGAGGATAAGAATCTCATGTTCAGATATATACATGTCTTTGACTTAGTGCTGATCATCTGTGATGATCTGATATGTTCATACATATCCCAAAACACATTTTTGGAATAGTGGCCTGTCGTTACTTTTTTCCTAGGGCTGAGACCTGATTTCATGCCTAAACCAGACAGTCTGATTTCTATTCCAATGCCTTTAAACCACTGCACCAAACTGGCTCTCAGCCTCATTATACAGATTTACATTAATTAGAATACATATAATACAGTGTAAAAAATTTTTTTTAACTGGAAGTGTACTGTGATAAAAGACACTGAGGGACCGAGGTTGGCAGAACAAAAAACAATAGATTCCTAAGTTATGCAGCCTGAGCAAGAATTATTACATTGATCCCTTCATTATCTGCCTGCAGGCCTCCCTGCAGACCCAGCTGTTCCTAATCACCTATTCTCCCATTAAAAAACTTAACCTGACAATTTTATCTCCCTGAGAAACTGGGTTTGAGAAGGTGGTAATCTTCCACAACTGAGCCCAGTATTTTTGTCATTAAAAGTCAGAAATTCGTTGATATCGGGGCAAAAGAAACTAACGGAGAGCGCGAACTTGGGAGGAGGGGAAGGGGAAAAAATGATGTTGTGCATCCCTTAAAAGTCACCCCGCCAAGCGCTTACCTTGGTCGAATAGACCGGGATGGAGACGCTGCTGGTGAGAAAGCGGCGTCGCTTGGGTAAAGGCTTCTTGGGGGTCCCTTCTGGCTCCGAGTCGCTGCTTACAGTATTCACCTGTTGAGGAGGGGCGAGAAACACCGAAGGGCCATCACCCCGAAGCCAAGATGTCATCCCCAATTCCCTCAAATCCCTTCCCGCCCGCCTCCTGTTTACCGTCTCCGCCATCGCAGCACAAGACACTTTCCTATTGGTTTCGCTATTCGCGTCGTTCTGCCTCCGAAGCTCCGATTGGGCTCCACCCGAAGCTCTTTGTTTCTTCACTCGGCCGAGAAATTATCGATGGATATTCTCCGTCGTCCAAGTTATGGTTGGTCCCAAAGGTGTTTCGTGGTTCTTCTTTTGTTGGGCTTCTCACCCAGAGAAGCTGAAGAAGCTTCTTGAAAAAGCTCCTCCAAGAAAAGTTTGGGCCCTCCGAGAAAAAGTTGGAGCGAGCTTGCCGACCGCCCTCCGAAGCGAGAAGCAGCCTGAGGGCGGTGGTGGGTTGGTTTTACTTTTTTAAGGCGAGGCGGCTCCAATCATTCGTTTTCCGGGGCGGGTCAAGAGGAGAAGAGCCCGTGGTCTTGAGGGACGCCTCTTGTTTCGACGTAAAATAAACCTCTAGATAGAATTAGAGGCAAATGCGAATTTCGCACTACCTTTAACTTTTTATCTGACGCTTTAGATTGTGCTTGTCTGGGGGAAGCACTGGCCTTTTAAAAAGCAAAAAAAAAAACCAAAACCTGGCTTTTTTTAATCGCATCTCTTTTAAGATGTCTCCTCGAATGGGGATGAAACGTTTGCAACCAAATGGTCAAGCTCGGAGCCATGGGGAGGAAGAGGGCTACTTATCTGAGGGCAAGTTTTCTTTCCAGATTTCATACACTTCAGGATCAAGGCAGGAGCACCCCAAACAGCATATGAAGGAGTTATGAAACTCACACGTACACAAATCACACCCCTGGATTCACACAAAGGGTCTGGGTTATGGAAGAATGTGTCTGATCTCCATGATTAAATAATTGTCTGTAATCCTGGTGATTTGAATTTGTTTAGGGTGGGCAGGCAGGGTGGGCTCACTTACTGGTATATGCCTATTTAACTAATCTATTTTTACAATACTGTTTTTGATAGGTTGGATTCTTTCCCCCCCCCCCCCTTTGTGTAAAGATGGATGCAGAAAATGAGTTAAGTAGCTCTGCTTTCTCTTTGTTGCTTGACAACTTCTTGCCACTTTCTCCCGATAATAAATCAATCATTTCCTTGACTTTTGTGTTTTACGTTGAAAGAAGAGTTTTATTATTTTTCATTTAAATATGAGCCAACGGTGTGCTGCAGCTACCAAAAAACCAACACCACTCTAAGCAGCATTAACAGGGATAGAATCAAGATCACATGAAGTATTAATTGAGTATGTCTACTTTAATGAAAAGGACTGGGGTGATATGATAGCAGTGTGCCAATATCTCAGGGGCTACCACAAAGAAGGATTCAAGCTATTCTCCAAAGCACCTAAAGGTTGGACAAAAAGCAATGGATGGAAACTAATCAAGGACAGAAGTAACCTAGAACTAAGGAGAAATTTCCTAACAACAATTATTCAGTGGAATGACTTGACTCCAAAAGTTGTGGGGACTCCAACACTGGAAGTTTTTAAAAAGAGTTTGCTGAAATATATTAGGGTTTCCTGCCTTACCAGGGTGTTGGATTTGAAGTCTTCCAAGAACCCTTCTAATTCTGTTATTCTATTCTATAAAACCAACTCTTTGCACCCCTTTTTTCTCTGCAACCTACCCTTTTTTTTATTGAGAATAAAATCTTTTTCATACTGTCTGCATTTAATTTTATTTGTTCTTGCTTCACTTTGCTTTTGGAAATTTCAGATTATAGATAGCCCTCATCTTATGACCACAGTTCAACCCAAAATATCTATTGCTGAGCAAGACAGTCATAGTGAATTTTGTCCCACTTTATAACTTTTGGCTATGGTTGCTAAGTGCAGTTGTTAAATTGGTAACCTCATTAAGTGAATCTGGCTTCTCCATTGACTGTTTATCAGAAGGTCACGAAAGGTGACCCTGGGACAGCGCAAATGTCATACATGTGCCAAGCTTCTGGAATTTGATCACAAGTCCAGGGGGATGCTGCAATGGCTGCAAGCGTGAAAAATAGTCGTAAGTCACTTTTTTTCAGAGCCATTCTTACTTCGAATGGTCACTAAAGGAACTATTGTGAGTTGAGGACTACTTATATTCTTGCAATATAACTATCTCATATTTAAACCACCCATCTCCTTCACAGAGGGATTCTGGGCAATGCATTAAAATATTAAAATAATACACAAAAGGTAAAAAAAAATTAAAAGGCCAAGGCTAAACACTGTTAGAAATTAATTGAAGGGTGAAGGAAGGGTTCTCAAGGCAACAACCAGTCCAATAGCCATGACCTCATCTGGGCTTCCCACGCAAAGCTGCAGAGCCAGCTTTTCGGAAAGCCAGGAGGATGAAGGCCTGACTCACTTCCAGTGGGAGAAGATTACATAGAGTGGGAATAGAGGCAAAGAAGGCGCTCTGCCTGGAGCCTGCTAGTCAGAATGCAGGTAGTCCTTGACTTACGACCACAAGTGAACCCAAAATTCCTGTTATGTGAGATTTTTAAAGTGAGTACCCATTTTATGACCTTTCTTACCACAGTTGTTAAAGGAATGGGGAGGTTACATCAGATGAAGTCATTGGAAAGTAAACTGGTGGCGGGGAGCTTGGGTTGGTTGGTTGAGGGTCGGTGCTCTCTGGTTGGTTATGTGGTTGATTTGGATTCTGAGGGATTCGTAGGCTGGTTGTAGGTCAAAGTGCCTGTTGATGGAATTGCTTGTGGAGTGCCAGGCTTGGATGAACTCTGCATG
This sequence comes from Laticauda colubrina, assembly GCA_015471245.1. Taxonomy (NCBI): domain Eukaryota; kingdom Metazoa; phylum Chordata; class Lepidosauria; order Squamata; family Elapidae; genus Laticauda; species Laticauda colubrina. Next base: position 3,169,535 of record BLBF01000050.1, read on the forward strand.
GCGAGTGGTAATGTGACCAATGATTTTTGTGTTGCTCCAAATGGTTCTGTTTGGTGTCAGTATGAGTAGAAATAAAGACATTTGGGATCTTAGCATTTAACTGCCAGCTGGTCTTCGTTGATCCTGCTTTTTAATTGACAAGTGTTTTTCAATTGACAACTGTTTTTCCCACATGGAATTGATTGCTTAAAGTTGATTTTGTAGATTACATTGTTTCGTTCATCCTTTTTGGTTCTGGATAATTCCTCATGGAATATGGCTTTGGGTTTGTGGGGTATTGCTGTGCCAAGCAGTTGGAGAATGCTGGCTGTCATTTCTGACACCCCTTTTGTATATGGTAGGATTAGTTTTTGCGTGGTGATTGGCTGTGTGATGTGTTGTGGTTTGGGTGGGGTTGAGGTATGAAGATTTTTGGATAGCCATTATGGAAAAAGACGTCAAGCACCTGTTTCTCTTTAGCTTTTTCTTAGTGTTGTGGTGCTGCAGTGTGTCCTGTCCTGTGGTTTGGATGCAGCTATTTTTGTATGCAGTGGAGTGGTTGCTTGTGAAGCTGAGGATCTGGTTTGTGTGCATGGGTTTGTGGTAGATGTGGGTTTCCAGGTTTCTGTTGTCTATTCTCCTTATGACGATGTTGAGGAATGGGAATCTGTTGTCCGTTTCTTCTTCACGTTGTGAATTTGATCCCATATTCCTGTTATTGAGCATGTGGTATGTTTCTCCAATTTGGGAGTGTTTGATGATGATGAAGGTGTCATCGACCTACCATGTCCAGAATTTTGCTTGGATGGTAGGTAGAGCAACACAAAAATCATCATCATCCGGCGTTTCCAACGGCACGCTCCGGAACAGCACGATCACCCGGAATAGCATGATCAGCTTCCCCGGATGATATAGATTTTTTTTCTATATATTGTCACATTTTATTCATCTTCGGGGTCATCGCATACATGCGTGGTTTTGGGAATTTTGCCCCAGGGATCAAGTCAATTGCACAGTCTGTTGCTCTATGAGCTGGCAAAGACTCGCACTCTTTTTCATTAAAAACATCTTCTAGATCTTTGTAAACATCTGGGTAGGGTGGATTCTTGGAATCTGTCACAGCTGTTACTGCCTCTGTATTCTGCGTGTATGGATGTGGCTCAGGACCAATCAATATGTGTAACTTACAAAAACCTCCTTCCCACCATATTGTAGGCTTTCATTTATCTAACCACGCTAGCCACCCCAATTGTGTGTTCACCAAAGCCGGGCACTCCACAAGCAATTCTGTCAACAGACACATGGATGTACAACCAGCCTATGAACCCTTCAGAATCCAAATCAACTTCACAACCAACCAGAGACAGCACCGACCCTTAACCAACCCACACAAGCCCCACCACCAGCAATTCACCTCCCAATGACCCTGACCAGTGGTGTGTTTCAAATATTTTTACCACTGGTTCAGTGGGTGTGGCTTGTGGGCATGCTTTGTGCATGTGCACACACTTTGCACACATGTATGTGCTGTCCCAGCCAGTCTATGGGAATTGGTTAGTTACTTAACAATTGCCAGCTGTTCCCTTAAGGGAATGCATCATGGTAAATGTAGTTAAAGGTATTCTGGGAAATGTAGTTCATGTCACGTGGCCACATCTGTAATCTTGATTGGTCATTAAATTGACCCTTGAGGGGTTGAGGGAGGTTCCTTACATTCTTGCCTGGACTCATGAACTGATAAGCAGCTTATCAGCTTATCATACCACTACGAGATGGGTTAGGAAGATAACCATCTTTTACTTTTCTGTCCTGTCTCATGCAGAGGTGGATTTGTGGCTGTACAGATGCAGATAGATAATTCCACAAAACATCCATAACAAAGTACATTTATTAGTACATCAGGTATCTTCATAATTCACATTTGTGACAAAGCTCTTCTAATAATGATCAATCCTTTGTATATCAGCATTGCAGGTAAAAGATGGTTCTACCTTCAGTATTTTTGTTTCTTCAACTTTCCTGCTCTTAGCCATTGCCAAGTCTTGTTGTTATCTGCTTTGTCTGCTTTTTTTTTAATGTACTGGTCATGTAATACTTTATCTCCCCATGTCTCTTTCCTTTCTTTATTTAGTCTTTCTTGCAGACCTGCTTGGTCTCTCCAGTACTTAGTAACCTTTCCTGGTATATTAGCTTCGGTGCATCTTCTTCACTACCCTTCAGATATTCTTCCAATACCCTTTTTTCTTATTCAACCATCTGATGCACTTGCAAGTTTACACATCCACCTATTTTCCTTGGTAATTAAAGTCTGTCAACATTGCTCTAAGATGAAGGGCATGTTTCATATTTTTCTAGTCTTCTTATCCAGGACTTTTAATTTTGCTTGAGACTCCTGTCCATGCTGCATATTTAATAACTGGATTTA